>CAIGQZ010032451.1:1595742-1613052 GCA_903798205.1 Danio tinwini | reverse complement strand
CCCCCCCCCCCCCCTATTTCTGTTTAATGGAGAGTAGATTTTTTCAACACATTTCTAATCATAATAGTTTTAATAACTCATCTCTAATAACTGATTTATTTTATCTTTGCCATGATGACAGTAAATAATATTTGACTAGATATTTTTCAAGAGGCTTCTATACAGCTTAAAGTGACATTTAAAGGCTTAACTAGGTTAATTAGGTAAGTTATTGTATAATGATGGTTTGTTCTGTAGAATATGGATAAAAATATAGCTTAAAGGGGCTAATAATTTTGACCTTAAAATGTTTTAGTTTTTTTATTACTAACTGCTTTTATTCTAGCCAAAATAAAACAAATAAGACTTTCTTCAGAATAATTATCAGACATTCTGTGAAAAGTTCCTTGCTAGAAAATAATTAAAAATAATATAAATAATAAATAATTCTAAATAATTCTGACTTCAACTGTATATAGATAGATAGACTTTTACCTTCAGAGAAAGTTTTTTGTGGAAACCAAAAATTTTAATACAATAAACCCATAATAAACCCACATCTATTGGGCACCCACCCACATTGCTACAATACATATGATAATATATGCAGAATTTAAACTTGAACAAACAAAGTCAAATGTTGCAAATGACCCTGAGCAGAGGGACGGTTGCAACATTCATTAAAATGTAATAATAAAAAAATTCTAAGACATCAAGTTGGATTTAAATTTTATTTTTTGGTAAACAGACTAAATGTAAGTTGGGTAAGTGTGTTAAATTGGCCATATAAATACAGACTATTAAATGAACAAGTGACAGCCAATTATCAGACCTAAACAAACTAAAACAAAAAAATATATATATATTTTTAGAATAAAATCTAGACTGAACCTTTACTAAGCTACTTCTTTGAAATTTGAAATGATTAATCAAATAATTAATTAATTTCCAAATTAAATTACATTGAAATTGTGATCAAATTAAAATTGCACATTGTTAGTACAGCAAGCTTTTAAATGAATTTTGTCATAGGGGTCTCTGCCAACTCTGTCAACCCCGATTCAAGTGTCTATGCTAGGGAGATACAATATCTTCAATGCTTGATAGCTGCAGCTATTTAAAGCTAAGAAAACAGTGATTTAAATTATACAGATGAAGAATGTTTCACAAAAACAAATTAGACAGTTTGAGAATTTTTTTTTCACCTTAAAAATGAGTTTTATACAGAATTCTGATTTTTCCCATATTGAAGGAGGGTCAAACTGAGAATATGTAGTATGAATATCATCACTTCAGCTCATTCCTGAATGGAGGAATAAGTCTTGTTGCAACTGCCCCATGGTGCAACCACCCCCACTCTCCCCTATATCAAAAACACATTTGTGATTTCAAAGGCAGCATTTTCTCCATATTTAGATTTGTTTTAATCTTCAGATTACAGGTATTTAAATAGTTGTATCTCTGCCCAATCCTATCCTAACAAACTGTACATCAATGGAAAACTTATTTATGCAGCTTTCATGTATGAGATATATAAATCTCAATTAAAATAAAAAAATTAAAAACAATATACCCATGACTGGTTTTGTGGTCCAGGGATAAATATATCATTTAAAAGCTTGCACTGTACTTATGAGTTATAGAAGATTATACAGTTATACATTATAGAGTTACAGATTAGCTTTGGTCTACTCTTTTAACTCAGTGAAAGGCAATGACAGGTCTAATAAGCTGCTCAACAGAGTCAGTTAAGTTGTATTTCTGTTTCTGCAGGATAAGATGTCTGCACTCCGTAAGAAATTTGGAAATGACTATCAGGTAGTAACCACTACCTCCTCCAGCAATCTGAAGGACAAGAGAAGGAAACGACAACGATTTGTGGATAAGAACGGACGATGTAACGTCCAACACGGAAACTTGGGTGGAGAGACCAGCAGATATCTCTCTGACTTATTCACAACATTAGTAGACCTCAAATGGAGGTGGAACCTTTTCATCTTCATCCTCACATACACAGTGGCCTGGTTATTCATGGCGTTTATGTGGTGGGTCATTGCATATATCCGAGGTGACCTGAACCGAACCCATGATGAGAAGTACACGCCATGCGTCGCCAACGTGTATAACTTTCCCTCTGCTTTCCTCTTTTTTATTGAGACGGAGGCCACTATAGGATATGGCCACAGATACATCACAGATAAATGTCCAGAAGGAATCATTCTCTTCTTATTTCAGTCCATCCTAGGCTCCATAGTGGATGCCTTTCTGATAGGCTGTATGTTTATAAAGATGTCTCAACCCAAGAAGAGGGCGGAAACTCTAATGTTCAGTGAAAATGCAGCCATTTCCATGCGTGACGGCAAACTCACGCTGATGTTCAGAGTGGGAAACCTGCGCAACAGCCACATGGTTTCAGCCCAAATCCGGTGTAAATTACTCAAGGTATGGACCTGCCTTATGTAATCAGATTACATTGTGAAATTGCATGTAATACTTGAAGTGCAATTACGAAGCATATTCTAATTAACCCATTTGTGCCCAAATTTTTAAAAATGGTTTCATGCATGTAGCCTTGTTAATAGTGTCTGATATGAACATGTTTTGCATTTATTTTTTCCAGGCTTTAGATTTTTTTTCAAGAAAATCATATATGACAATGGGCAAATATGTTTTAAGAACCCTTCCATGTAATATTTGAATAGGAGGAGATCATTTGGCATTCTCACTCAAAACAACTGCTTTCAACAGATCAATTCATATTCATGAACACATTAATTATGTTTAAAATTAGAAAACCATTTGATATGAACCCCCCATCAACCCCCCCCACCCCC
The DNA here is from genome assembly GCA_903798205.1 of Danio tinwini. Taxonomy (NCBI): domain Eukaryota; kingdom Metazoa; phylum Chordata; class Actinopteri; order Cypriniformes; family Danionidae; genus Danio; species Danio tinwini. The sequence continues at coordinate 1,610,239 of CAIGQZ010032451.1, read as the reverse complement.
TGGTCACATAATTTCATAAATATGAAAGCACAGAGGTGGCGCAGTAGGTAGTGTTGCTACCTCACACCAAAAAGTATCGCTGGTTAGAGCCTATGCTGGGTCAATTGGCATTTCTGTGTGGAGTTTGCATGTTCTCCTGGCGTTCACGTGGGTTTCCTCCGGGTGCTCTGGTTTCCCACACAAGTCCAAAAACATGTGGTACAGGTGAATTGGGTATGCTAAAATTGACCATATTGTATGAGTGTGTGTGAATGTGTGTATGGATGTTTCCCAATGATGGGTTGCAGCTGGAAGGGCATCTGCTGCAAAAATATGCTGGATAAGTTGGCGGTTCATTCTGATATGGCAACCCCGGATTAATAAAGGGACTAATGTCGAGTTCAGACTGCATGCTTTTAGCCCTGATTTTGACTTGCCGACAGGTTTTGAGAAATCGCCGACAAATGGCTGAAATCACAGGCAAATCAATGCTCGTGCACGTGAGTGACAATCACACAGTATGAAATATCAAGGACGCGTTACGAGAGAATCGCCAATGAGTTGCGGACGCCCGTGAGATATTTGGCATGCTAAATATCTGGAGCTGTCTGCGATTCAAATCATGCCGTGTGAATGTGTTCTGACTGAAAATAACATCTACGATCACCTACAGCCAATAAGAGAGCAGCATTGACTAGCGTGGGTACCTGCAGGCCAGCGGGAGGCTGGGGGAGAAGCTAAAAGCGTTTATTTTCAGTTTACTTGGACTCAAGAAATGGAGGAAAAACTAGTGTAAATTTAGCAGGAGCACCTGTGTCTGTTTGACTTGTCATCTGATCAATATCACAATCAGGTCGAGAGCAAAAAAAAAAAAAAGTTACTCGGTTTCATCTGCGACACCGTTCGTTATTTCCAATGGAGGTACGCGCACGTAAGGCAACGTGCTCGCACTTTCCAGCTGCACCTAGTTAAGGTGACCGGGAGCTTCTGTGACCGCGAGAAATGCAAACCGCTGAAGTTTAAGGAAGACACAATGAAAAGTACACATGTATGCAAACTCACCAAAACTCACAAACACTGGCGTGGAGGAGAGCGATAACCTGGTGAATGTTGAGCCCAATGAGCCTTACATCTAAAAATAGAGCAAGGGTGTTTCTTTGGTGACGTCGCTTTCACTCACGCTGAAAATGGCGGACGTAAAACAACAACATACTGAGGAGATGGTAATGCACACCTGTCAATCAATATTGGTGGGCGGGGGGACCGCACTCCTACGTCAAGTTGTGGTCGATCTCAAAACAGCTCCAATTGGTCCATCGTTTTTATGTTGTTAAATTGAAAAAAAAGGACTGAGTGTGTTTATATCACCCCAATATGACGGTCTTTACACTATACCTACACATATGTGTCCAAACAGCTTGAAAAGTAGAATTTTCACCATAGGTACCCTTTAAGAGATTTATTAAGGTTCCGTTTGAGCTCAAGGCCATGCCCACACGAACACAGGTATTTTTGTTAACAAAAACGTATTTTTCTAATTTTTCTAAAAAAAAACACAGACCCTGGTGCTTTTGAAAATCTTCACCCTGACAAGAGGTTTGAAAATTTGGTTTTCAGTGACTTCATACTGTGTTTTTGTGTAGAAAAAAAGCTGCAATTTAGACAAAACCCATGTGGACAGCAGGGCCAAAGGTTGTGACTGAATTTGGTTGTTGTTTTGTGCTTTTCCTCAGTGATTCTGCTTTTTAACAGCAAGAGTTCATTATTCTCTTTATATTTGCACTTTAAGCACTCTGCTCCAATGTTATTTTAACTCTTTGTAGGCGTAAGGCCAGTGGAAGATGTTAATTTTACTCTGAGGATTTTTGCTCAGATATTAAATATTAAATTGTGTATTAAAAAAGGCTACTTTAAAGTAAATATATCAGTTAAATAGTTAGGTTATGTTTAGATGGGGTATTATGAAAGCAAAAATAATTAAACAAGACAAATACTTTGATTTATTAACTTATTACCACATTATTCCCTTATTCCACATTATTTATAAGGTATTTTAGCCTGATCTCACGAGGAAACGTGTTTTACGTTTTGTCAGTTTAGTGGCTAATTCGTACGAGTTTAGTCGTACGAAAATGTACGATTTTAAAAAAGAGGCATGGCACCTAACCCCAGCCGTCACTGGGTGATGAGCAAATCGTAGTAATTTGTACGAATTAGATCGTACAAATTCATACGAATTTGCCACTAAATCAAAAAGTTACGAATTGCTGTGAGATGGTGGGTACAAGTACAGATGCCGCTTGAACTTTTTACAAAGTATACAAAAAACTATAGATCTTTTAAAAGATTTGTTTTGTTTGGTTAAATCTAGAGACCTTTATAATTATGTTGATATATATATATATATATATATATATATATATATATATATATATATATATAAATATATAATTTATATAATAATATGACAATGACAAACGAGGTATTGAAAGCAAGGAACTGCTGGAAGACTGTAGTTTTAATGAAGTATTTCATACCGCACGGCGAATGGGAGAAAAAAAAATTCCTCCGCATTTCTCTGTAACTTGGATGCACTTGGTAGGTAGAGTCAGAAAGCCGTGTGTGTATAGACTATCCTGTCACAAAATATGGCAAAAATCCTACACGACGGTAATAGTTTGATTGCTGTGTTTACATGTGTACACTCGGAGAGCAGCATTTACAGCGGATCTTACAGTCGATAATATTATAGTGATATAAACTGTAAGATCAGTGACTAAATCATTTGGACTAAGGTATGTCTTTAAACACTGAAAGAGCACTGCTGATGATACTAACTAACTTTGCCATCTGAATAAACGAACAAAGACCGCTGATTGTTTACGTACCAAATCTGTAGAGACAGGACATTCAACACAAACCGGAACCGCATCTTTTTTAAAAGGAGACGAGCTGCAAATCCGGATTTCACCATTTCCAGATGTGAAAAGCTCTCGGGTAAAAATGTTCCTTACAAACGTATTTCTGTCAGGTGCACTGTAGTCCACATGTGAGTGCACTCTCATAGCGGGGAAATGAAAACAAAACCTTCGTTGCAGCACATTTCTAAACACAACACTGATGACGCATGTCTCCAAATTCTTGTTCTTTCCTTTGTTTTGGCAACACATTGTGGCGTCTCACTGTCATCTGAACACTGTAACAGGTACAAACAAAGCTATCATGCATATTAATAAAGTTGCACCTCATTCACAATAGAGCGCGCTGATTGGTTTGAACAAAGTCTCATGAATTAATGCCGCACACTCAGAAATGCCACGATGTACTCGCCGGTACAGACATCCACTCTCCACGCTGGATTATATGCAAAGATCTAATGGCCGTGATGCAACTTCAACAATTCGTTTCAAACCAGAAAAACGAATTTGCATGAAATTCAGTGTTTCGTGACCCTTTAAGACTTTTCATTTAAGAAACAAATGTTACACACATACTGTTTGCTATATGGAATGCAAAAAACTTTGAAGCTCAATATCTCAAACTCATTCAGAATGCACCTTATAATACCAAGGTGACAAACTTTTTATAACTTTTTCTATGCCACTAAATTAAACAACCACCACCAACAACTGAAGCTTCAGAAAAAGGTATATAATGATTTTGTATATTGTTTCATTCTGTAGGAGGTAAAGTCATTTTGATTGCAACTGTACATCAAAATGTTCCATAAAAAGAAGGAATGCTACATCGTGTCATTAGTTGTATTAAAATTTCAACCTCTCTGCCTTTTTAATGACTAATGTCTGTCCTCTTAGATCAGTTCACGGTGCAGTGTTTAAAGCAATGTTTACACTCCTTTCTCTTCTCGGTCCTGCAGTCCCGTCAGACGCCTGAGGGCGAGTTCCTCCCCCTGGATCAGCTGGAGCTGGATGTTGGCTTCAGCACTGGAGCAGACCAGCTCTTTCTTGTGTCGCCACTCACAATCTGCCATGTGATTGACACTAAAAGCCCCTTCTATGAACTTTCACAACACTCCATGCAGACAGAACAGTTCGAAATTGTCGTGATTTTGGAGGGTATTGTTGAAACAACTGGTAAGTTTCCTTTCTGCTATTTCAATCTTTTTTTTTGCCATTTTCTAGTCAATAAGCTACTGTAAGATTAAATAAAAACTAGAATACACTACTTTTATACAGATTCTAAATCATGCTGTGTGAAATTAGTTCTGACTGAAAAACACAACGGTGATGTTCAGAGCGCAATAGACAGGGCATCGGGAAGTTTGGGGAGGAGTTATAGACTGATTTCATGCGGCCACCATTTTAAAACTGAAAGTGAGGCTGCGGTGGGAAGAAACCCAGAAGAATAGCCTGGAGTCACACAGCAACTGCGTCTGTGTTCCTGGCTGTATATCTTATTAGAGAAGAGAAAGTGACACAAATTTATTCTTTCACCACTTTCCAAGTGACCCGAAAGTCCCTTCAGAATGGATAATAAAACTTAAAGGGGATATCAGACCTTATTTTCAGCTAAGTTAAGGTAAATAACATTAGTTAGCTAACATTTTCTTTCCCAAACACATGTTTTAGATGCTATTTATCAAACTCAAGTTAAAGAACTGATTCTTTTACTATATTAGACTTGTCAGGATACTAAATTTCGGTACTGAAAAAAAAAAGTCAATTTCCCGCTAACATTTAAACGCTGTTAAGCTAATTTGCCATAGTATTCACCAGTGCTCAACAGAAATGACTGTGATTGGCCGTGAAGGTCATCAGTTCACTGCACTTCACCAATGTTTACCGAGTACAAACACAGACGAGTGATCCGCTGACGAATCGACTGATCTTCAATTCAATTCAATTCATCTTTATTTGTATAGCGCTTATACAATGTAGATTGTGTCAAAGCAGCTTCACATGGAAGTTTATAGTGAATTGAAAAGTGTCAGTTCAGTTTTCAGTGTTTAAGTTCAGTTTAGTTTAGTTTAGCTCAGTTCAGTGTGGTTTAATAATCACTACTGAGAGTCCAAACACTGAGGAGCACTTCCATCGATGCGCAGCTCTACAGATCCCGAACCATGCAAGCCAGTGGCGACAGGGGCGAGGAAAAAACTTCACCAATTGGCGAAAGTGAAGAATTTAAAAAACCTCGAGAGAAACCAGGCTCAGTTGGGCACGACCATTTCTCCTATGGCCAAACGTCTTGTGCAGAGCTGCAGTCTAGGCGCAGTAGCTGGACCTACGCGAAGACACGTCTGTCCTTGGAGCATCAGAGGAATCAGTCTTATGCTCTCCATCATGACCACCACAGCAGCAGCTTAGGATCTTCCCGGCTTTAAAATGCTCCAGTGTCTGTGTATCTGTGTTTGCACTCGGTGAAGATCGGTGAACTGATGACTTTCATGGCCAATCACAGTCATTTCTGTTGAGCACTGGTGAATACTATAGCAAATCAGCAAAAGCGCTTAAATGTTAGTGCGAAATTGACATTTTAAAATTTTTGGATCGTGACAACACTGTTACAGACAACACAAGGGTGTGCTACAGAGGACAGCAATGTTTTATCGCTCACAGAGTTACATAGACTGAAGCAGGGAAGCGTCCCCACGGTGTTTGCATGGTGCCATGAACTGAAGTCTAGGAGGACACTTAAGCGTATTACTCTTAAAGAGATTATGATTTAGTTTGATGTCTAATATGCTTTTAATTGTTTTAATTAAACTTAATTGAATGATATTAAAGTGATGTTTACACCACATCTGCACTTTGAAATCATATGTGGCAACAGTTGGAGGTTTGTAGTCAACAGCATGTTGTTGCAATGTTTACAGTGCTGATACTTCTAGGTTTTTATCCTATCGCAGCCTCGCTTGAATTTTTTTAAATGGCGGCTGCGTAAAATAAGCATATCGATTACAATCTCTGAATATATAAGCGTTACAATAACATTAAACAGAAATAAAGCAGAAACATTTATTTATTGACCTTCAACTCTCTTAGCAAAACGCACAACGCTTGTTCCTGCATCTCTCCTTCTTAACAATTTTTTTTTGCCCTTTTCACAAACAATCTGGATTGTAAATTTACTTAAGGGTGCCATTGTGCAGTCTCACGTGTGAGTTATTTCATTATCACCCCATGTGTGAGGCAGAAATTTGTCAACAATTATTTTTGTTGAAGTCTTTCAGTGTAACTGCAAATATGCCACAAAGAAAAGACCCAGAGAAACAAGCAGAGGATTTAATAGCTATTATTGATTTAACACTAGAACTACAGAATAATTCTAATTTTTTTGCAATTTAATAACTTTGTTTAAATTAAACACAAACACACATATTTATAATTCTCTGACTTTATATGTGTATTTTCTTTCTAACATTGCTATTTTATTAAAATTACAAAAGAGTTTTGATTATTTCTACACTGTAAAGTTAACTCTCTCTCTCTCTCTCTCTCTCTCTCACTCAATAAAATCGTAACTGTACTGTGTATTACACAGGGGCCATATTCATCTATGTAAACACACAAAAACAACATTAACATTATAGCAGACACTGTAAAAAGCTTATTTTCAGCCACTTGACTGCTCTGACAGGGTGTTCGAGTGTCAGAATGTTGTGGGACTGCTGTACAGGAGTGATTATTAGGAATTACAGACCGCAAAATTTAGCGTTTTTTTTTTTTTTTTCTCGTTTTTTTGTTAAAAGCATGACGGTAAAACACGAACGCGGTTATGGATATATTAAAACATATGTTTGTTTGTCATAAAAAAGTCATAATAATGACAAAAAATACTAATTTGGATGGATCTCCTTCCTTCTGGGTTCAGCACTACTGCCGTTGTGGCAGGTGTATTCTGGGAAATTTTCTTTACCCCTCCGTTTTAAGTGTGGTTCTGAAAAATCTTCATTCGAAGGGGTGTATACCCCTTGCCCTTAGCCCTACGCCTTCAAGCTAAAGAGAATTGGGACACCACTACCCCTTGATGGGAACGTGCAAAACGAAGAGTAGGGGTAAGGAGAAGGGCTAAGGGGGAGAATTGGGATTGGGAATGTAGAAAAGTTAACTTATCTCAAAATAATAAGTTGTGGTAACTAATTGGCACAATAATTTTTTACAGTGTACCTAGAACTACTATAGCAGTCATGACCGCATGCATTTCAGTTGTCTGCTACTTTTTCCTGTGACTTTAAATATGCATGCCTCTGTTGCCTAGCAACTTACTGGTATCAAAAAAAAAAACTTTCTGTTGGCAAAAACATAACTTTACTTCAGATATGTCTTTCAAAACATCATATTCAGTGCTGTGAAAAAGCCTTCTCTCCTGCTTCATTCATCATTTTCCTTCGGCTTAGTCTCTATTTCAGAGGTCGCCACAGTGGAATGAATGGCCAACTATTTCAGCATATGTTTTACGCAGCGGATGCTCTTCTAGCCGCAACCCAGTACTGGGAAACACCCATACACACTATACACGCACACACTACAGACAATTTAGCATACCAAATTCACTTATAGTACACAGGGAGAACATGCAAACTTCACACAGAAATGCCAACTGCCCCAGCAAGGACACAGACCAGCGACCTTCTTGCTGCGAGGCAACAGTGCTAACCACTGAGCCATTCGTGGACATTCACGTGTGGTCTAACGTAGCCTAACTATACATTTATAAGCTGTATTTCCAAAAATAAATTTCTTTGTCTGTTTTTTTTATGGTGACGACTAAATTAAATATGACAAAATGAAATGAAATACAACCGACATTTAAAGTTCAATTTTAATATCTCAATAGAAGCTTTGAATGTAAATATGATGTGACAATCTGATGTCTTAAATGAGAACGGTCAGAATGACAGCTATGGTAATTCTAGTAGCTCCTGTGTTAATGTGGCTAATAATCACACAAATATGCAATCATCTTACGGAAGGATTCATTTCACACTCGACCGAAATGAGTTTGGAGAAATCCTATGTTATTAAATAGTTTTATTTAATAGTTTTAGGGGACAGTCAGTCACACAGAATACATTTTCTTCTCCAATGCGCTACTTTTTAAATAGTTTTTCAATGTAAACACGCATGTGACGGACATGTGTGACTGTGACTGTCGTGTCTCATGTTTTTTAAAGCGCTGTGCTCTCATGTTTCAGTAAACCATTCAGAAGGGTTGTGTCTTGCATATTAAGGCCTAATCCCAATTCTACCCCTTCCCCTTACCCCTACCCCTCGTTTTGAGCGTTCATGTGAAGGGGTAGAGGTGTCCCAATTCTCTTTAGGTTGAAGGTGTAGGGCTGAGGGAATGGGGTATACTCCCCTTCGAACGAAGATTTTTCAGGAGCACACTCGTTACCAAGGGGTAAGAAAATTTCCCAGAATGCACCAGCTACAGCGACAGTTTCGCTGCACCCAGAAGTAAGGAAAGACACAAATTAGTATTTTTTTGTCATTATTACAACAAACAAACACATGTTTTAATATATTCATAACCGCGTTAATGTTTACCGTCATGCTTTTATAAAAAAAAAAAAACGCTAAAATAAAACCCGCTAAATTTCGCAATCTATAATCCCTAATAATAACTCCTGTACAGCAGTGCCACAACATTCTGACACTCGATGACACTCGAATACCCTGTCAGAAAAGTCTAGTGGCTGAGAATGAGCGTTTTATAGTGTCTGCTATAATGTTAATGTTGTTTTCGTGTGTTTACATAGATGAATATGGCCACGGTGTAAATGCGCAGTATAACTACGATCTTACTGCCACATTAGATTGTTATGATAACATAATATATGCCTTCCGTGATTTCCTGAAGATAAACACCAAAAAATAACACAACTGGAATAACAACAGCAGTCACAATGGTCTGATCTCATATGAAGCAAGAGATCGCGATGACATCTGATGACATGTGCAGGTGTTGAAGTGCTGTCCCAATTCTTAGGGGTAAATTTTGAAGCCCTTCACATTTGTTTTTAGAGCCAAGGGGAAGGGGTAGGGGTACAAAAATAGAATTCGGATTGGGCCTAAGACTCAAAGACGCATTCGGTGTGAATGAGCTCTTTATGACACTTTCAGATGTAGCCGTAGCACAGAACTGTAGATCACAGAGAATTGACACAAGCAGGTGCCAAATTGCAGATTATCAAAATCTCATCAATTAAATGATCTGTGATTTTTGCATAGGTTGTCAGTGAATTTATGCTTTAATCACACTATAAATCAAACGTGAAATTCTGTAGTACGGTGCTGTGAAAAGGGGCGGGATTAAAGAAGACGATAAGACATAAAAAAAAGTGAGTGATTGTCCATATTTGAAATTTCTTTACACTGAGGTCATGTTTAGATCTTCGATTGGTCTCATGCAGTCACATGAGGCAGGTTCACCAAGCTTAAACTTTCCAAGGCAATGAACTGCAAACCTTGTACTTGCATTTCCAGTCATTCGCATTCGCTTACATATGAATGGAAGTCTATGGGGCAAAAAGTGCAGTGTGACCTTGGCATAAGACTCTGGCTGTTTCTCAATATGCGTTCTTCATCAATCTTGCATCCTCGTGTCTTCGTGTAACGTCATCATCATCTGCCAAAGTTCAGTTCCAATTCTCAAGAACGCAAGAACGGAGGACGCGTGAAAGTTCCCGCATGCGTCTTAATATCAAGGACGCATCGATGCAGACTTGAGCGCAGCACTCGCTCTAGAAGTCCCATAAGTCATTGCGACTGGAGGTGGGAAGCGCAGCATTTTATATAGATTTATAATTAAAGTTCAGCAATATAACTTATTTACCTCAGAAGGAGGAGAAAGTAAACATCACCATGAAAATCTTAATAAAGAAATAAAGACATTAAGGAAGTTTATTTGCTGAATTTTGTCTTAAAATCAGTTTTATTTGTATTGTGCCATGTATATTTGTAAGGCTTTATGCATAGTATATATTGTAAAAAGGGGAAAAACAATGAATCGCCGTATGAATGCTGTAATGTTTAAATAATTTTCGGTTAAAAACGTGTTAAGGTCATGTGACCATCAGGAAAAACGCTGCATCTCATTTCTCACAGGACGCATTCTCTGTTTTCACGGTCTGCCGAGTTCGTTCTTCCGAGGTGACCTGGCACGACCGGTCTCCACAAGAACGCAAGCCCGTTCTCTGCGTTCTTGGAATTGAGAAACAGCATCGGTGTAGGAAACACTGCTCAATCTGAAAGCAGGTGCTGGAGATTTACAACTGATTACAGAACCGGCTTTAATGCACATGATAACCATGTTTGATTGATTGCGCAACCTTAGCATGAACACAGAATCAACTAAATGCTTCATGCAGTGTAGATAGTCATGCAGTGTGAAAACATTGGTGATCAAAATTTAGAAAATTGTGCAGTTTCTCAAAAACTCGAAAAGTTTTCACAGGAAATTGTGTTGTGTAAGGTGACTTTCAAACATTTGATATTTTAGAACATATCGTTTTCATTTATCGTGCATCTTTCACAAAAGTAGCCGATGTTTTTATGCCTGTGCTTTTTTTTTTATCAAAATGGGTATGAGGCCCATTTTTGAAACATATTTTCAGATTTGAAAAGTTGTTTCCAGCATGAAGCTGCATGCACCAGAAAAAGGGACATTGTACTAGCTGTTCACCTCCTGTTAAGGCGAGTTACTAAAACAGGAGGCATGGGGTATCTCACTGGCCCTGAAGTGAACACAATTGATTGTGTTCTATTGATCAGCAAATGAAGTGTGATTGTAAACATGCCGTTTGGGGACACTGGTAAAACCAGTCTCTAGCAGTGTGTATCCCTTAACACAAAAAGCAAGACAAACAGAAAACAGGGGTCAATAGTTTAAACACATCTTTAAGTCAAAGTGTGCAGTGTGTTCTATAGTATTTCACCCTGATTTCTGTATGTAATTAATGCTTATTATTGCCATTTAGTTCACATTTTGCAAATACTTGACTTTTTTTTTAGGCAAAATAGATTATTTTAAAGTGTGTTAATTGCAGATAACTATGACTTTTCACAATTTGATACTACTTCTTCGTGATATGTTTTATACTGGAATATGATCAAAGAGAAAACATTTGGAGGTGGACATGTTATCCAACATTTTAGTTATTAGTAACATGTCGGCTTAATGATACTGCCTACATGTTTGCATATCACATTAGAGCTGTTCTTTGTCATTTTGCTAAGAACACGACAGAAAGTCTCAGCTGCAGATCTCTTCCAATTTCTCATTATCTTCCTCCAAGAATGAAGGAATTGTTGGTAATTTGGCTCTAGGTGGGCAGTAACAGAGCCAAATTGTTGATTTTTTATACACATACAGTACATGCACACACACATTTGTTTCACTATATTAGCGAGGAAATTGTCTGTACATCTGTAGTTTTTATATAAGGTGTTTATATAAGGTACTGTATGGTAATGTTTTTATATCAGGTAAATATAATAAATACACTCACCGGCCACTTTATTAGGTACACCTTACTAGGACTGGGTTGGACCTTCTTTTGCCTTCAGAACTGCCTTAATCCTTTGTGGCATAGATTCAACAAGGTACTGGAAATATTCCTCAGTGATTTTGGTCTATTTTGACATGATAGCATCACGCAGTTGCTGCAGATTTGTCGGCTGCACATCCAAAATGTGAATCTCCCGTTCCACCACATCGCAAAGGTGCTCTATTGGTACAGTGAACTCATTGTCATATTCAAGGAACCAGTCTGAGATGATTCGTGCTTTATGACATGACGCGTTATCCTGCTGGAAGTAGCCATCAGAAGATGGGTACACTGTGGTCATAAAGGGATGGACATGGTCAGCAACAATAATCAGGTAGGCTGTAGCATTGACACGATGCTCAAAGTGTGCCAAGAAAGTATCTCCCACACCATTAACCACCAGCCTGAACCGTTGATACAAGGCAGGATGGATCCGTGCTTTCATGTTGTTGACGTCAAATTCTGACCCTACCGTCCGAATGTTGCAGCAGAAATCGAGACTCATCAGACCAGGCAATGTTTTTTAATCTTCTATTGTCCAAATTTGGTTAGCCTGTGTGAATTGTAGCCTCAGTTTCCTGTTCTTAGCTGACAGGAGTGGCACCCGGTGTGGTCTTCTGCTGCTGTAGCCTGTTTCTGAAATACTCAGACCAGCCTGTCTGGCACCAACAACCATCATTTAAATCACCTTTCTTGCCCATTCTGATGCTTGATTTGAACTACAGCAGATCGTCTTGACCATGTCTACAAGCCTAAATGCATTGAGCTAATGCCATGTGATTGGCTGATTAGAAATTTTTGTTAACAAGCAGTTGGACAGGTGTACCTAATAAAGTGGCCGGTGAGTGTATATTTTCTAAGGCGTAACTTTTAAACATAACCATCCCACACAGATATGCAAAATACTAGATGTAAAGTAAAATATAATAAGCAATATATTCATGATCTGCCCCAACAGTGTGAAAATGTTCATGTTTTATTACCTTTATGAGGAAATTTGATCATATAATAAATTGATGAATAAATTCTGGCTTCATTTCTATAGCTTATGGCTTTTTTTCTGTTGTAAAGAAGAGTAAAATTATTTCATTTAGTACAGTTCATTTGAAAAAGCTAAGGGATTGTACTCAATGCTGCATTAATTACAACAAACATGCCTTAGCTAGATTTTAGATAATTACAACAGCAAAGGCTAATTACAATTTATGTTTTGCTGAGTATGTTTTTAGAAGGGAGGTACAATGGCTCAGTGGGCAACTCTCACAGCAAGACTAAAGTTTTTTTTACTTTATTTTATTTAACAGGGACAATTCTCATTAATCAACAGTAAAACTGTAAACAAGCAAGAGTTAGCCACAAGGGCTAATTTTCATCTGTTGCCCCCTGCCAGATTTTAAAAGGCAACCTAAAATCAAAAAGCACATCATCACACATACAATAACAGTAAAGTTACATATGACAAAAGAATAAAACATACAGTATAATAAGAATTTCTTAAAATGTTAGACAAAAAATTACACATGATTACAAACTTGTTTTGATTTTAGCCATTTCTTTAACTTGTATTTAAACCTTAAATAATTTGTAACAACCCTTAAATCCATAGGAAGTTAGCCTTTCTTTGTGGAATTTGGTGAACTGGAAAAACCGAGACTAAAGCTCATTGTGAAAACGTACCTAATAAAAAATTCTAGAAAGCACAAATTATGTAGCCAGAGTCATGTATGGTTGCATTTCATTTTTAAATGAATGCTACAGGGCGGTATGATGCAGCTTCTGTTCGTTTTATAGAAATGCTTGAAGATAGACAAACACATCAGCCAAGCACATGATTATGTACAAAAACATCTTTTTTTTATGAAAGGTGTTCTAACTTTTCTTCATTTGGCAAAACAATGTAAACTAGCCACGTTTAACTACATGAAGAAGACAAAATTCTTCATAATTTTTACTTTTATTTATTGCATTTGTGTGGCTTTGTGTTCAGTTTTTGTTCAAACAATTATTATATTGTTATCACCATGAGATCTGCGCAAGAGTTAATATATATATATATTATAATTTTTTCTTGATTTTTAATTTTATTTTTTTCTCCTATCCTACGAAAGAAGATTTTGTTCATCTGTTTAACAGAAGTATTTATTTAATATGGTTTGTAAGTGTGTTCAGTATTGCCATACAGTATACATGTCATTCAAGGATGCTATTACAGTTGAAGTCAGAATTATTAGCCCCCCTGAATTATTAGCCCCCATGTTCCCCCCCCCCCCCAATTTCTGTTTAACAAGGAGAAGATTTTTTTCAACACATTTCTGAGCATAATAGTTTTAATTACTGATTTCTAATAACTGATTTATTTTATCTTTTCCATGATGACAGTAAATAATATTTGACTAGATATTTTTCAAGACACTTCTATATAGCTTAAAGTGACATTTAAAGGCTTAACTATTAATTAGGTTAACTAGGCAGGTTAGGGTAATTAGGCAAGTTATTGTATAACAGTGGTTTGTTTTGTAGACTATCGAAAAAATATAGCTTAAAGGAGCTAATAATTTTGACCCTAAAATAGTTCTTAAAAAATTGTAACTGCTTTTATTCTAGCCGAAATAAAACAAATAAGACTTTTTCAGAAAGAAAAAAATATTATCAGACATACTGTGAAAATTCCCTTTGCTCTTTTAAACATAATTTGGAAAATATCTTAAAAAAGAAACAAATTCAAAGGGGGGCCTAATAATTCTGACTTTAGCTGTATTTCAGACATTGCTGACTACATTTTCTGAAGTTAGCAATGCAGGTGAGCTAATCGCATAATTTACAAATGTAATATCACAAGAGCCTGTCCCTGAACTGAGAACAAATACAACTGAACAACATCAGCTGCTCTGCTGAGCCAATTATTCTCTCCCTCTCCCCCCCTTCTCCCCCCCCCCCCTCTCTCCCCCCCCCCCCCCCCCCTCCCCCCCCCCTCTCTCTCTCTCTCTCTCTCTCTCTCTCTCTCTCTCT
>CAIGQZ010032451.1:1568873-1589317 GCA_903798205.1 Danio tinwini | reverse complement strand
TGTTCATCTAAAGAAATTTTGCCTTTAAATACAGGCTTTAATTACAAATATAAATTGTGTTCTGCAGAGTGAATTCAGAACAGGAGAATCGATTGTAATTAAAGCCTGTATTTAAAGGCAAAATTTCTTTAGATGAACAATTAATCCACTCAATTTGTTTTGTTTGTAATCTTCAATCAAAGTCTGAACATTTGTTTCCTCATTTGGAAAGGCGGTCCTTCTCTGTTTAGGCTTCAGCCACAGTATTCTTAACCATGCTACTTTTACAATTAGTTTGCTACGAGGAAAAAAAAAAAGTAGATCTTTTATAAACCTTAATCTTAACATGAATCTTTTTATTAAAATGTAACAAATGGATGGAAATAGGTCTTGTGACTTTACAATGACATTGACAGTAGGGCTAGATTTTCTCAGCCGACCATTTGTTGTTCACCCAATAGTCAACTAATTGTCTGTTTATTAAATTAATTTAATTAGGCCTTACGCAATACGTGGAAACAGTTTGAGTTTAAAGGCTGAGAAAGAATGTCATTTGTAGCATTGTTTTACATTGTACAGAAATGCTGTAGTAATAAGCATTCAAACTTTACATTAAAGCCGAGGTCACTGTGCACCTTTCGCCCCATAGACTTCCATTCAATATGACAGATTGGAAACGCAAGCTTGTGTGACAAGTTTCGCAGTTCGCTGCATTGCATCGCTACAAGTTCAAGCTTGGTGAATTCTGACCTGTGAAATCGCATCACGTGACTTCAGACCAATCGAAGATCAAAACATGACCTCTCTCGACAGAAATGTAAAATATGAACCAATAACTCACTTTTTAAAATGTCTAATCATCTTATTTAATCCTGCCCCTTTTCACAGCACCGCACGACAGGATTTTGCATGCTCAAACGCTTGTGTGACCGCGGCATAACTATTTGTGTACAAAAAAGCACCAACGCATGCTATAATTATGAATGTGTTGGGGAAAAATGGCATGGAGCTTTGCTGATTATTTATAACTTACTAATAAAATATAAGGATATGATTTACATAATAAAATAATGTTGAAAACTGAAAACACAAGTCAGCCTGAATGAACCCAGCCTTTAATGAAATGCATTCCAATGAAGTAGATGTGGAAGGGATGGAGTTATGGAATGATCCAACACTTTTGATTTTCTTCCCAACATTATTAGCAGGTGATTTTGCCAGATCTGTGCTTGTATGCAGAAGTGTTTTTATGCTCTGCAGAAACATGAGCACTAAAAACACTCAGCTGTGAACACTTCTCCAACTGTCAAAGCTCTCAGAGTCTGGCAGCGTTCAGCTCACATTTCTGCAGCACACAAATTCTTTGGGGGACACGTGCACTGACTGCGCCACTTGTTGTGTATTTATTTCCTGCAACTCTCAAAAAACGAAATCGACCAAGCCTGTTCTGGTCGACTAGCAATTAGTCAAATATTAGGGAGCAGCTCTAATTGTCAGGATCTGATTAGGGCTCAAAATAATAGTGACCTTTCTGGAACACACTTGAAGGTGTTTGCCAGCCACCACACACTAGGCCAGCTAACCAATTAGAGCACATTTCACATTTTGGAAGGAGCATTTATTCAGTCGTTCATTTTTTTTACGGCTTAGTCCCTTTAATAACCAGAGGTCGCCACAGCAGAATGAACCGCCAACTTATCCAGCATATTTTTTACACATCGGATGCCCTTTGAGATCTATGTTGTAAAGCTGCGGTCACACTGGACTTTTCTCCCCATAGACTTCCATTCATACGCACGCCAATGCGTCAGACCAGAAACGTGCATTAAGTGTTGCAGGATGCTGCGTTGGAAAGTTCAAGCTTGGTGAACTCTGACCTGCTAAATCGCATCACTTGACTGCGTGAGACCAATCAAGGATCAAAACATGACCTCTCTGTACAAAAATTTAAAATATGGACCAATCTCTCGCTTTTTTAAAAGTCTGATCGGCTTGCTCCAGCTGCAACGCAGTTCTGAGTTTGGAAGGAGCAGCTTAATAAAAAAAAGTGTTTGACAAGACATGTGCTAAAATAAAATTAGTTTAAGAAAAGGGTATTTTAAAAACAATCAACCAGTAAAACAAAGGCCCAATCCGAATTATGTATTTTTTTTTTTTACCCCTACCCCTTAAGGGGAAGGGCTTTCAGTTTTACCCATAAGAAATGGGACAGCACAACAACACTTCAGGAAATCACTGAAAGCAACAATATCATGTTATCATAACAATATAATGTGGCAATAAGCTTGTCATTACTGTGCATTTACACTTTAGCCATATTCCTCTAAACACAGGAAAACAACATTATTATTATACCAGACACTGTAAAAAGGTCATTCCCAGCCACTAGACTTTTCTGACAGGGTATTCGAGTGTCATCAAGTGACAGATGTGAAATAATGTTGTAGGATTGCTATATAGGAGTTATTATTATGGATTAAAGATAGCAAAATTTTGCAGTTTTTTTATTTTTTTTTAAAGCATGACTGTAAAAAACGAACACTGTTATGAGTGTAATAAAACATATGCTTGTTTGTTGTAAAAAAATTAATGATGACAAAAAATACTTTTTTGTGAATCTCCTTCTGTGTGCTTTTGTAGCTGATGTACTCTAGAAAACTGTGAGTGTGGTTCTGAAAATTCTCTGTTTCAAGAGCTATCTAGCCCTTTCCCTTAACCCTACGTCTTCAAGCTAAAGAGAAGTGGGACACCCCTACCCCTTCACTGTCAGGGTTTCTGAGAAAGGATGAGGGAGTGAGAACTCAAGTGCAGTAAAAGATGGTGTATTAATAATTAAAGTAAAACAAAAGGACAACAAAAAGCACCTGAGGGGGAAAACGTAAGTAAAACACAAAACGGCAAAGAAACTTAGCTGGACAGCATACCTGCCAACACTCCTGTTTTTCCCGGAAGTCTCCCATATTTCAGACCCACCTCCCGGTTTGTTATTTCTCCCGGAAAACTTCCAGAATTTCAACCCCTTCCCGTAGTCCTCAGGTGGTTGGTACAATCTGTAACACCCCATTCACACAGGGCTTCAGCGTCAAGCAACACTTGACAGAGGGCGTGTCTGAAGTTGGGGCTGACGTGATTGTCATAGCAGCGTCAGCCAATGAAATTAGTCAGCAATCGGCTACTGTCTGAACTGATGTATTTGCATACAGTGATCTGATTGAGTGGCGCTTCCATCGGCACTTGGAAAGTTGAGAAAGTCCCAACTTCTGCAGCAATCAACGCCACTGAAGCGGTGCCAACGGATCCACAATGCAGTGCGTTGAAGCTGACGCCCCAGATCGCCTGCACAAAATCCTCCAGGTCGCTCTGCTCACCATCCGATCGCCAACACCTCCCCTCCACCCCCACCCCGATCTCTCGGATTTTCAAAGACAAACGTTGGCAGGTATGCTGGACAGGGTAAGACACAACAAAACTAGAGCAGGAACACAGGGGAAGCGTTGAAGATGAACTGGCACAGGACATCAGACAAGTATAAGCAGACAGAAATATCAAACAAACAGGTGAACTGAATAAACTAATAATGGCATAAAATAGAGTGTGGGACTAGACAATAGACGGGAGAGCACATGACACGAAGACAACACAAACCATGTGCTCAAGTAAAACGGGACTAGAACACGCAGCCAATGAGTGAGCTCATTAACAGAACGCGAGACATGAGCACACATTAAATGGAAACACTTACTGTGCCCTCACACATGCGAAGTGCATGTTCCATCCCAGAGCCAACCGAAACCAACTGGACTGAGACTGAGAATGAAACAGCACGCTGCAGACAGAACAAACACAAACACCAGAGCGAGAAAGCACATCACGAGCATGCCAAGCTGGTGCTCGTACAAAAAAAAAAACAGGCAGACAAGAACAGAATAAGAGTGCTCGACCCGAGAAAACTCAAGCAGAGCACAACATACTAAACAGGACAGAACTAGTGTCTGGACTCTACCACCAAAACAAGAATTGACAAGACCAATGTGACAGAATCCTGACATTCATGTGAACATACAAAACAAGGGGTATTAGTAAGGGGAAAGGCTAAGGGGTAAAATTAGGATTGGTCCTAATTGCAGTACACTGAATAAAAATCCCAAAATTCTTTTAAAAAGGGGACATAATATGATCAGTGTTGCCAAGTTCATGGTTTTCCCATTGAATTCGGCCACTTTTGATCTGTGAGTATTTTTTTTGTGAGTAATCAAACATTTTGCTATATAACATAACCCCCACCTCCCCTTTTTTGATTTGCCATTAGGCTAGTTTTGTTGTGAAACCTGGCAACCCTAAATAGAGCCCCATTGTTATGCTACACCTGTAAGACACCCCAAAAAGCAGAAAAGGAATGGTCATTTGCTCCTTTTTTTCTGAACTCCCTTGCTGGACAACCTCATTTACTCTGTCTCTCTCAATCTATCCCAGTGACACTCAACATAGGAATGTCCTCTTTCTTTTTCAGCTTTACCTAAATAGAAAGCAAAATCTCTCTAGTGGAAAAAGTTTTGGTGGGGACGTGCAGGAATCAATAGCCTTTTTGAAATCAAGACATTTTTAGATCCTTCCTAACATTTGCGATTTCCAGAGTAATTCCAGTGTTAGTTTATATATTTCCAGGCCTGCCATGCTAAATAGGACACAGTGATGTATTTATATCATGATTGTATCATGAAAATAAATAAATAATAAATAAAAAATAGAATGGCATCCTGCAGCTCTGCTGAAGTGTGGGTCTGTATATTGCTAAAGGACATTTTTAATGGGACACATTAAGGACTGTCACATTTGAATAATCTCTTGAGAGCTGTTATATTAAGTCAAATGTAGATTCATCAAATGTCAAAGCTTTCACTATTAACAGTAATGTGATTGTCTGGGAATCGAGAGCATGGTAATCAATGTTGGGTTATAAACTGCTACCCTTCTTAGCAACAAAGAAGAAGCTTAAGGTGCTAGAGCAACATTTCTCAACCTTTGTCATCATGGCCCACCATGCTGCACATTTCACATGTTGCTCTTTTCACTTCAGAAGTTTATTCTATTTCAACAATGTGCCCTGCAAAATGTACTCCATCATGACATTCTGATATGTCTTGAATTCAATTCATCTTTATTTCTATAGCGCTTTTACAGTGTAGATTGTGTCAAAGCAGCTTAACATAGAAGTTCGAGTAAATCTAAACAGTTTTCAGATTTGAAGTTCAGTTTAGTTCATTTCAGTGTGGTTTAATTTTTGCAGTTGAAAGTCCAAACACTGAAGAGTAAATCCATTGATGCGCAGCTCCACAAGTACTAAACTTTGATTCAGTTTGAAGGGAGCTTGGATGTTTAATTCAAATAGCATTTTAGTGTGTGATATGTGAATTTATATTGTATTTATTTATGAAAGTAATTTATTTCATACGTCATGCTTCTCTACTAAGAAGACACTGCAGGCAGACTCGTTGTGTAAATCTAGGAATGAACATTCTGAAGTGAAGTGAATTTTCACAAACAAATTTCGAGAGGAACACGTGATATTATTGACCACGGCTGATCTCTCATTCACAATCATTAGCTAACCAATGAGATCGATCCAAACCCACTATAAGTAGCCTAGAAAAAATCACTCCCTTCGTTCCGAAGAAACCCCCCATCCACCCCTTCGCCTCCTCTTTTCTTCTTTTATCACGGGGAGCTCTCGAGAACCACCTGACCTCGTACTCCCCTGATACGCTCTCTCGACCAGGCGGGAGCCCTGGGCTCAACTATCTCCGAGCTCAGGGTTCTCTCCCGGGACAGCATGCCAAACCAGCTAACACTTGTCAAACAATATCTAAGTGCGAAATCTTGAAATGATGCACACTTTGTAGAGATGTTTCAATCAGAGCACAGTTCAATGCATGGAGCTCATCTAAGAAGTTGGTTATATACAGTAAATCAGGTGTGAGACAAATGCAAAATATTCAGATCGGTGGGGTGCAAGGACCTGGATTGAAGAACACAGCTCTGGATGATTGAATAAACCATTGCTTACAGCTGCGGTCACACTAGAGTTTAAGCTTGCGAAATTCTGGTGCATGGCGCTACAAAATGGGGCAGGATTAAACAAGATGATTAGACTTTTAAAAAAGCAAGAGATTGATCCATATTTTACATTTCTGTACAGAGAGGTCATGTTTTGATCCTTGATTGGTCTCACGCAGTGAAGTGATTCAATTTAGCAGGTCAGAGTTCACCAAGCTTGAACTTTCCAACGCAGCATCCTGCGAAACTTGATGCACGTTTCCGGTCTA
The DNA here is from genome assembly GCA_903798205.1 of Danio tinwini. Taxonomy (NCBI): domain Eukaryota; kingdom Metazoa; phylum Chordata; class Actinopteri; order Cypriniformes; family Danionidae; genus Danio; species Danio tinwini. The sequence continues at coordinate 1,583,015 of CAIGQZ010032451.1, read as the reverse complement.
ACGCATTCGTGTGCGTATGAATGGAAGTCTATGGGGAGAAAAGTCCAATGCAGGGATAGGCAAACTCGGTCCTGGAGGGCCGGTGTCCTGCACAGTTTAGCTCCAACTCTGATCAAACACATCTGCTTATAGGTAATTAGTGATCTTGGAGGCACTGGTTAGCATGTTTGAATGTGTTTGATTAGCGTTGGAGCTAAACTATGCAGGACACCGGCCCTCCAGGACCGAGTTTGCCCACCCCTGGTCCAGTGTGACCACAGCTTTAGAACAAAGATCTCAAACTCGATTCCTGGAGGGCTGCAGATGTGCATAGTTTTTGCTCCAACCCTAATCAAACACAGCTGATCTAGTAGTCTTGAATACCTTGATTAGTTGGTACAGCTATGTTTAGTTAGGGTTGGAGCAAAACTGTGCAGGGCTGTGTCCCTCCAGGAATTAAGTTTGAGACCTATGATATGCTGGGGCAAGTCTAGGATTTTTTTTAATGGGGTGGCACAGGGGGACCAAGAACCAGTCAGGGAGGTGCACAGGGGGACCAAGAACCAGAGTAGGCTCATGAGAAAGGTAAATTTTATGTGACTTGTCATTGTAAACATAATTCTAAAGGAGCTGTTGTCATGAAGTTCATCCAGATTTTAGTAAGAACATACATACAAATTAAACAAAACTGTAATGTTAGCAAGACACATCTAGAAACATATCTATGGCACAGGCACATGTCATAGTGTTATAAGCTAATTGCTTGCTGAGCAAAGTCTGGCATGCCAAGTATTTGAGAATGATTTTTCGTTTGGAGTCTGTTTCCTGGCATTCAGCTAGCATTGGAACTAATCTTGAGGCATTTAGAAGTAATTTCTTTATAGGTGGATAGATTGACAAAGACATACAATTTTCAAAACAGTCTGTTGCCCACTGTTGAATATCACAACTTTTTCCAGCACACATATGGGTTGTAAAGGGTAATTAAGAGGTTGTGAACATGGTTTCTTTGGAAAACGTAATGTTATTACCTGCAGAATCTATGTAGGCTATGTTGAGGGGGTTATTACAATGACATCCACTTTAATTAATGGTAATGTATTGGGTACTGTCATATGGTGATTGATTGAGTGTTCAGGCTGAGATGACCAATGACATTACTGTATATCCTCATCTGTTGTCACAGGAAAGTACAAAGTCCTTCACAATAAGCTATGATTGATATGGTTTCATTCCACCGATTGATGACTGATAGGATGCAGAATTTGTATGTGTAATCGAAGACTGAAGAGTTTCCCTGACAAAGGTGGTAAATCATGCACAAAAACCCATAGTCTGTCTGAAGATTTACTTAAATAACTGGTGGCACAAACTGGTTTTTCAGGTCACGCTCATAGGTCAGCATGTTTTGTTGAACTTCATAAACCTAACCCTAAGTTATTACTAAAATCAGAGAATACTAGGTGCAAAGTAATTATGTCAAAGCACCTTACCCTGACATAAATTGTAAATATTTTGTACCTCACATCTGACTGGCTGATTGTAATGATGTTTCAGGGTCAACCGAGATGTTGATCCAGAAACACATTGCACAGGTGTTGCTGGTTGGTGAGTGCCATGAGTGAGGTGTCATTAACATCTTAGTATAACGCACATCCAGATGAGAGAGATGATACTTGGAAAAAAGTAAAAGCAAAACAAATAAATAAAAAAATGATGTGAATATATCTTGAACAATATTTTATTTTCTTAGATAAATTTTGTTTTCTTAGACACAATTCTTGTATGCTGTGTCTTTTTATGACTTTTTTTGTGGAGCATTTACCCTGTAAAAAATAGAATACCATAAATGATTGTGTGTAATACAATAGAGTGTATAAGACGTTTTACCCATTTGTAAATTGTACTTGTGGGAATTATTTCCTTTAAATGTGTCATCAAACTGCTTCCTGTGAACGAAAAAAATGTAAAGTTTTATCTCATTACACTCATCAAGCCAACAATTATTGGAATACATGATATGTGCAAAGATTTTTTACATTCAAACACTGGTATTTAAAAAAAAAATTACTTGCAGTGGTGGTCACATTATGTGTCTGGTTAATCCTATTTGGATTACTTGCAGGTTCAGCATTTGTCCTGGATCAGTATCTCTGATACTATTCCTTGAGATGCTGTAGTCAGTTCCTAAGCTGTGTAAATGAAATCCAGTTTGGATGTGAAATGTCACACTAAAGCATTATGTCTGGCAATCACTGTTACATTTGCCTCTTGGTCAACTTGACCTAATAGAGTAGACTCAAAATGTGTCCTCGTGTCATTATGATAATTAAATAAGTATTTTTTTTCAAGTCAAACTCTTTGTGTGGTCCATAATTTATTTTCACAAACATTTCTAGTCTAGTCAGTCTTGAGTTTAAAAGACAAACAAGTTTTACTGGTTGGATTATGTAAATACCCCGAAGCAAGGGCATTACATGAACATAGTTTCTAGAGATTCCTTTTCACTGTAACATGCAAACAGGTCCACAGTACTAAAACAGGACTTGCAAACTTGCTTATTTTAAAGTGCACCCCTGGGATTGATTCTCCATTTGTACCTTTTGTCAATTGCACATCAACTGTTCCACATACCCAAGGCTACATGCTCATTGCACATAATGTCATAATTCGCCACTCTTATTGGGTGGGATGAAGTACAGGATGTAAAACCTGCACTTCATCTAGGCTGAAGGGACCATCTCAATTCCTTTTTTTTTTTTTTTTGTTAGAAGGTGCTGTGGTAAGCACAGAAATAAAACACATGCACCAGATCTTGGGAAGCCATCATGTGACAAACTGAATCACACTGCCAAGACGTATTGTCCAATTGGGCCAACCTACAACCTAATCGCAGTAGCACACAGACAGCACAGCAAGCCTGAATTGAAACCCACAGGCACAGACACCCTCTAAACTCTGACCAAAGCATGACAGCTCACCTTCCAATGCAGCAATGGACATATGCTCTTCATTCTTACAATCGAACGACCATCCTGGAGACAATCTCATCTGAAGGAGAAGAATTTAAGCAGTGGTATGCCAGCTGATTAGCTCCAGCTGTAATACTCAGATCTTCCCAAGTGTTAACTGTTTTTGTGGGTAACAACAGAGGGGGCACGCACTTGTAACAGTGCAAGCCACAATCTTAGCACAGCCATAGATGTCCTTGGAATGAAGTCATGCACTATTCACAAGCTTTGTGACCACATGTTTGACTCCCAAACAGGTATCACAAAGATTGCGACTGTCATCCAGAGGTAGGAATCACCAAACCCAGGACTATTCTTTTAGAGAAAATTGTTTTTTATTAGATTTTGTGTGTGTGTGTGTGTGTGTGTGTGTGTGTGTGTGTGTGTGTGTGTGTGTGTGTGTGTGTGTGTGTGTGTGTGTGTGTGTGTGTGTGTGTGTGTGTGTGTGTGTGAGTGAGTGAGTGGCTGCACCTGCAGATTGCACTTGCCAATTTCATAGTCATTTCATTGGCACTTGTTCATAGAAATCCCCTAATGAGAGACAGACTGAAAGAGAATCTCTGTTTAAAAGCAAATTGATTCCTCAAATCAAGGTTGTAGCAATTACATTGTATATTAATAAATAATATACTTTCCTCATACTTCCCTCTGGGCATGCAACAGTCTAGGGGGTACACTTTTTGTTGGGCTTCTCCACGTCGTAAAATACATGTTTCACATTGCACAAGACTTGAGTGGAGTGTCTCTACCACTGTTTCCTTACCCCAAGAAAGTAAAGGAATAAAAAGTAAAAGTAAAGAAAAGAGAAAGTAAAGAGGCTGAATGGATGAGGCTCATTCTTTATCCTCGCGCTGCAGATGGTCCGTTTAACTGTTTTCTCTCTAGTTAAGGGAATGGAAGATGGGATTAAGATTGGTTTAATGCACGTTATGCTCAAAACACAACCATAACTCATTAAGCAAATAATCACAACCCCTATAGACCATGCGCCAGCACAAAGACTGTATTTTTCCATCCTTAAAATAGCAAAAGTAGATTTGGACATGCCCTTAATGCTTTTGCGCCATGCACTTTAGACTTTGCGCTTAGATTGTTAAAGTAGGGCCCATCGTGTTTTGCTTCCACTTTTTGCAAATATTAACAAACGTTTTAATTTTATTGTAAAAACTATCTGATATTCTCAAATAAGTGTAAGAACATGCATTTCATCTTTTAATCAGCTTAATAATCATAATATTATTTGTTATATGACAGGTGATGAGTGCCACCATGTTTAGTTTAGATGTTTGAATACATTATTTGAATTAGGGTTGGGCGATGTGGACCAATTTGGCATTGTACAATGTCTAATGTGAAACATTGTGATGAACGATGGCATCGTCTTCACAGGCAACAGTGAATTAATTATTTATGAATTTGCGATGGGGGCGGGGCGGAGGATCGGTGATGCCAACTCGGCATCATGTATCTCAGCCATTGGCCGAAATACACTATTTCCAACCCTAGTTTGAATAGTGTATTTGAATGTGTATTTGAATGTCTGTAACCTGAAATAAATGTTATTTCAAAACTAATAAATAGTGATTTAAGAAAAGCACCATGCATCTCTTTCTAAGCTTCATCGCAAGGAAGATTTAAATTTTAGCAGTTAATGACGTGCGTTCTGAATGTTGTAATCGCCCTGGTACAGGGCTGCCAACTCATGCAATTGACAGTATTCTCACGCTCTCACGCCTCACATCCATTTTCTCATGCAGAAAAATCATCTGTGAAATATTTTTTTTTCCGTTATAATAAAGACGGAAGAAACCCACACCAACAGGGGGAGAACATGTAAACTCCACACAGAAATGCCAACTGTCCCAGCCAGGACTCAAACCAGTGACTTTCTTGCTGTGAGGCACCAGTGCTAACCACTGAGCCACCATGCTGTCCTAAAATTAGTATATTTATGCAAGCGATTTCTTAAATGATCTTAGCATATCACTTAAGTTGTATCTTTACATTGTTTTCCAGATACGTTTAGAAAATATGTTTTTCTTTTATTTATTTAGAATAGAATAATTGCATAATAGTAATAATACTCTAATTTGTAATAAATATTTAATAAACAGTATTTATTAAAATAATATATTTATCATTTTATATATTTATGAATAAACGGGGTGTGGCTTGGTGTGGGGGCGTGGCTTGGGGATTTGAGTGGCACTTAAATTCTCACTCCAAGCTAAAGCCAAAAGTTGGCATCCCTGCCCTGTATGATCGATTCAGGGACCAGCCAAGGGTGATCACACTGATGTGATCGTACATGTGAAATGGTTAATACTATTAGCATTGAGGACACATTTGTTTATGTGCCTCTATGATGGCTCTCTAGACAATGGAAAAGCAAAGTAGTTCATAAAAGGCTCACCAGACAAACCAGCTCCGAAATGGCAATAGCACTGGCTCCAAACTAGCACCTGGTTTGTGCTGGTGAAAAAAGGTATTGATCGCCCATTGAAGACAGCTTTGACTCTTTTGATGATATTTGATATATTATCCTGACCTCCCTGGGTGTTTTCCAGGAGATTGTCCTTGAGAGAGAAGTATTGAAACTGTTACAATATGTCACAGACTTTCTGTGTTGAGCTCTGTGTGCAGGTGTTTATGAGCAGTGGTTTTTGTGGCTGCATGGTATTATCATTGTCACTCAGGTGCTGACATGTCCTGTGGTCATTACAGCACTCACCTGGTGTGTGCCATTTAGGTTGAGTTCAGTGGCACATAAGGGAGATGGATGATGCAGGGAGAAGACATTGTCCTTTAACACTTTTGCAACAAACAAAGTGTGTTTTAGTGGAGGCTGACTGTAAATATAGCTGCCTTTGATTCGAGAAGAGACATTAGTAGTAGTAGTAGACATTAAGTTCAGTTCATGTTAATTTATTTTTTGTTTTAAAATTATAATTTTTTTATTACTAGTGGTGGGCTGTTATCGGCATTAACGTGCTGCATTACCGCAAGACTCTTATCGGGTGATTTTTTAAAAAATATCGCCGTTAATCTATTTTCAAAGTTGGATTGGGAGCTGGGTCTATTCTACGCAAGCTTCGATGACTTTCACCTTGATTTTTTAGAGCGGATGTATACCTGGTTGAATTGCACTGCCGGTGGCGAGAACGAGTCTTCGAACCTGTGTGTGTTCCTACTGTGAAAGTACCACATCAAACGTGACGTGCTAATATGGATGAAGTTCACTACAATGAATCTGATTAATGCTAGCTCCACATCTAACTATCCGGCACCTGTAGAGTTTATGTGTTCGGGTAAAACATATACAAATAAAAAGGAGCGGGTGCTTTTTAAAATGAATGACGGTGAATGAAAGTTAAACCGGTGAGCCATCTTGCTAAAAAGTGTCCTTCTGAATCAAATCAGCAGGATGCCCTTCTGGATCTTTCACATACTTTGAAGACACTACTGACTACGCTTACATGGACATCTGTAATCTAGTTATTTACCTTAATAGACAATGATATAATTAAAGTGTTTACATGAAGTGCTTTTTCTGTGACAGTTTGCTGTAATTTTGCGTGACTTTAACTGCAGTTTGACTGTTTCACATTCACTTATGAACATTTCATTCATGCCCCCGTGACAAACTGGGGTATTAGACGCAAATAAAGAGTAAGGACTGATGAGAGTGTTATGGAATTTAATAACGCACACCAAATGGACAGAAAAAAACTTCCGCATTTTGCGATGTGTGTGTGTGGTCCTTTACTGACAGCCGCGTGTGCGGATCTTGTTGGAAAATATGGCAAAAAGTCCTACATGACGGTAATAGTTTTATTGCGGTGTTTACTTCAATATGACAGAATGACTTTAGTCAGATTAAGGTAATCAAAAATCGCTGTTTTGAGCTTATGTAGGCCTGAAAAACTGAATAAACTAACTGAATAAACAGTTAGTAAACACCAGTACATCTTATTGAACATCATTTATTCTCATCACCAATTATCATAGAACAGTTTCTCAAGCAGTTTGTGATGTATTTTGGAAGCAGGGGATGAGCCCCTGGTCTAATGCACTACCTGGCTTAAACCTGTTCTCAAACACTTACTTTTAGTTATTATTTGGGTAGCACACATATTCTGAATGCCTTTGGCAGAATTCAAATGAGCCATTTTAATCTAGATTAATTCCAAGATTACAGTGAGCTAATTTAGATTTTTTTTTAAATATGTATGCCACCTATATTTATTATATTTTTGCAACATGTAGCCAATTTTTATCTTTTAAACAGTGACAAAGAAGTGAGGAAAAAAACCTTCAGAGAAACCAGGCTCAGTCAGGGGACCAGTCAAACAAATGGAGAGGATGGATGGATAATCCTTATTTATAAAATGTGTTCATGCTCTGATTTAATCTTAGAGTGTGTGTGTGTGTGTGTGTGTGTGTGTGTGTGTGTGTGTGTGTGTGCACTTAATGTAAACAGAAAATTACTACAGTGTCAAGGTCTGAGCAGGTGTACGCACTGCAGTTGTAGTACTGCAGCTATTCGAAGATCCAATAAAAACATCCAATCTTTTGCAAGATAAAATTGACCCATTTATTAAAAATACCCAATAGTTGAGAGTGTATTATGGTCACCACCAGACACACTAGAGGACAATCTACTTATCACTGGACTACATATACCACAATGCTTTGTATCTCACCTGATTCATATGAACTGGACTCCCATTACACATCACCTGCACGTCACACTCAGTCACTGCAAAGTCTTGTTACTGTTATGTACATTACTTAGCTTTTCCTTGTTCTTGTGTTTTTGCCATGTTGTGTTATTGATCTTGGACAGTATCTTGTTTTTTGACTGATTGCTGCCTGCCAAGACCTCTGCCTAGATTTTGGATTACCACTGACACTTTTATTTGCACCTGTTTGACCCCTTGCTTGTCTGACCATTCTTCGAGAAAGCTGCATTCGGAACTTCTACTCGGTTGTACACCTTTGTACATGACAGAGTACACAGTTTATTCTATGTTGTTGTTTTTATTTAGGAAAATTTGTGACATCTTGATTTACAAATGTGTAAAACCCACCCTAAATAATCTAAATAAATAATTCTCAAATAAATAAACTGCTGCTGCTTCTGTGAATATGAAGAGACACATCAGCCGTAAATTTTGTGTTCTGGACATTTTTGGAAAGTGTACATTTTAGTTAAAATATTGCCTGCTTGTGTTTAGTTTTTATTTTGTTGGTTGTGAATGTCATAAAGGTGTGGTAAATGGGACATCAGTATGCCAGAAGAAAAGAAGGGTCAGACACAATTTTTGGAGCACTTCATACAGCATTTGTTGAAAGATTTTTGTTTTTAAAATATTTTTATTTTTTTTGTGGCTGATTTTGTGTGTTGAGGTGGAGGTAAGACATCATTGAATGATTGTCAAATTGTAATTTTTTTTATGTTATGGACTGTTGAATTTACAATGTGTTGGTGTACACTTAACATATGATGATAATTGGTGTATTCTTTGTGAAATGATGTTTTTGAATATGAAGGTAAATAGTCCCTAAGGGGTTAATTATGGAATGTTGAAATGAAAATGAAATTTTTGGAGTGGTCGTCTGATGACGCAATGTGATTGACTGTGGGATAAAGGGGTGGAGTAAGGGAATTGTGTTACACACTGAGGAAGGCATTGTGCAGAAACGTTTGTGTTTTCTGAGTCATCCGTAGAATGTAAAAATAAAAACAGCATGAAGTAAATACTTAATGAGTGCGAATCATTACCGTTTTGAACAATAACATTGACTTGATTACCGCACTGAAAAGTTTCCTTAAAAACCGAGAGCGTGCAGGGCATATTTCATTATTTTAAAATATTTTATTTCAAATGTTGTTTGATATAATTTGTATCCTATTTTAATACATTTTTATGATCTTATTTTAATGATTTTTGATAATCAATTCTGTATAAAATACACAAGATGAGCAAATAAACGTGTGCGGAATTAAGTGGCTTCGACACAAAGTGAAACAAAACCATTCACACACGGCCAAATCAAAAGGCCAGAATGATACTTTGTTCTTGACATTTACTACATCACTTATATTTGCAATATTTTTTGTGTGTCAGTATATTAATGCCCATTTTAGCAGCATTAGTAAACTGTATTTATACGTAGAATCACCTACAGATTTTTTTTTAGACCGGTGAACATTCATTCATTAGTTTTCCTTCAACTTAGTCCCTTTATTCTTTAGGGGGTGCCACAGTGGAATGAGCCGCCAACTTATCCAGCATATGGTTTGCACAGTAGATGCCCTTCCAACTGAAACCCTGTACTGGTAAACACTCATACACTCTCACATTCACACTACAGACAATTTAGCTTACCCAATTCACCTATAGCACATGTCTTTGGACTGTGGGGGAAACCGGAGCACCCAAAGGAAACTCTGGACAACACGAGAAAACATGCAAACTCCACACAGAAATGCCAACTGACCCAGCCAGGGCTCGAACCAGTGACCTTCTTGCTGTGAGGGGACAGTGCTAACCACTGAGCCACCACATCGCTCACACCAGTGAACATGAAAGTGAATTTTTCTCTTTCTATAATGTTCTATATGGAGCCTCTACCCTACCTCTGCCAAGTTTTTCTTTCTTTGTGCTCATCAATCTCAAGCAGAGAAAATCGGATATTGGCATGTGCTCTTTCATATGGTAATGATATTAATTAGGGGGCGTTTACAAGGTGGAGATCTGACAGAAGTCAGCTGCGCACATTTCAAGATCATTTGCTATTTATAAATTTGGAAGAGAGGCATATGCACAGGTTTTTGTGCAAACATGGTTTTTAAATTATTTTTGCACAACAATTTAGAATTGAGGACCCTCTTCAGAGGCCTTGAGCACAATTAGCATTAGGTGCAGGTCCCTACCAGTCAAGGTTATTTCCTGACAATGACAATAACATTCGGTATAATCGACAATGTTCACCTTGCTTTAAGAGAAAGACAGACAAATCAAGATAAGAAGAAATACAATACTTGCATGTTGTCTTTTAGCAATACTTTTACAATTCTAAAAACAATCATAAGAATAATCAGAACTTTTTCACAAAGGCTTGAAAAATATGGCCTTTAAATAATAAATTGCTATCCATTAACATGCCTATGTTGTTAATTTATGACAAAATTACCATCAAGAGTTAGAGCATATTTTAAGCTTTGCTTCATTTTTCTTTCTTAGATCCCTCGCCCCTCTTCGTCATTAGAAAGTTTGTAGTCATTTTTATATTATTATTGATACGTAACATTATTTTTGCATGGAGATATAGAATTGGCTATCAGTAAAAATGCAGGTGAAAACCTTGCAGTATTTCTTTTAACAAACTTGATTGATATGAAAGGCATCATTTGTTGCTACAAATTGATGACAGTCACACATGCATGATTTGTTTATGCCAATGCCTTTCCAGTAATGCAGTAGGCCAATACAATAAAACGGTATGGTTGGTTGTAGGGCTAGGCGATAAAATCAGTATCTGTATTTATTGACTGAACACTATTGTTCAGACACGGGGAGAACATGCAAACTCCACACAGAAATGCCAACTGACGCAGTCGGGACTTGAACCAGTGACCTTCTTGCTGTGAGGTGTCAGTGCTAACCACTGAGTCACCACTTCTCTGACATTTTCACTAAAAATAAGAGCCATAAAAAGCTTATCAGAATTGATTATTTTTCCCATGGTATTTGTTGTTCATCAACAGTTTTTCTATTTGAAATAATTACTTATCTAATTATTATTATTTATGTCTAATGTGTTAAACATGCACTGTTAAACATGCAAAAAGTTCAATATGAAGTTTTGGTATGAAGTGCTATAGTTTTTTATGAAAATGTGAGTGCTGAGAGCGTGCCTAGGAAGCAATGCCAATAAGCTGTGGGTGTAAATTTGTCATTTCCAATTGAGGCATGTGATTTGCACGACGCACATATAGAAACAATGCGCACATGTTGTGCAAGTGGCGCACACATGATGTGCGCGAATTTTTCAGGCGCACCTTGTTAAAAACATATCAACTTATCCAAATGCCGCAAGTGCACCACAATTCATGTAAGTAAAACTAACCAATCTGCTTCACACTTTGCATGGAATATACACATTTTAGTAGTAATGGCAGACTAATTACCTCAGACAAACACAATGCATCCAAACACTGCAGTGCTTTTTACTTTTCTCTATAAACTTGCATTGGAGCTGCAGCATGTTTACCTGTTTGTCATCTTCTGTGAAAAATGGTTGATGGTCACCTACTTACGAGAGACGCTAGGGGATCGAGAGCGCAAAAAAACTTTGGTTTTGGTCAAGGAAACCACACGCTCACGCTTGTCACTTCAGGTTAGAATAACAACAAATGTTAAAATGAGTGCAGGGCTAGCAGCAGTGAGGAGTTTGTAAATAAAAAAGGGTGTAAGGTTGTCGCCAGAGTGGCTTTTGGTTTCATTTCGTGTGCATCCCAGCCACTAGCCCCACATCTGAAAGAGTTTTTAGCATAGTGGTAATGTAATCCAACTTCACAATTTGTAATGTTGCCATATGTTTTTGAAAAATTGTGGCTAGTTTCTTTACTTGAAACCTCAGATTTGATTATCATAATTTGCTTAGTTGACAGAGTTTGAGGTTTACTGTATCATTATTATTCACACCTTAAAGTTAGCTTTGATTGTTCAGCATTTATACTTTACCATTGCACACACTTTGTAACATTTTATTTATCAAGTGTAAGAGTCTCTTTAACACTTAAGTTTTAATAATATTTTATTATAAAGAGATCAGATATTCGTCGAGAGCCTTTTTCTTTGGCTCTCGACGAAGGCGGGTCACACTTTTTCCCTTTCTGTCCCTTATCTTCCCTGGCTGGCTCTTCTTGTCTCGTCTTATTCTATCTCTGATGCTCTCCGTGCCCTGCTATCCAAACGAATAAGGAATTATGGATCTGATCAACTGGTCTCTGAACGCGATTGACACCATCTTCTCGACGAGAAATTTTGGCTCGGGAGAGCACACTTGTCCTGCCGGGACGTTTGCAGCTTGATATGTGATGGACGGGTGGGAGAAGTGGCACGTCGTGTGCCTGGCTGCTCTGTCCCTGGAGGACATTGAAGATATCTACCTATTCGGAACTTTGATAACAGGGTTTCTGCTGATGGGCTTATGCGGGGCCCTGGGGTATTGACGATTGATGAAAGCGGTCAGTGCTGCTCAAAACCCCACCAAGCTGGCCGGCTTGATTAAAACTGTAGCGGGCAGAATCGCTAATAATCAGATTGCTGTATTAGACCGTAAATTGGAAAACATCAGGGTGAAATTAGCAGCTTTGCTACAAGATTTGGCTAGGACTGGAGACCAGTGATGGACATTAAATATCTGTGGAATTGGCAGATATTGAGCTAAATTTGAAATACTTTCTTCTCTTTCGGCTCCTAGTGTTTTTCCAGCCAGACAGCCTCGGCTGGAGAAAAACAACTTCTCCCGGATAGCAAGACAAGGAGACGCTCTGAAATTCCTGCTCCCTGTCAAGGACACCTGTTGGACTATACAGGCTTACACACACATACACAGTTACAGATAGACACTATCGAGCCCCTCATCCCACGCCTTCGTGTGGTTTTACCCACTGGAGGGGGTAGGCGGGTCTGTGACCAGCGCTTTTTCAGCTGCAGGCCGGATGGCTGCCCGCCCTTGCCGGACTATATCCACATCCCCTGTTCCCATTCCTGTTTTGTCTTGTCTATGTGTTTATGTGCTTGACTGCCAAGGCTTTTTTATCCCTGGTCTCACTCGGCCCTAATTTAAGAGCAGGGTGAGAGGGAGTTTTTTTTTTTGACTATCTTTCCTTATGTATCTTACTTCCTTTTTCTAAATAATACCTCCCGTTGACTTGTCTTCCCCTGAAATGTTTGTGTATGGTTGGGGGGGTCCAATTTCGCTATATGTCAATGTATGTGAATACATGGAAGTATATGTGACAAATAAATAGCACATCATCATCATCATCATCATCATATTTTGTTGAAATATTTTGTTTTTGACTATTAATACTATTTGCCTTAGTAATGTTGGTAAATTAAAATAAAGTGCTAATATATAAGTGCTACTAAATAAGTGCTAATATACCTAAATGGATTGTTAAAAAATATTTAATAATTATCGATACCGAATGATATGAAACATGCAATATCAGCCAGCCCTAGCTGGTGGTATCAAATGCAGCACTGATGTCCAATAATACTAATACAGAATTGCAACCACAGTCACACAACAAGGGCAGTTCATTTGTCAGTCTGTTGAGTACTGAGTAGTACTGCTAAAAAATTTGATTTTCTATTTCTACAATAAAGGTGCAGTAGGTGATCTTCCACAATGCTAACCGGTTAGCGAACTACAGTCCCTCCCTGCCATCCAGAGCCATGCCTCCTGAAACACGTGCACGCGCACCTTAAAGATGACAACAGAACTATCTCATGTGTTAAAAGCGATTAGTGCTTGTCCGGCAGCACAAACGGCGAATCTGCGTACAAACGGCTGCGCAGTTGTTCATATCTGCATTTGCTGACAGACAGTTTGAGCTACTTATCAAAATTATGAGAGATGTCGGCCTGACACTATTTAATTGGATGAACATTTTTTTGTTTTATCCCTTACCCATATTATAAAAATACATATAAATACATTTAGATAACTTACTTTAATCAAACTATTTAATCTAAACATTACTATTGGAATGCGAGGAGTCTTTCAACCAGCACAACAAAAATGTTTTTGAAGACAATCACCTACTGCACCTTTAATTGATAATGTGATGCAGTAGTGTGATAATGTGATAGCAGCCTGTGGCATACACATAACATATGCATAATGGCAGTATGTGAAGTAAGACACCATCTTGCAGTAAAAGCCAGCATATGGGAGGCACTTTTTTACTTCTATAAAGTTGAAATACCCTAGACAAGTCATTGGAATGGTTTTTATAAGCTTAATGTGAGAACATGCAGTATGAAATTGAAGGTTGAGGAGATTCTATATTGTATATGCAAGAAGATGCAAGATTATTTTTTAAAGCAAATCACTTTATATATATATA
>CAIGQZ010032451.1:1553614-1563873 GCA_903798205.1 Danio tinwini | reverse complement strand
AAAAAAAAAAAAGCATTGGTTAAAATTTACCCCATGGCGGTTCTAGTCTTAATGGAATCAGTGCAGATGGTAAACGGGTGCTGTCAAACATAAAACACAATAACAAAAGAATGTATCAGATATTGCAAGTTGAATTTTAAGTAGTGTTATTCATAAGCCATTCTTTGGTTGATTTCTCAAAAATAATAAAAAAAAGTAACACAATTGTTCTGTGGTGCAGGGTGCCGCTTACAAACTGACTAATCATTCCATTTCTTACACACAGCAAGAAAGGATGGTTTCATTCCATAAATCAAAAGGAAAAAGACCCACCCAACATGTCCTGAAATGTGTTTCATTTACAGAGTTCATTCAGTGGACAGCATTTTGTGATTAATGGAAAAATCACACACTTTACCAGACAATTCCATATCATTCTGTTGTTGGTGCAGTTGTTAGAGAGTTGGCCTTGTGATCCAAACGTCACAAGTTTGAGTCCTGATACTGACAGTAATTGTATGTGGTGTATAACCCAACATAGGCTTATTCTGAAAACATACCTCTATATATATTTATGGAGATCACAAATTATGTAGCCAGAAGTATGCTTGGCTGCATTGTGTCTTTAAAATAAATGCTACAGGGCGCCGATTACCTCGATATGGATGGCTTTTCTGCTGTTACCGGTTTCTCCAGTGGCTCACTGTGTATGTTGGTGGACTTGTGAGGTGGTTGGAGTTGACAGCAACTATGGAGGTTCAAGTCCAAAAAAAGAACAGTTCCAGCAAGCAGGTACGACAAAGGCAGAAAATAAAATAAATGAGTAAATGATTGCTTTTGAAAACACTGTCGTTTGGGTTTAGGGAAGGAGGATGGTGGGTCAGTCGATCAGTCAGTCGACAGCGGCCTCTAGTGGATTTATGCCAGAAGAGCAGAAATTTGAGATCTTAAAAAGCGTATACAGTGGCCTATGGTGGATTTGCAAAAACTGCATAAAAAATGTAGCTCCTGGGACGTATTTGGCACTCTCCAGAAATGTATATAGAGCTTTTTCTTGGTTGGTGCATGGAGGGTGCCATAGTGACCAGCGTCTTCAGGTAAGATGGTTAGAACTTCTACTTACAGCTGGTTAATCTTGATCCGAAAATCGTTGCCAAGACCATTTTGAGTGGCTTACGGAGTATTTTTATGATCCATTTTGAAACTTTGATTTTGAAAGGTGTGTTAAAGCCGTTATTCTTTTGTCAGATGTGGTTTAAACGCGAGTCTGCCATCAGATAACATGCTGAAATATAGCATCAGTGTTCCCGACCTGTCAGCTCTTATACTGCGCTCAGTGGGCTCTTCAATGCACACACGCAATAGATCACAGCATTATAAAGCAAACCATGTTACTGACATGAAACTTAACCGGTATGTAATGTTAAGCCATGCAATTTCCAAAAAAAAAAAAAATTAGTTACTGATACTCTGCTGGCTATTTGCATGTTGATTTTAAATGGGAGCCATTTAGTTCATTTGTATTGTAAAGTTAGTCATATTTACTACGATATGTGTTTTCTGCCATTTCAAATTGCCACTTTATTTTCACTTTGTGCCACTCTTTCAATCAATGTGTTAGTAGGACAGTACGTGTGTGGCAAACATTTTACAATTGTTTGGGTTGGTTATATACAGTATTTAAAAAAAAAAGAGAAAATGATGACTTCCGGGATGATGAGGCTCCATTTAAAAAGCAAGATGCCATTTTACGGTAATGGTAAATGACTCGCAGATGTTGTTTTTCATTCCTATTAGATTGCATTTTTAAATAATCAGTCCAGGAGATGCTGCTGATCGACAGCAGTATTAGTTCAAAAAACATTAAAAGCAAGTAAAATAGATTTAAACTATTTCAAAGGTGTTCAAATGTGACTTTATACGCATTAAACTGGCGACCGGAAGTTCTTAGCATCCTCCTTATGCATACACGCAAAGCTTAATGGATATTTTTGCATTCTATATAAAAGATCTATAGAGGTACATATTCAGAACGAGCCTGGGTTGGTATATCCAGTGCTGTCTTTTACCCTCACTACCATCACTGAGGTGAGAACCCTGCTCCCTTGGATGAATTAAATGCAGACCACAAATTCTGAGTATGGGTCAACATACTTGGCTACATGTCATGAATGACAACGTCCATTCATTTACTGCAAATACTTTTGAAAGCAAATTTGGTTTCATGACAGGGACTTTGAATAGAATGTCTTTGATGTGCTTTTAGGACATTAGGAATCAGTGGAAAGCTCTTTATCAGAATTTTTAGTTATTTCTTCATAGAAATCTGGTGAAGGATCAATCTAATATAAGATTTTAATAACCCTGGACTTAAGTGCACCTTCTGCTTTTATTGAAATGATTTAAAGGAAGGTTAATTTAATGCCTTCACTGCCATTACTTTCACATTTAAAATTTAATGTTGCTCATCTGTGCAGCCAGTGAAGCATACGCTTTGATTGGCTGATCCTTTGAAGTAATGAGGTGGTGTCCTGTTAATGCACACCCAGTGAGCACCTCTCTTCCAGCAGATTGTTTTCCTTCGATTACCATGGGGATCTCTGTACTTTTTCCTATTAGCCACAGCATTGTTAAAAAAAGCACACACCTGAGCACTTAGAAATAACCACTGCTGTATAAGACGATGATATGTATTTATTTTATTCAATTTCATTATCAGTGAACAAAAGGAAGAGAAATGAGGCTGTCAGTGTTGCCAGACTGGAAATGTCAAAGTACCAGAACCTCAAAATTATCATATTTTAGGTCAAACAAAGAGTATACAGCTATTATCTATGCAAATAGCGTTTTGACACGACGTGCAAATTACCACAATACATTTTAAAAAAAACTAGGCTTACCTTAGTAGGAAGGTTTAAATCCCACCTAGTCGCTTATCAGTAAACCTGCGTAATGGCAGATGTTGCCGGATTCATTTTGCAGTAAAATGTTGTCATGGACCGCAACACAGTGCTTGTTGGCTTGAAAGCAGTGCATTCTCCCAAATTTTTTAACGCACAGGTGTGCACAAACCCATTCAGAGTATCTGTAATATGCCAATTTCATGGCTTTGTTTTGATGAGATTAACTTTGGAAAAACCATGTTAACATGACACATTTAAATGGGTAAAAAGGAGAACATCAAGGGCAAACTCCCCATCCTTCTCACCTTCCTTTTCAGCACATTTTTTTTTTTTACTTTATTGCTTAAACGATTGACCTCAACCTATGGGCTAGTATAAGTTCACAGTATGATAACCTTGGATAAAAATATCACGGTTTCACGGTATTGTGATTACTGCTCTAAAATATCTCCTTTAAAATGTCTGGGTAAAAAACAAGAACTTTTTTCACTTTAAACACAATGGCTGCATCTGAAATTGCATACTTCTATACTATGTAGTACACTAAAAACAGTATGCAAGCCGAGTAGTATGTGCGAATTCATAGAATTCAAAAAACAGTATGTGAGAAGTACGTGGATGAACTACTAATTCCGGCGAGATTCTGAAGTGTGCATCCGATAGACGCTACGCCATCCCATGATGCACCGCCAGAGATTTCATGAATGGAAGTGCAGTGGGTATGTCATGTGATGACAAAAATGGCATTCGTAGTACATCCAAGCTCCATTCATACTACTCACATTCAAACTGTAGAATGTACTTTTCTATCTGTAAAGTAGTAAATTTTAAATGAAATGCAATACCTACTGAGTAGTAAGTGATTTTAAATGCAGCCAACATATTTTATTTTGAGAAACATTTAAAGTATTTTGGAACAGTAAATTTGTGAGGCTCAGTAATTCAAATGAATAATTGACTTCTGATGTTTTTATTAGTTTCAAAAAGACAGATTTCTTTACCAGGTAAAATGGCATGTTCAGATATCTTTTCTGCTAGAAATACTGTTGTACTAAAAAAAAAAAAAACTTAATTTTATATATATATATATATATGCATCCATATTATATATACCTTAGGAATGGTATAACAGAAAACTTCACTTTTCCAAATGGTGGTAAACCTTGAAAACAGTTATCGTCCAATGCCTACCTCAACCTGAAAACTACTGACCTAAGAACGGCCACACTCGACAGGAATGTTAACTCATGAGAGAGCCATTCTCCACGTTGATTGGATGAGAAGATGTAACGTAAGATAAGATGGAAAACGTGCGTAACTCCATGTTCTCCTCAAAGACAGTAGACAAAAGATGCAGCTAAATCAATAAGTATAGAAGCTCCAAGATTAAAATCAAATTAATTTTAAAGCCATAAAATCCTGAAATTTTCATACATTATAAGAATTTTTTTTTTTCATAATTGATAGTACAGAGGTCGAAATTATCGTACAAATACCATAATTATTGTACGTCTGACAACGCTGGAGGCTGTAACCCATCCCTATTTATATGCTGTCTACGAAACTAGTCAGACACTCCTTAATAAACAATTAATTATTAGTTATTAATTATATTTCTTTCTCAGGAAACTTGCATATGGTATAAAAGCCCCTATATCAACTAAATTTGACTGTAAACATAGTTTGCTACCTTACCTTACCATGGATACCAAAGAAAATAGTTTCAGCAAATAATGTTTATTCATCAAATGCGTTCTTTGAAATATCTTGCTAGCTAATCTCACAGTTTTGTTCAAATAAACCTGTAAAAAATGTACCAGTGAAAAACACCAATTCTGCCTTTTCTCAATACTTAGTGATAATTTTCTCAATAAAAGCGCCACTTTCTAACAATAAGCCAGGTGTGTTCCTGTCAAATGTGTTAGAAATCATTAAAGCGCTGTCAAACAAAATAGAGCTGTGCTCCGCTATAGACATGAGCCTGCAGATAACCACAGAAAAGAACCTTCTCTTTAATCATCTCTTACTTTGAGAATTGACAATGGATTGTGGAGTGGAGTCATGTAGCAATAATTGGAGCACTGGTGTTTTCTCAAATTCATCAAGCAAGTCAAAAGGGATCATTTCACTTATTCACGTCACTTATGTACTTCTACTACATCTACTTTGTCCTCAGTATCAGTAGTACTTAGTAATACAATGTCACTTCATCCATATTAGATTTTATCACTTTGAATCAGTTCTCACCACTTGCATCTTGTGTAGACACAGAGGATCCTGTTCTCCATACACTTTGATGAAACGACACACAGCTGCATCCCACACTATGCACTTTTACACAATGTATTTATGCATTTACACACTCAACAGCATAGTATATGAATGTAGTGTAGTCCCAAAACACTAACTTTTTTTTACTAAGCGGAAATACAAACCATTTCCCAGATGACAATTGACGGTTGTCAGACTAGCAAAATAAATGACCAAACTACCAAATAATACCTGCCATAAGTATAACCATATTCACCATCGATAGGCAGTATAATCACTCTCGTAGAAGAATTTAGCTTTGACAATTCAAACTAAATAAAGTAATCCAACATCAGTGCCTGAAAGCTCTACCCCTTCCGCTACGTAAGCAAAGCTGTGGCCATTAGAGTGCGTGACGTGTCCAACTTTCCACATTTTTTTAAAGGTTGAAAAAGTGCAGCATCCAGGTATTTAAAGTGCACTTATTCATTTTAGGATTTCAGTGTGAATGCACTACTTACACTATTTATGCTACAAAATGCGTATAATAGTGCACAAGTATGCGATTTGGGATGCACCTACAGACTTCTGTTCATTCTTAGATCCAACCACAAAACATCTCAATGGCTTACTCTTACAACTCTTACTGCTTCTGAGGTTTATTCCAGTCAGCCATAAGTGCCCTGTGAAGTGGACATCACGGTATATTCTTCCATGATTCCAGTTTGAAATCGTGTTCAATTCGGCAAGTTAACATGCACAAGACATCACATGATTACAATTAAATTACCCTTAACATTACTTTAATATTTAAATATATTGATATTTGATAGTTTCCTCCAGGTGCTCCGGTTTCCCCCACAGTCCCAAGACATGTGCTATACTGAAGGTGAATTGAATAAACTAAATTGGCCATAGTATATGTGTGTCAATGCAATAGTGTAAGGGCGTTTCTCAGTGTTGGGTTGCGGCTGGAAGGGCTTCCGCTGTGTAAAACATATGCTGGGTCATAACTCATGACTACATGACCTACACGTGTCATTTGTGTCGATTCACTCCCCTTTATGAAATCTTTCGCGAGGCATCATGGGATATTGTAGCGTCCATCGCACTTCAGAATCTCGCCGGAAGTAGTAGGTCATCCGGGTACTTCTCGCAATCAAATTCTACAAATTCTAACATACTACTCTGCTTACATATTGTTTTTAGCGTACTATATAGTTTGGAAGTATGTTCTATACCAGGGGTGTCCAAACTTGGTCCTGGAGGGCCGGTGTCCTGCATAGTTTAGCTCCAACTTCCTTCAACACACCTGCCTGGAGCTTTCTAGTATACCTAGAAAGAGCTTGATTAGCTGGTTTAGGTGTGTTTAATTAGGGTTGGAACTAAAATATGCAGGACACCGGCCCTCCAGGACCGAGTTTAGGCTGCATTGTTCTATACAGTATGAATATCAGCAGTATGAATGGAACTCGAACGTACTACATCCACCATTTTGTCATCATCACATGACCTACCCACATCAGTTGCATCGCTTCACTCCCATTCATGAATTCTCTTGGGGTGCATCATGAGATATCGTAGCGTCCATCGCACCTCAGAATCTCGCCGGAAGTAGTAGGTCATTTGGGTATACTTCTCACGTACTGATTTTTTTAAATTCTATGAATTCGGACATACTACTTGGCTCGCATACTGATTATAACATACTATGTAGCATGGAAGTATGCGATTTCGGACAAAGCTTAAGTCCCACATGAAGCTCTCTTCTAATGGGCTGGTTATTTAAATCAGGTGTGTTACATGGACATGCCAAAAAAGCAGTCCAAGGGACCACAAGGACCAGGATTTAGAACCGCTGGGATAATCTTCCCATTTCCCCTA
Organism: Danio tinwini; assembly: GCA_903798205.1. Taxonomy (NCBI): domain Eukaryota; kingdom Metazoa; phylum Chordata; class Actinopteri; order Cypriniformes; family Danionidae; genus Danio; species Danio tinwini. The sequence goes on along the minus strand of CAIGQZ010032451.1, from coordinate 1,556,857 downwards.
ATCTAACAATGGCAGACTGTAAAATATGCTCAATGAGACAATGGCGGACTGTACAATTTGGGTCAAGATGGGGTCTATGCTAATACAGCAGTGTCTGTCAACACCATAAAAAGGCACATGATGGCTTGTTCTGAAAAAGTACAGACAATTTATGGCTATGGTGATGGCTCTTGTGAAAAAAAAAAAAAAACATTTTTAATCTCAATGTGCTTTTTTCCTGATAAAATAAAGGCTATAATAATAATAATAATAATAATGGATTTATACCATTGTATGCCCACACTGCAAAAACTTGCCTTTTTACCTAGAGGTTTTGTTATCTTTCTAGTCCCAATATTTATAGATTCTTAAATCAAGAAGCATTTTCTAGACAAGTGTTTTGTTTTGTTTTTTGTTGAGAAATAGTGTGTCAAAATTGAGTGATTAATTTTTTTAAAACAAGTAAAATAATCTGCCAATGGGGTAAGGAAAATAATTGTGTTTTTGATTTAAAATAAGAATATTTTGGCTTACCCGATTGGCAGATTTTTTTGCTTGTTTTAAGGAAACACTCACTTATTTTTGGCATATTATTTCTTAAATCAAGACAATACGTTTTGGATGTCTAGAATGCTTCTTGATTTTAGAATATATAGATATTCAGACTAGAAACAAGACAAAAAGAAAAGCATTTTTTTGCAGTGCACACTAAAATAGGTTCAAATGAACTGCTGTCTGTTAAAAAAAAAAAAGATTATCCACTGAATATAACAGTCAAAATTAGTCCATTTCCCAGGCAAGGCTGAGTGCTACTGATAAAGACAATGTGTTGTGAGAAGAAGAGTTCTGCCACCTAGTGGTCAGAAGCTGCAAATACATTAGAAGCAGCAGCAGAACCTGCTGTAGCAAAATACCTCTCAATGAGAAGCATCTGTATTTAATAAGTAATCCTAGTCTGCCCTATTCAATATATGACATTAACAAATATATTTTTAAATGAACTAAAGTGATCCCTGATTGCAGGCAGACTGAGATCTTAATGCTCACAGAAAGAAAAAGTTAAATAGAATAATCACAAAATAAAATCGAAAAGTGAGTAATCTACTCAGTCGGCCAATTTATCACCATTTTATGAGTTTTTCTTCCACCGCAACTCACGCACGTTCATTTGCCTTTGTCTTTGCTTCATCAGGGGGTACCATAGCAGAATGAACAGCCAATTAGTCTGGGATATGTTAACTTACATCTTTCCTGCTGTGAGGTGACAGTGCTACCCACTGAGCCACCATGCAGCCCCAACTCCTCACTCTCAATAGCTTTCTAGGTCTATTTCAGATTATGGAAAAAAATAAATTACCACTTAAACATTCTTAATAAAGGACTGATACTGTAACATTTCATCAGTTTATTTCTCTACGTATGTATATCTTTTTCCAGATAATAACAATTGGTTAGAAGAAAACATTGTTTTCATTGGTTGCTACTGAAAAGTAGGGTTAAAACATTGGTATTATTTTGTCTTTTGTTAATGTTTTATTATTATAAATTTCATACATTAATGCAATCTTTTTTTTATTGGGAAGAAATATCATCAGTAGTTTACCCAACACATCCCTGTTTATTTTAATTTTTTCATAAAAAAATGTTTTCATCAATGGTGGTCAGTAGTTAGCACTCTCGCCTTACAGCAAGAAGGTTTGTTGGTTTTAGTCCCCCTGGTAGTGTTCTTTCCGTGTTTGCACGAGTTTCCTCCAGCTACTCCGGTTTCCCCCAGAGTCCAAAGACATGCAGTATAGGTGAATTGGATGAACTAAATTGGCCGTAGTATATAAGTATGTGTTTGTAAATGCGACAGTGTATGGGTGTTTCCCAGTACTGGGTTGCGGCTGAAAGGGCATCCGCTGCATAAAAAAAATGAGCTGAAATAGTTGGCAGTTCATTTCGCTGTGGCGACCCCTGATAAATAAGGGATTAAGCCGAAGAAAAATGTTTTCATCAAACAACAAAAAAGTGCTATCTTTTCAGACATGTATATTCATTTTTAGACAACTTAATAATAATATTGTGTGAATTTGTATAGTTTGAAATGTCCATGAAATGTAGTCACACTTTTTTATAAGAGTTAAACAAATATTAACATTTGGATGAAGTATGTATTTCAATAACATGGTGTTTTATAAGTTGAAAGAGTTGATTTTGCTTGATTAATGTTTTGCAATAGCAGTAAATTTTGACCTTGTGAGGACATTTGTTGAACCTATGAGGTAAATGTCTCATACGTCACACAATGAAGTATTTTGAAAATGTAAAATGGAGATTGTTTCCTGTGATGGTTGGGTTTAGGGCTAGGGGATAGAATATACAGATTGTACAGTAAAAACTTAATCACGTCTGTAGGAATTACCCAAAAACACAGCTGATCAAGTGTGTCTGTAATTTGAGATATAGAATTACAATCTCATATCCGCAGTCATAACACCTCACATTTAAAATACAGATTAATGCAGTACACTACCTTCATTTAGGCTAGAAATAATTCATTCCTTCATTCATTCATTTTCCTTCGGCTTAGTTTACTTATTTATCAGAAGTCGCCAAAGTGGAATGAACCTCCAACTTATCCAGCATATGTTTTATGCAGTGGATGCTCTTCCAGCCACAACCTGCAAGAGAACATGGCAGAACATGCAAACTCCACACAGAAATGCTAACTGATCCAGCCAGGGCTTGAACCACTAACCACTGAGCCACCGTGCTGCCCCCTAGGCTAGAAATAATATAATCAAATTAACTCAATTTCAAATCTGTTCCATTCACTTTTTATAGTTACCCCTGGGCCAGGTTTGGATCGGATTGGATCAAATCTTGAAAATGGGTTTCTCAAAAGAAAAAACGGATTACATAATCGGATTAGATCATGTAATCCAATCTTGGTTTTGATCCGGATCAAAGCTTTAGTTTGGGTTTTTCAGACCTTTTTTGTAGGATTTGGATCACTTTGATCCAAAAAATCTGGATTAAACTGATCCCATCAGAAGGGTGGATTCAGTGTGGATTTTATGCCCAAAATGTAATGAAAACTTAAAAAATGTATCAAATAATACTATATTTGGATCATGCAGCAGTATCTTACAAGAGATCCTATTTATTCATAAGGTTTTAATTGTATTTGTTTATCCATCAGGTATAGGCGTTGACGTATTCAGCCTTTCAGTATAGGCATATAGCAAAGTAGAAAGAGTTTGGCCTCATAAAATAACCCCC
>CAIGQZ010032451.1:1535755-1553214 GCA_903798205.1 Danio tinwini | reverse complement strand
TTTATTAGTGATGCATGCAATGATAACAGAATAACCAAAAAAGTGCAAAGAATGGCAATCACTGATTTTTGAAATAACTTTCAACAATTGCAAAAAGCGACTGAAAGAGCAGAAGCACAGCTTCAGCAGAGGAACACCTGACTCTGACCAAACTGCAGCAAACCAAGGCCGGACTTGAGATTCGCCTCCTAAAGGTTACGCTCAGACAAGCTGGTCTCTCCACATCAGATGAGGAAGTCTAAAATTATTGCGGAGTTTTTGGCATTAAGTGTTTTTTTAATTCAATACATCTATATTTGAAACTTTTTTTAGTTTTTAGCTGTTGTTGTTTTGTTTTTTTTAATGTGTGTGATTTCATTTAAAATAAAAATAAAGTTATATTGACCTCACACTGGCTATTCTACTTGTTGCTCTTTTAAATATCTATAGTTCTACATTAGCTTTCCTATCCTGTTTGAGCACTGGTTATCCAGATTTAGTGATCCTGAAAAGTTCCTATCCGGATCAGATTAATCCAATCCGATGTTGCTTTGAAAAATTGGCTCAAAAAGTAAGCTGGATTACGTAATCACGGATCGCAAAAAAATAATTACTAAATAAATAAATAAATAAAATGTATCCAGATTAAACCTTTTGAAAAACCGGGCCCTGGTGTCTAATTATAAAAAATGGATGGGGATGTACTGCTTATTAAATCAGACTAATGGATACAAATTATTTGAAGCACGAACTTATTATCCAGAAAAAAATGTAATAAAAACAATAGGGTACTACAAATTCAGGCTACTGCAGTTTGATGGTTACAACTTGGAATGGAGCAGATACCAGATTCTCATAGTAAATACTGCAGCATTAAACAAAGTTATCAATGTTGGTTGAGGAAAAGGTTTTATTTTAGGGGACATTTCGATGTAAGGCAGGGAGAGGTTTTTAAACTGTGCTGAGGGAAATGAATTAAGGTACAATAAATGAATGTATCTTGATGTGTTTTAAAATATGTTGCTTAATTCCTTCCATATTACATTTAGCCTTAGGATCCAATCGTTGCTTGATGCAGGAGGTCAGTCATAAAAAAAAACTTTGGGTGTTAAAATTTGAGTCACATAGAGGAAAGATTGGAAACCACTGCTACAGTATTTCATTCACCCTTCACATACTGGCTCCTTTTGTTGCTAGCAGTGTGACTTGTCAGCCATTCCTTTCACTAGAGCTTTATTCATAATTTCAGCAAAAACACCTCTGAATATCCAAGGCTAAATTTAGAGCGTTGACTTTAGTCACCAATCATGCCTATATTCTTGACCTACTGCTGAGAGGGAATTCCATGGATTATAATTATATATATATTTCTTTTTATAATTTTTTTTTTATTATTATTTTGATTTTTTTTTATTCAAGCTGTTATAGTGTTGCAAATAATATCCGTCATATTTGGTTCACCTCTGTATTCCCCTGTGACAAAGAAATGATGCTGAGTTTTCCGTATTGCATCTGCTGAATGCTGTGAAAGTGTGCAGAATTGCAATTTCATGACAAATGTTGCATCAAAGTAGTCTTAGTAATTTTTCTCTTTTTGCGTTTGCATTTCAAAATGTAGGATTTTCTCTAAGCATCTCTTAGTGTCAGTGAAAGCACTGAAAGTAGTTTCCATTCAGCCTTAAAACTGAATCGTTCACTCTATTAGAAGCCCAGGTGCTTGGCTCAAGTCTTAACATGAAGGAGAGCAGGCAGATGTCCGGCACTCTCCCTAAAGCTTTTTATGCTTTTGTTTCCTGCTGTCCTGTAGCATGATTTACTCTGTAAAATGTGGCACAATCAAAATTCCATTATTTAGTAATGATAATATACATTTTCTAAATTTGTATGCAAATTGTCCTATTTGTTTACTGTTTGACAATCTCAGAGGCCACATTTAACACATTATCGTTAACGCAAATTTCTAACCAGCCAATTACAATTGCAACTCAATGCATTTAGGCATGGTCAAAGGTGAAAGGTGATTTAAGTGACTTAGTAATGTGGCATGGTTGTTGGTGCCAGATGAGCTGGTCTGAGTATTTCAGAAACTGCTGATCTACTGGGATTTTCATGCGCAACCATTTCTACGGTTTACAGAGAATGCTCTGAAAAAAAAGAGAAAATATCCAGTGAGCGTCAGTTCTGTGGGCGCAAATGCCTTGTTGATGCCAGAGGTCAGAGGAGAATGGCCAAACTTGTTCGAGCTGATAAAAAGGCAACAGTAACTTAAATAACCACTCGTTACAACTGAGGTATGCAGAAGAACGTCTCTATATACACAACACAGCCAACCTTCAGGCGGATGGACTACAGCAGCAGAAGACCACTCCAGGTGCCACTCCTGTCAGCTAAGAACAGGAAACAATTCGCACAGGCTCATCAAAATTGGAAAAACGTTGCTTGGTCTAATGAGTCTCGGTTTATGCTGCAACATTTGGATGGTAGAGTCAGAATTTGGCGTCAACAACATGAAAGCATGGATCTATCCTGCCTTGTATCAATTGTTCAGGCTGGTGGTGGTGGTGTAATGGCATGGTGTACAGTGTACCCATCTTCTGATGGCTACTTCCAGCAAGATAAGCGCAAATCATCTCAGACTGGTTTATTGAACATGACAGTGAGTTCACTGTACTCAAATGGCCTCGACAGTCACCAGATCTCAATCCAATAGAGCACCTTTAGGATGTGGTGGAACGGGAGATTTGCATCATGGATGTGCAGCTGACAAATCTGCAGCAACTGCGTGATGCTATCATGTCAATATGGACCAAAATCTGAGAAATATTTCCAGTACCTTGTTGAATCTACAGTATACCCCAAAGGATTAAGGCAGTTCTGATGGTAAAAGGGGGTCCAAACCGGCATTAGTATGGTGTACCTAATTAAGTGGCTGGTGAGTGTATTACCCTTTACCATCCAGTTGGTCCCAAACTAGCTAGCACAGAGAGACTGTAGGGCTCTGCAGGCTACATCACCCGCTGGCTGGATGAAATGTTTACTAAACTACACTTGTTTATTGAGAGTTCATTACATAATTATAAAAATGTGTCCTCGCTTAATCTTCATTTCAAAAGTTTGCCCTTTTTTGTCTACATTCTATTGACACTTTCCTTCCTTCCTTTCATCTTTCCCTTTATCTGTATTTTCTCTTCATCCTGTCCCTTGTGAGAGCACCTCTGTGTGGTCACTCTGACGTACATGTTATTAGTCTGAGTTAGGCTACAGAGACATGAGGGAATATTTGATTCACAGCAGCTGCCCTCTTCACTGTGAAGTGTACAGATGGAGGTGCACCTGCGTCCCTCATTTCACTCTTCGCACATACACAGACACTCTCTCACATATCCTGTATGCATTTTGTGTGTGCGCACAAACTCACAAACACATGACCTCAAGCACATACACTTGTAAAAAAGCTTGACACTTTTTTGTATCATGTTACTTTCTTCCATCTTTATGTCTCTTATGTGCTAATGTAGATTGTGAGTACACTTTCATGGGTTGATAATAATTTAGATTAACATTCATTCATTGTCATTGTCTTTTCGGCTTAGTCCCATTCAACACAGTGGAATTAACCACCATCTTATCCAGCATGTTTTACGCAGCGGATGCTGTTCTAGCCACAAACCATCACTGGGAAACACCCATACACACTCAATCACAAACATACACTACAACCAATTTTGGTTTACCCAATTCACCTATACCACATGTCTTTGGACTTGTGGGGGAAAGCAGAGCACCCAGAGGAAACCCACACGAACACGGGGAGAACATGCAAACTCCACACAGAAACACCAACTGACCCCGAGGCTCGAACCAGCAACCTTCTTGCTGTGAGGCAATTGTGCTACCCACTGCACCACCCAGGGCTTAATTTGTGCCGAAACCGGATCTGTCACCTCTGAAATCTGATCCGGCACCTTATTTTACCGATCCCCCTCCTCAGCCGCCCTCCTCCCCCATCCGCTGTTTACTTTCACTTTCTTCTGCGACTCCCCAACCCTATTCACTTTCATCCGCGATACCCCCGCCCCGCTCTTCACTTTCGTGCGTGACACCTCTCCATCCTTGGGTAACATGCTGTATCTGTTACCTCGATTGGTTCTGGCACCTCGCAATTCACAAATTAAGCACTGGCACCACCACGTTGCCAATTTAGATTAACAATACCATGTTATTCATCAATGGATTGTTATCAGCAACTACACTAAAATGGTGAAAATTCCTTACATTTAAAACTATTTGTAAATGTCAGCAAATCTTGCCAAAAATATGACCCAGTAACAAAAAGTAACATCAAAGCTTGATCTCCAGAGCTAAACTGACAGCTCTCTGACCAACCAACGTAATCTCACGGCAATTCGTAACTTTTTGATTTAGTGGCTAAATTGTATGAATTTGTATGATCTAATTCATACAAATAGGTACGATTTGCTCATCACCCAATAACGGTTGGGGTTAGGGGTGGGGTTAGGTGCCACACCTCCTTTTTAAAATCTTACATTTTCGTACGACTTAACTCGTACAAATTCGTACGAATTAGCCACTAAACTGACAAAACGTAAAATACTTACGTTTCCTCATGAGATCAGGCTGGACCAACTGGTCTTCATTTTCAGCTGTGGTTCATGGTATTTGTGTATAATCTGCATCAAATGGTGATTTTGAGGTCTTGCTTATTGGACCCAAAAACCTCACACTTAAAAACCTAGAACACGGTCTAACCATTGATGCACTCTCAGTTCAGTCCTCATCTTCAGTCAAAAATTTGGGGGTGATTTTTGATAGAAATCTGTCGTTTAAAGGCCAGATTTCAAGCATCTGTAAAACTGCTTTTTTTCATCTTAAAAGTGTTGCCAAACTTCCAAATATGTCAAGCCCCCTGTCAAACATTGACGCTGAAGCCCCGTGTGAAAAGGGTGTTTCCGGGAGTTTTCCGGGAGAAATGACAAACTGGGAGGTGAGTCTGAAATACGGGAGACTCCTGGGAAAAACGGGAGTGTTGGCAGGTATGGTAGGGAGTGTGTACATGTATCATTTGTGCATATGTATAGAGCGTATCAATTGTGTGTATATGTGTAGAGTGTATCAATTGTGTGTTTGTGTATAAGGTGTATCATTGTGTATATGTATAGAGTGTATTGTGTCTGTATATGTATGGAGTGTATCATGTGTGCATGTGTATAGAATGTATTATGTGTGTATATGTATGGAGTGTATCGTGTGTGCATATGTATGGAGTGGTTCGTGTATATGTATAGAGTGTATCATTTGTGCGTATATGTATAGAGTGTGTCATGTGTGCAAACGTATCATCAACTTCCAGCGACTCAGTGGTTACATGACTCGCCTTACACGGCAAAGACCTGGGTTATGCTTATGTATATGTATAGTGTATCGTGTATGTGTATATGTATAGAGTGTATCGTGTATGTATAGGTATAAAGTGTATCATTTGTGTGCATATGTATAGAGTGTATCGTGTGAATATGTATAGAGTGTGTCATATGTCCAAATATGTCAACAACTTCCAGTGGCTCAGTGGTTATGTGATTCACTATGCACGCCAAAGACCCGGGTTCTATTCCAGCCCCTGACAAGAATGTATCATGTATGGAGTGTGTATGTGTATCATGTGTATATGTATAAAATGTATCATTTGTGTGTATATGTATTGAGTTTATCATCTGTGCATATGTATAGGTGTATCATCTGTGTGTAGTGTGTATCAATTGTGTGTATATGTATAGAGTGTATTGTGTTTGTATATGTATAAAGTGTATCATTTGTGTGTATATGTATGGAGTGTATCATTGTGCATAAGTGTAGAGTGTATCAATTGTATGTATGGTGTGTATATGTATAGTGTGTTGTGTGCAGCTGTATCAACAACTTCCAGTGGTTACGTGACTCACCTTACACGCCAAACAAGAATGTATTGTGTGTGTATACTTATAAAGTGTATCATTTGTGTGTGTGTATATGTATAGAGTGAATAGTGTGTATATGTATAAAGTGTATCATTTGTGTGTACATGTATAGAGTGTATCATCTGTGTGTAGAGTGTATATGTATCATTGTGAATATGTATCGTGTTTGTATATGTATGGAGTGTATCATTTGTGTGTATATGTATAGAGTGTGTCGTGTGCAAATATATCAACAACTTCCAGTGGTTACGTGACGTCCTTTACACGCCAAAGACCCGAGTTCTATTCTAGCCCCTGACAAGAATGTATCATGTATGAAGTGTATATTTGTGTATGTATGGAGTTTAACATTTGTATAGTGTATAAATTATGTGTGTATATGTGTAAAATGTCTTAAATGTGTGTATACATATAAAGTGTATCATTTGTGTGTATATGTATAGTGTATCATTTGTGTGTGTGTATATATAGAGTGTATCATGTATGCAAATGTAGGGAGTGTGTGTATTTATCGTGTGTGTATATATAAGGAGTGTATCGTGTGTGCTTATGTATGGAGTGAATAGTGTGTATACGTATAAAGTGTGTCATTTGTGTGTGTGTGTATATGTATAAAGTGTGTCATTTGTGTGTATATGTATAGAGTGTATCATCTGTGCATATGTATAGAGTGTATCGTTTGTATGTATAGAGTGTATGATCTGTGTATATGTATAGAGTGTATCGTTTGTGTGTATATGTATAGAGTGTATTGTATGTGTATAAAGTGTGTCATGTGTGCAGACGTATCAAAAACTTCCAGTGGCTCGCCTTACACGCCAAAGACTTGGGTTCTATTCCAGCCCCTTACAAGAATGTATCATGTATATGTTTAAAGTGTATCATTTGTGTGTATATGTTTAAAGTGTATCATCTGTGTGTAGTGTATCATTTGTGTGTATATGTATAGAGTGTATCATTTGTGTGTATGTGTATAGAGTGTATCATGTATGCATATGTAGGGAGTGTGTGTGTATATGTATAAAGTGTATCATCTGTGTGTATATGTGTAGAGTGTACCAATTGTTAAAACTTCCAGTGGCTCAGTGGTTACGTGACTCACCTTACACGCCAAAGACCAGGGTTCTATTCCAGCCCCTTACAAAAATGTATCATGTATGGAGTGTATCGTGTGTACATATGTTTTGTGTATAAATTGGGTGTGTCTTGTGTTTTACAGGACATTATGGCTTTTATTAAAAACCTCTTTTTTTTGGAAAATGCTTGTTTCTGTGGCTCATTGGTCTAGGGCTATGATTCTTGCTTAGGGTGCGAGAGGTCCTGGGTTCAAATCCTGGACGAGCACTTGCATTTGTCTTTTGTTTTGAGGGACATCATGGCTTTCACAGTGCCCTGTTGAAATGCCACTTTGCAAAAAGATAGCATCTCAGAAGGGTCATGGTGTAATGATTACTGAAGCTGCTGGATAAAACCAACAATTTATATTATATGTATTTAGTGTGTCATGTATGCATAGGTAGGGAGTGTGTATATGTATAAAGTGTGTATATGTATAGAGTGTATCATCTGTGCATATGTATAGAGTGTATCATCTGCGTGTAGAGTGTATCAATTGTGTGTTTGTATATGTATGGAGTGTATCATTTGTGTGTATATGTATAGGGTGTGTCATGTATGCATATGTATGGAGTGTGTGTGTATATGTATAGTGTATCATCTGTGTGTAGAGTGTATCAATTGTGTGTATATGTATAAAGTGTATCATTGTGTATATGTATTGTGTATCGTGTGCGCAGATGTATTAACAACTTCCAGTGGTTACGTAACTCACCTTACACGCCAAAGACCTGGGTTCTATTCCAGCCCCTTACAAGAATGTGTCATGTATAGAGTGTATTTGTGTGTATGTATGGAATGTATTGTGTGTACATATGTATGGTGTATAAATTGTGTGTAGATGTATAGAGTGAATAGTGTGTATATGTAAAGAGTGTATCATTTGTGCGTATATGTATAGAGTGTGCCATGTGAAAAATGTCATGCTTCAGTGGCTTGTTGGTCTAGGGGTATGATTCTTGCTTTGGGTGCGAGAGGTCCTGGGTTCAAATCTCGGTCGAGCCCTTGCAAGGCTTGTTTTTTTTTATAGGGCATTATGGCTTTTATTAAAAACCTCTTTTTTTTGGAAAACGCTTGTTTCTGTGGCTCGTTGGTCTAGGGCTATGATTCTCGCTTCGGGTGTGAGAGGTCCCGGGTTTAAATCCCAGACGAGCCCTTGCAAGTCTTGTGTTTAATAGGGCATTATGGCTTTTATTAAAAACCTCTTTTGAAAACCTCTTTTTTGGGAAAACACTTGTTTCTGTGGCTTGTTGGTCTAGGGGTATGATTCTCGCTTTGGGTGTGAGAGGTCCCAGGTTCAAATCCTATACGTGCATTTGTCTTGGGTTTTACAGGGCATTATGACTTTCCTCAAAAACCTGTTTCGAAAACCTCTTTTCTTGGAAAACAATTGCTTCTGTGGCTCGTTGGTCTAGGGGTATGATTCTCGCTTTGGGTGCGAAAGGTCCTGAGTTCAGAACCCAGACGAGCCCTTGCAGATGTCTTTTGTTTTGAGGGATATCATGGCTTTCATAGTGGCCTGTTGCAATGCCAGTTTGCAAGAAGATAGCGTCTCAAAAGGGTCATGGTTTCATGGTGTAATGATTACTGAAGCTGCTGGATAAAACAACAACAATTTATAAGCAAACATAAATGACTCAACTTGTTGGTCTAGGGCTGCGATTCTTGTTTTGGGTGGGAGAAGTCCTGGCTTCAAATGACACACAAGCCCTGTTTCAACGCTTGAACGTTTTAAGGTTTTCTGACTCAATTGTTAAATAAAGATTTATGATCGTCCGATGCGTCTGACACCATGTGAAAAATGTCATGCTTTAGTGGCTCCTTGGTCTAGGGGTATGATTCTCGCTTCGGGTGCGAGAGGTCCCAGCTTCAAATCCCGGATGAGCCCTTGCAAGTTTTTTATAGGTGCATTATGGCTTTTTATGAAAACCACTTTCGAAAACCTCTTTTTTGGGAATACACTTGTTTCTGTGGCTCGTTGGTCTAGGGGTATTATTCTAGCTTTAGGTGCGAGAGGTCCCAGGTTCAAATCCTGTACGAGCCTTTGCTTTTGTCTTGGGCTTTACAGTGCATTTTGACTTTCCTCAAAAACCTCTTTAGAAAACCTTTTTTTTTTTTTGGAAAGCGATTGCTTCTGTGGCTCGTTGGTCTAGGGCTATGATTCTCGCTTTGGGTGCGAGAGGTTCTGGATTCAAATCTTGGACGAGCCCTTGCAAGTCTTGTTTTTTTTAGGGCATTATGGCTTTTATCAAAAGCCTCTTTCGAAAACCTTTTTTTTTTTGGAAAACAATTGCTTCTGTGGCTCGTTGGTCTAGGGGTATGATTCTTGCTTCGGGTGCGAGAGGTCCCGGGTTCAAATCCCGGACGAGCCCTTGCAGTTGTCTTTTGTTTTGAGGGACATCATGGCTTTCACAGTGGCCTGTTGCAATGCCAGTTTGCAAGAAGATAGGGTCTCAAAAGTGATGGTGTAATGATTACTGAAGCTGCTGGATAAAAACAACAACAATTTATAAGCAAACATAAATGACTCAACTTGGTCTAGGACTGCAATTCTTGTTTTGGGTTGGAGAAGTCCCGGCTTCAAATGACACACAAGCCCTGTTTCAACGCTTGAACATTTGAAGATATGTCCTGACTCAATTGTTAAATAAAGATTTATGACCATCCGATGCGTGTGATGCCATGTGAAAATGCCATGCTTCAGTGGCTTGTTGGTCTATGGGTATGATTCTTGCTTTGGGTGCGAGAGGTCCTGGGTTCAAATCCCGGACGAGCCCTTGCAACTCTTGTTTTTTATAGGGCATTATGGCTTTTATCAAAAGCCTCTTTCGAAAACCTCTTTTTTGGGAAAACTCTTGTTTCTGTAGCTCGTTGGTCTAGGGGTATAAATCTTGCTTTGGGCGTTAGAGGTCCCGGGTTCAAATCCCAGACGAGCCCTTGCAGTTGTTTTTTGCTTTAAAAGACATCATGGCTTTCACAGTGGCCTGTTGAAATGCCACTTTGCAAAAAGATAGCATCTCAGAAGGTTCTTGGTTCCATGGTGTAAAGGTTAGCACTCTGGACTCTGAATCCAGTGATCTGAGTTCAAATCTAGGTGGAAACTTTTCATTCTTTCCTTGCAGCTTCAAATCAGAGAAATGAACGAGACCAATTCCTATCCTATGCGCTGAGATAGCTATTTGACGCTATCAGGATCCTTCTCCACCAATGGCTTACATAAAGTTATACATAGTTTGCCCATACAGCTTGATTCTGTGATATGGATATGAGATCAATTTACCTCACTGAAGCTGCTGAATGAAAACAACAACTATTTATAAGCAAACAAAATTGACTCAACTTGTTGGTCTAGGGCTGCAAATCTTGTTTTGGGTAGGGCAAGTCCCGGGTTGCGATAACACACAAGCCCTGAGTGGCCTGTTAAAATGCCACTTTCCAAAAAGATAGCATTTCAGAAGGGTCTTGGTTCCATGGTGTAATAGTTAGCACTCTGAATCCTGTAATCCGAGTTCAAATTTAGGTGGAAACTTTGGATAAAACCAGTTGCAATCAAACCAATTATTGATTAACTCTAACTCAGGGGTGGGCAAACTCGGTCTTGGGGGGCCAATGTCCTGAACAGTTTAGCTCCAACTGTAATCTAACACACCTGCTTATAGATTTCAAGTGATCTTGAAGCTGGATAAAAACAACAAAAACTATTTATAAGCAAATAAATGACTCAACTTGTTGGTCTAGGGCTACGATTCTTGTTTTGGGTGGGAGAAGTCCCGGGTTCAAATTTTGAAGGTATGTTTTGGCTCAATTGTTACATAAAGATTTCTGACCATCTGCTGCTTCTGATGCCATGTGAAAAGCTCATGTTTTAGTGACCAGTTGTTCTAGGGGTATGATTCTCGCTTTGGGTGCAAGAGACAGCTGAAAGTCTAGCCAACTTATCTTTTATGGATTTTAACCAAAAGTTTGTCTAACAGCATCCTAGGGCTGTACGTTAACTTGTCTTTTATGGATAAGCAAAATGTATTAATCACTTTATTCACTTATGTCTTCAATGGTCAATCTAATACTTTAATATATAAAACCCTTAAGTTTCAGTTTTTCATTCAACATAAAATTTGGTTTCAATCAATAGCAGAATTTTGATAGAAACAGGCTTCTGCTTATCTTTTTCTAGTGACCGGTCAAGTGTTGAATGAAGAAACGTTGCTGAAGTTGAGTGTGGCGTTCAGAGAATCGAGCCCATCCCTACTCCTCTGGAGACCAATCCGGGTGCCCCCTCCCTTTGTTGCAATCGCCAGCAGGATTTTCTCTATTGGAGATTGCTGCTTAATGAACTACAACTCCTAGAACTCCCTGTGCTCATCAACTCCTACAGCAGCTGACAATAATATGGTAATTAAATATGCACAATTCTGGTTTGCACCCCTTGCCATATGCCCTTGTGTAATTGTATTGTTTACAAATTTTTATTTCTTATATTTTTGGATTACATTACATGTGCAATTGTATTTCTTGTAATGTTTTTTTCAAATTCTTCTTTTTGTATTTATGTTATATGTTCGGTACCTAGGGTCTGAGAGTAACTCAATTTTGATTCTCTATATGTCCTGTACATTGAATTGACAATAAAGCTGACTTTGACTTTTGACTTGTTCCTTGTTCTGATTCATTGCTGCCTAGTCTGGCCTTTCGCCTGCCTACTGACTACGCCTTTTGGATTTCCCTTGTGATACTGTTTTGCTCCTATTTATGACCCTTGCCTGTATGACCTCAATTATAACAAAAGGCATTTGGATCATTTGTTTAATTTTATTTGGACCCTGTCCTGGCCAAATCTGCCCACTGGCCTCCTAACCCTCCCCATATCATAATTGGCTTCATCACTCTGTCTCCTCTCCACCAATCAGCTGGTGTGTGGTGTGCGGTCTGGCGCAAAATGCTGCACATGCTGGATGCTGCACACTGGTGGTAAATGAAGAGATTACCCCCAATGTGTAAAGTGCTTTGAGTGCCCAGAAAAGTGCTATATAAATGTAGGGAATTATTATTAATTATTATTACTTGTATTTCTTTTGTTTCATGTGCTTCTCTCAAGTATGGCAAATATACACTCTCTTACTAGACTTTTAAACGCATATCTAGAGGACAACAACTGGAGTCAGTTCAGTGTGCTCAAAGCACTTATAGCAAATAAACAAATATAAATATCCTGCTCGCTTTCTGAGCCTTGTCTACCAAGTTCTTTCTTACACCCCTTTGAATGGTCACGCGCTAAACAGAAAGGGCTGTGATTGGCTCTTCACAGATGCACTCATGGGCCACAGTGAGAGAGAAAAATGGAGATCCTTTATTCTCTTAATCACCGTGAAATAGAGGCTTCTGCTGTAAGTGTCAGTGAAACACTGTCTAGCAAACACACGCAGTGAAATTGTGCACTTGTTTCTGAGTTTTTAAGTAGTTGGAGCGTTGTAAACACTCACGCTCGCCTTCTTCGCTATAGTATGCTACAGCGACATAGCACATATGAGATAAATGACGTCAGTACATAAAAACCGGTTATGATTACTACTGAACCGATACCGAATAATCCGAGTCTGCATCTCGGTGCACCGAAGAAACTATTAATTTTGACACCCCTATACTAAATACTAAAAAGTATCATTAAAGTAAAGAATTGACTGAATCACATTTGAACCTGTATATATTCAAACTGATTTGAGAAACAAGACAACCAGAGTCAGGATGTCAGTCCTTATGTGCCATATTTAAATAAATGTAAACACAAGTACATAAGTTCTTCCTTTTCTTTCACTGTATAAAACACCTCTATTTATTTTCGAACATCTTGTGGGTTTGGAGTGACAAGAAAGTGATGACGAATTGCTATTTTTGGTTGAACTTTTCTTGCAAGTCCTAAACACAACAACCAACTTCTAGTCTATTTAGGGCTGTTAACATTTTAAAACACATGCCTAAGCTTTAATATGACATTCATTGTTATTTCTCCTAGCTCTTCAGTTTCCATTGTTCCCGCGCATATGTACATTCTGAAGTCTATTAATTGCTAATGATCCCATGAATGGTGTTGAACTCAAAGTCCAACAAATCATTATGGTGCCGACCAGTAAATTCACATGTACAGGAACACCATAAACAGTAAGTGCACATTCCAAATGATATGATATATTGTAAATTACATATAATGTTAAAGTACAGCATAGAACATGCTAGAGTCCATGAAACTTTCTCATAAGGTGTGTCCCATACTGCTGCTGACCATTCCTTTAATGTTTGTGACAGGTCTGACATCATGTAGCTGTTTGCGTCTGTCTATAAATGCAGCAAGTCTGACAGTATCCAGAGGTGTTTTGGAATAATCTCCACTATGAGCACTGACCCATGGGTGCTGAAGACATGAGGCAGAGCTTGGCCTCTTCCTGGGATCCTGGTTAAGTGTGGACACAATGAAGTCTTTGGCTGCCTGGCTTATATCAGAGAAGTACTCTTGAGGAAAGCAGAAGTCCAGCCTGCAGATGTTGACGCAGGTCTCCTCCAGACTCTCATCTAGAAATGGGGAGACTCCACTAAGCATGACGTAGGCCAGCACCCCTACACTCCACACATCTGTAGAGAGGGACACTGGAGTGCCCTGGATGAGCTCTGGAGCAGCGAACTCAGGGTTCCCCAGGAGGAGATGTACATAGCGGTGACTTGAAACCTGTACAGCATCACCTAGATCTGAGAGCTTCACGCAGGGTACTGGAACGTGGAGGTCCACCAACAAGTTTTCAGGCTGAAAAAGAGATAAACATATTAGCTTATAGACTACATTTCTACATTTTCCTTTGACTGCCACTTACAGTGGGAGAAATAAGCAGAGATGGGCGACTCGAGTCACATGACTTTACTCAAGTCAGACTTAATTCGCAAAATTTAGGACTTGAGACTTGCTTGACAAATATCCAAAAAAAGACTTGACTTGACTGTCTTGACTTGGACTTGAGTTAAATGACTCAAACTAACTTGTTTTTGTTAAATACATAGCCGTTTGTTATATGTTGTGCATTACATACAAAACCGAAAGTAAGTCACGGATACGCAGTATGCTAATCTGTTCTCTGATTGCTTCGAAAGATAGGTTCTCTGTACTGTTCCGAATAAAGCGCTGCAATCGATTCCTAACTTGAATTGATGGGTTTTTTTAAAGTAAGTGGATAACTTGGGATATTATTTTGGGATATGTTTCAGAGGGAGTGCCAGGCAAGTTAAAAGGTAAGTAACTAAGTAATTTTTGGATTAGTGTTTACTGGAAATGCAAACCATTTTAAAAGAACCACTTGGATTTACTGAACCATTAATCGGTTCATTATGAAGAACCACTTTAAATGATTTATTAGATTTATCAGAACGAATCATTTGCTATTCAGCCATCAGATGAAGAGCATGCAGTGACGGAAAATGGAAGGCACTCTGCCAAAGATAATTAAATTTGGGTTTAAAGATTACAGTCAGCAACTCAAAAATCTGCGACTCAATCACCACCACTTCTAATTTCATATGACACTTCAAATCACAACAACAAAAAAATGTAAGTTACGAAGTTAGTTCTGCTGTTTTCAGTTTGCGTCTTGGCTAATCAGTTTATGCTATTTGTATAGTCCTGTCAGTGCTTTCCACATAGAAACTTTTACTGGGACGCCCAGTATATTAACGGCTGTCCAAGTATATTTAGTGACACATTTTTTTTACTATTATTATCATCTTTTTACATTATTTTGTATCCGTCTAATATAGCCAAATAACTGTGATCGATTTAGTGGAAAATCCTCTCTCGTTTACCCATTTCATTCTGTGAACTGTCAACACTGACACAAACAGTCTCACATGCTATGAACAGAGACGCTGGCAGGCGGTTTCTAAATCTCCTAAAATGTTCAGGATTCGGCTTTTACTTTCTAAACTTTAACCGTATATAGATTAAACCATTATATATACAGATTAATCGTATGCGTTTTTGCATCACCTTTTACATAAGTCTACTTTCGCTTGACTATGCAGTTGACGTACAGTCGCAAGAGAAACATCCAATAATTCTTTCTTGAATCTAAATGACTCCGAAAAACTTTACTATATTCTTGGAGAGGACGAAATGACTGATTTAAACTGGCTGCAAAGTAGCCTATATGTACACCATTAGTTAATCATTGCATTTGCCTTATTTAAATAATCTACACATTTTAATCTTGCAATTATTATTATTTTTTTTAGATATTGTCCGCTTTTATTCCCTTTTCTGTCATTTATTTCTCATTTGCTGATTATTTTCTTAATTTGATGATGTCATTAGGCTATAATACATAGGCTATTTTATATACATATCTAAAATGCTTTGGCACTCAGGTTTGTTTTGAACTTAAAAGAGAGAGGAGATTTGACCTGTCAGTGGGTGCACATGGCTCCTAAATAGCATAAAAGAGAAATAGTGTATTTCTCTTTATTTCAAGTTTTATTTTTAACTTTAACCCATTGAAAAGAAACAGTGTCATAACAAATAACATTATTGGTAAAAATTTAATTATGTATTGTTTGTTGCATATAGTTAACTATTTAATGTGGGTAAATGGTGTGTTTCAATCTGACTACCACCGCAAGTATATTTCAAACCTGTTGGAAGCATTGTATTTGTATGCTAATGTTTAATATTCAAGTTGTTGACATGTTAGGGGTTAACTTTAATCATAAAATAAGATTGCATTAAAACATTTTTTTAAATGTTATATTATAGTTTTTTACTTGCATGCATCATTTTTTTTCCTGATAGATTTTTTTTTTCAAAAAGAAGAATTAAAATTAGGCAAAACAGGAAACCATTTCAGACCATGGATCTTAAAACCAGTCTGTAACGTATGTGTCTAAAGGTTCAAAATTGCCTTTAAAGTTTATTCTTAGCAATGCATACTACATACCTGCCAACACTCCCATTTTTACCGGGAGTCTCCCGTATTTCAGATCCATCTCCCGCCACCCTCCCATTTTGTTATTTCTCCCTGAAAACTCCTGTAATTTCACCCCCCGGCCCTCATCATTTTGGTACAGTCTATAACACCCCCGCATTGCCGACTTTGATATAGTATCCGATCAAAGCGGCTGCCCGAAACCCAGTGCATAGTACAGTTACTAAGCTGTGCTATTCATACATCTCACCCCGACACCTAGACCCCCCCCTGGTCTCCCGGATTTTGGAGACAAATGTTGGCAGGTATGTATTACTAATCAAAAATGTTTTTTATTGAAATGTACAAACCGTCTTTGAGGAAGATGATCTTTACTTTTAATACAATAATGTTTTTGTAATAAAACAAAAAATATATAATTTTGATTCAATAATTTTTTCCCCCAAAAAATGTACCTGTGCACTAAAAGATTAGTTTTGTGATTTAAAGTCTCATTTAATTAATAGTATATTTTAATTGTAAACACACACATTCCCCTAAGCACAAAGTCATCTGATTCACTAGTGATGACTTGAAATAAGCAGTGAATCAACTTGACTTGAGTCTGACAAAAATGGACTTGACTTGAGACTTGAAGGTTATGACTTGAGACTTGCTTGTGACTTGCACATGTGTGACTTATTCCCACCTCTGGAAATAAGTAATGAACATGTCATGTATTTTCCTGGGAGTAATATATCTAAAGGAGCTGTGGACACAATTAAATTAGGCTTGGTTAAAAACCCAAACAGTACAAACATTAAAATAAAATCTGGAAACCCAGATTATCACAATTCAGATTCATGGAGGGAATTAATTTGGAAAAATGTAATCAGGTTCTTTATAACACCTAAAATAAAATACTTTCACACTAGAGATAAAAAAAATGGTGAATGCTGGAAAAAAGGTATTGGCTGATCATTTCCACACATTTTGGGATTGGAATATTATACACACCTATTGGCAAGATTTAAATAAAGAGATAAATGCAATAATAGGATTGAATCTGGAATGTATTTTAAACTATGTACCTGGGAATTTAGTCTGCAGAAATACTAAAAAATATATGCATATCATCTTAACACAATACTAATAACTAGCAAAAAGGTAATTACAAAGAAACGGCTCAAGGAAGATCCTCCATCTGTAGGCGAATGAAGAGGTGTATGACATGGAAGGACTGACATTTTCCTTAAGACATCAAGCCTATAAAAATTTATAAAATTAGCATACTGGGCTAAATGGTTAAGAAGTAATGTATTGTTTTAATTGTATTGTAGTGCTTTTACTTCATCTATATTTGGAGCCTGTTGATCTTTGATACGTAACCCTTAACACAATTTTATATAGCAACATTTTATCAACGATAAATACGAATGTAAATAAGATTGTATTC
>CAIGQZ010032451.1:1521287-1534295 GCA_903798205.1 Danio tinwini | reverse complement strand
AATCTAATCTAATCTAATCTAATCTAATCTAATCTAATCTAATCTAATCTATAGCGCATGTCTTTGTTAAACCAGAACAACCTTCTTGCTGCGAGGCAACAGCGCTAACCATGCATATTTGCATTCCAAATGGATTTACTCACAGTTCAAGAATCAGCATGTAGGCTGTAGGCGACTCGTATGTATCAATCAGTGACACTATTTGGGGGTGCTGGACATGCCGTAGAATATCAGCTTCATGGGCCACCTGTTCTTTCTTGTGCATCTTCTTATTCACAAACTTCACAGCAACCTCCTGCTTAGTGGCTTTACTTAGACACTTCCTCACCACAGAGAAACGACCCCTAAAACACAGAACATTAAAAAGGCTTAGTTTGTTACTGACAGGCTGGGGGTTTATCAGATTCATTTTGAAGAATGTTAAAAGAAGTACTTTACCGCCCAATTTCACATAATTCTGCAAAAGCAGATTCAAAGTTGTCTTTCCACTGGATTCCAGCACCATCATATGTTGATGCTGTATGAAAAAGAAAAAACTATTTAGAGTATAAAAAAATGGAAGAGAGTAAACGTACTAAAGCTTTGTTCTCAAATGTAGTACTGTCAAATTAAACAGTATTTCATAACATCAGGAGTGCCTCGGCCATGAAACTCTCATGATTGTGCATTTGTGAGTACTTTAATTATACTTGAATGTAGTCAGTGGAGTAGCGCAAAATGTGGGGACCCCCCTGCAGGGATTTTTGATGGGGGGCTCTTGTGAAGAACGAGAGGGGGGAGTTGGAGCGATCACAAAATGAAGAGTGTGAGGGGGGTGGGGAGTTAGAGTGATCACAAACTGAAGAGTGGCGGCGGGGGTTTGGGTGATTGCAAGCAATCACAAACTGACCAGTGGGGGGAGGGTTGGTCATGCGGGCCCCCCCTGCGGTGTGTCCACTACGCCACTGAATGTGATGTATACAGTTAAGGTCAGCATTATTAGCCCCCCTTTGAATATATATATTTTTTTTTTTAAACGATGTTTAACAGAGCAAGGACATTTTCACAGTATGTCTGATAATATTTTTTCTTCTGCAGAAAGTCTTATTTATTTTATTTCGACTAGAAAAAAAAACAGTTTTTAAATTTTTTAAACACCATTTTAGGGTCAAAATTATTAGCCCCTTTAGGGTAATTTTTTTTCGATAGTCTACAGAACGAACCATCATAATACAATAACTTGCCTAAATACCCTAACCTGCCTAGTTAACCTAATTAACCCAGTTAAGCCTTTAAATGTCACTTTAAGCTGTATAGAAGTGTCTTGAAAAATATCTAGTCAAATATTATTTACTGTCATCATGGCAAAGATAAAATAAATCATTAAGTTATTAAGAGTCATTAAAATTATTATATTTAGAAAAGTGTTGAAAAAAATCTGCGCTCTGTTAAACAGAAAACAGGGAAAAATATAAACAGGGGGCTAATAATTCTGACTTCAACTGTATATTGTATCTTTTGCCAAGTAGTCAATCCCAGATTGCAAAAGGACTGTCACTTGTATGTGGTTTATCTAGATTTCCTTGCTCATGTGTTAGTTTGTTTGACCCCTGTTTTCAAACTGATTGTGCCACACATCTTTTGTGTCCTCCCAAAGTGTACCAGTGTACACATAAGCTGCGTCCGAAATCGCATATAATATGGTATACCAAAAAACGGTATGTCCAAATTCATATAATTAAAAAAAACAGTATGCGAGAAGTACCCAGATGACCTACTACTAGTTCCGGCGAGATTCTGAAGTGCGCATCCGATGCACGCTATGCTATCCCATGGTGCACCGCGAGAGAATTCATGAATAGGATTAAAGCGACGCAACTGATGCAGGTAGGTCACGTGATCATGACAAAATGGTGTATGTAGTATGTCCAAGTTCCATTCCTACTACTCACATTCATACTATATAGAACATACTTTTCTAATGGTCAAGTAGTAAATTCAAATTCGGTACCTACTGACCACACTCCTATTATTTCATAGCAGTAGTGTTTTTTATTATTATTATTCAAATGTCATTTTTCCCTGCTGTTTTCAAGACCTGCTTCACCTCATATTTGATATAACCACTGCGACAGATTAACCTGATAATATAGCAGATCTAGCACAGCTTTCTCTTTAACCTGAGGATGTTGCCCTCCTTCCAAAATGTCCAGGCAATTGAGATGTATGTTTAAGAGGTAACACTTTACAATAAGGTCCATTAGTTAATGCCTTTACTAACATGAACTAATCATGAACAACACTTGTATAGCATTTATTAATCATAATTCAACATTCACTAATGCATTATTAACATCCAAGTTCATGCTTGTTAACATTAGTTCATGCACCGTGCATAACCTAACAACTGTATTTTCATTAACTAACGTTAACTAACATGAACAAATGCTTTAGTAAATGTATTGTTCATTGTTTGTTCATGTTAGTAAATGCATTAACTAACATTAACTAATGAACTTTATTGTAAAGTGTGACCGTTTAAGACTTTGGAATATTTGAATATTGCACTGCAAAATTTATTTTTTATTTTTTGTTATTTTTAATTAGAGTTTTTGCCTCGTTTCATGTCCAAATATCTAAAAATATTCAAATCAAGAAGCATTTTCTATACAAGGAAAAAAAAAATTGTCTGGTTTTCAGAAACAATTAATAAAAAGTTTTTCTTAAAACAAGCAAAACAATGTGTCAATGGGGTAAGCTAAACAATCTTGTTTTTGCCCTAAAATAATTATTTATTTGATGTCATATACACTGCCCATCCAAAAAAAAAAGTGTCATAATAATATATAGTTGGACCCTTAGCTTTGGTTGCGGAATGTATTTGCCATAGTAACATTTCAATACGTTTTAAAATTCAATTTGGATTTTCACCAAGATCCTGTATTAATGATGGGAGAGTCAGAACTCTGCACAAAGTCTTCTTCAACACATCCCAATGGTTCTAAATAGGGTTAAGGTCTGGACACTGTGATGAATCCTGGAATTATCATCTTGAAATATGCCCATGCCATCAAGGAAGAAAAATAATAATAAATAAAAAGTCAGCTGACCTGATGGCACGTGGGCAATCGTTTATATTAAGTAGCTGTAACCATTGGTTTCTTAACTCTTTCCTCACCAGCATTTAAATGTATTTATTTTTTTGATGATTATCACCTGAAATCTTTGGCCCTTAGAATATTGTTTTGCTTGAAATATATAGGCCCAATCCGAATTCTATTTTTGTACCCCTACCTTTTCCCCTTCCCCTTGGCCCTTACAACCGGGGGTAAGGGGAAGGGGTTCAAAACTTACCCCTAAGAATTGGGACAGCACTTCAACACATGCACACATCATCATTTGTCATCACGATCTCTTGCTTCATATGAGATCAGACGATCGCGACTGCTGTAGTTATTCCAGTTGTGTTATTTTTTGGTGTTTATCTTCAGGAAATCACTGAAGGCGTATATTATGTTATCATAACCATCTAATGTGGCAATAAGATTGTAACTGTACTGTGTATTTACACCGTGGCCATATTCATCTATGTAAACACACGAAAACTACATTAACATTATAGCAGACACTGAAAAATCTTTTTTTTTTTAGCCACTTTACTGCTTTGACAGGGTGTTCGAGTGTCAGAATGTTGTGGGACTGCTGTACAGGAGTTATTAATATGAATTTTAGATCGCAAAATTTAGAGTTTTTTTTAAGCATGACGGTAAAACACAAACACGGTTATGAATATATTAAAACGTGTTTGTTGTAAAAATTTGTAAAAATGACAAAAAATACTAATTTGTGGATCTCCTTACTTCTGGGTTCAGCACTACTGCCATTGTGGCAGGTGTATTCTGGGAAATTTTCTTTACCCCTCCGTTTTGAGTGTGGTCCTGAAAAATCTTCGTTCGAAGGGGTGTATACCCCTTGCCCTTAGCCCTACGCCTTCAAGCTAAAGATAATTGGGACACCACTACCCCTTGACGAGAACACGCAAAACGAGGGGTAGGGGTAAGGAGAAGGGCTAAGGGGTAGAATTGGGATTGGGCCATAATCATACATCAAAACAAATAACAAAGCTTCTGTTTTTACATTACATATTTACAGGTTTTTACATTTCCAACAAACAAGTGACTAAATTAATCAAAGGAGCAGGAGGAACCAAATCAGTCATACAGGTGTATTGCAATGTTCCCAAAAGCCAGACTAGCGTGGAGCCTGAATAAAGTAGGGTGTCCGCGGGGTCTTAAAAAGTATTAAAAGTTGATAAATCAATTATGAGAATATTAAGGCCCTTAAAAGGTATTAAAAAGTCTTAATCCTGTTTTTACGAGGTCTTTAATTGTATGTGCATCGATGGATTTGCTCTTTAGTGTTTGGACTCTCAGTGGTGAATATTAAGCCACACTGATCTGAGCTAAACTGAACTGAACTTAAACTCGGAAAACTGAACTGACACTGTTTCAATTCACTATAATCTTCTATGTGAAGCTGCTTTGACACAATCTACATTGTAAAAGCACTATACAAATAACGATGAATTGAATTGAATTTTGTTCAAGCGTTGTCCAAAGTGTTTGACTCCAAAAAAAGAATAAATATATTTATTTTCCTTCTAATATTAACAACAGCGTGCTCGATCCACGCATTTGGTTCAGGCCTGGGGTGCGTCCGACCATACACCCAGGTGATGTCACGTAGTTTGCAACAATCGCGGGAAGGTAACGTGATGCTCTCCACATGTAGCGAAACCATAGAGCGACAAAATGGGAATATTTAAGTTTGCGAACTCCTGGTTGGATAAAGACGAGATTAAACAACCGCCTAATTTATTCTTTTAAGCTTTGTTTTTTCCGAGCTTATCTGAGTTCTGTTGCGTGGTTGTGCTCCATAGATTTATTTAACTACAACTGAAGAGTTCAGATGCAAAAACCTCTGAATGCACGGCAACTAAATAAACTCTTCAACTGTTTACTGCATTAAACGTTTTACACTGACTAGAACTTGAAGTGGCGACAAGGTCTTAAAATATTCAGAGAAGGTCTTTAAAAGGTATTGAAATTATCTTTAGGGTTCCTGCATATACCCTGTAAAGGCAATTACCTTTATTTCTCAAGGATTTTCCTCCCATATTAAATGAGAGCTGTGACACTACCATTTACCCAAGTAATCCTGGCAAACTATTTAACAATCTTGAGATTATCATCAGTTTAATTCATGTTTATTTTTATAACGCTTTTTACAAAGTAGATTGTGTCAAAGCAGCTCAACATAGATGAAGATAAGAGATCAAAAGCCATAATATTTCTAATTTGGCTTCAGTAATTTGGCTACTATATAACTTCAGTTCAGTTATTTAAGAAAATGTGAAAGAAAACAATCACTTTATATGGATTTTTTTACTGAAGTCGTACTTCTACTTAACTTGAATATTAATTTGGAACATGATATGTGAAGTATAGCTCAATATCAAGTCAAAAAAAGAGACCTTTTGTTATTCAGTCTGGTAAATTCACAATAGATGTCAAATTCAAATGTGTAACTTTTTCACCCTCTTGCAATACTCCACAATTTGCATGGATTGCTATTAAAATTATTGTAGTTTAACCTGCAAATGTTATAATGCTTCCATGGACAGACAATAGTCATACATTTTTCCTAGAAATATCCGGGTTCCTAAGGTCCCTAATTCTCTAGAATTTCATAGAATTTTAAAAGCTCTATTCCAGACATTTAAAGTCAGGAAATTTGATGTTTTGTCAATGGAATATAATTTTATATTTTACTTGCATCCTATTTATTAAAATTTATTTTTTTGTTACTGTGTTTTTTATCAGGTTGTTTCATGTTGTTATGGTTAGGCTATTTTCCACCGCCATTTTATCCATTTTCCGTTTGACAAACGGCAATCAAATGCAGTCGCCAGAATAAAATGACTGATTTTGTGGATACTTTTCTTTAAATTTGTGACTATTTACAGCATTTCTGATGTGTTATCTGTGAAAACATACATAAAATAACATGTATATGTTTCTCAAGACCAAGGTCCCATAATGTAATTCAAAAGCATATAAATAGGAAAAAACTAATCACTTAGTTTTGGATATTTGTTTTTACTGTGTGGCCAGGATTTACAGGAAATCTGTGTGATGAAAATTCTGCTTTTAAGTCAGAGAAAGATTAGAAAATTTGACATTTGACTTTGAGCTGGAACCCTAAAACATACTTTCAAAAGCCTTCCAAGAGGATCCATTTCAGTTAGGACGCTGCTGTAAATGACAACATCACCTGTAGACTGAAAGTATTCATATTTTATTCAATTGTATTTACCTGTGCTGGATAATGTCACCATGTTTGAGGGTTCACTAGGAGGGCTGGTGCCCCAGGGATTACTGGCACTGACTCTGAACTGGTAGTGCCCACCAGGAATCAGATTGTCAATGTTTACACACACATCAGCTGTGGAGACCACCAAATGCTGCCACACCAGAGAATCTGCACACAAATACAGAGACACATACACTAAAAAAAAAATGTTTTTACTTGTTCAAACTACTTAATTAAAATGAGTTGAAACAACACAATTTTTGAGATTTCATTGGGACAACTTAATCTTTTATGTTCAATCCACATAAATTTGCTAAAAGTGTTAAGGTAACATAATCGATTTGTGTTGGAACAACATGAATGAATTGTGTGGAACCCTGCATTTTTTACAGTGTACGTTACCAAAAGCTGGATGATTAAAAAACACAAAATAACAAATTTAGGGTTTATCCATATTTACTTTCCATACTTCTCCAATCCTTTTAATGAAACAGATTTTACGTTATATCTTAATAAAGTTTGAACTCAGTTTTTTTTCCTTGTTTTTTTTACAGTATTTTTCTATTTACCAAAGATGCATTTAGTTGATCAAAGATGAAAGAAAATAAAACAAAAAACAAAAAATTAAAAAGGTAGATCTTCAGGAACAGGGTTGAGTTGTGTGGTTACAAGCGTTTTTTTTTTCTGACACAATGTTGTGCTTCACACAATATCCACCAGGTGGCACAGGAAGCGCCATTCAGTAGGGAAAATGCAAGGAAGCAGGGAACGCTTGTAACCACACAGGGTAAATTACATGCTGCCAGATGAAAAACTGCATTCTTAAATAGCATCAGATTTTATGCCTATGCACTAGTTTACCTTCCTGTCTATATTCCACAGTGTAGCTGGAGATGGCAGAGTTTGCAGAGCTGGCTGGAGGAAGCCAGTGAACAATCACTGCAGTGCTGCTTGCCTCCTGTGCCACCGGTCGAGCAGGGGCTGCTGGGATACCTGCACCAAAGATTGTCATTTGAACAATCTCATTTAAATGTGAAAAGATGGATGGCAATCCTCATAGTTTTCTTACTAAAACTTTTTTTTTTACCTTGTACTTTAATAGATGCAGATGAGGAGGCTGTACCATGGTCATTCACAGCAACACACGTGTAGATGCCAGTGTCCTGTGGCATTAGATTGCAGATTTTCAACACTATGTCACCAGTTTCTCTAAAATGGAACACAGAAAACACAGATACCAGGAAGATTAGTTGCAGAAATAACCACAAAATGACACTTCGATCACTGTAAAAACATATAATTATAGTAATTTTAATAACTGTGTAGTATTTTTAATAATGGAAAAATACATCCACACAAAGATACACACACACAGCACAAACCTGCATGTATGCCAATGTTGCAAGTCTGCGCTTTTGCCACAGAATTACTTTTGATGTGTGTTTTGACATTATTAGGCTTGTATTTTGGCTAGTTCGATTGACAATGGACCATACCCAAGTAAACAGTTCAAGTCAAGACAGAACACACAGAATCTGCCATAATTTTTAGACCTAAATTGCATTTCGTTTCCTTGTACTTGTACATGTGTGATGACAATAAAGTTGAATCTAATCTAATCTAATAATTTTACTGTATATTCATCAAGGCTGGCCACCTTGACAATTAATGAACATACATGGGTTTTATTGTTCATTGACAAACCGCTCAGAAGATAATTTCTTGATAATTTGTGCATCCTAACTTTCACTATCATGTTCAGATGAAGCACTTCTCAAATCTCGAGCGCAAGTTCTCTTTGCCAGTCAAACTCTGTGGACCCGGTGG
The DNA here is from genome assembly GCA_903798205.1 of Danio tinwini. NCBI lineage: Eukaryota > Metazoa > Chordata > Actinopteri > Cypriniformes > Danionidae > Danio > Danio tinwini. The sequence goes on along the minus strand of CAIGQZ010032451.1, from coordinate 1,526,117 downwards.
CGGGTCCGGTGACGTCATCGACTTCCCCTTTAATTTTTAAAGGCTGCGGGTTTGCATTCTATCATATGAACAATTCATGTCTATTTACAATTTCCCAATATTGTTTAGAGAATTTAATTTAGTTATTAAATCTATCCCTATAAAAATGATTCAACTTGTTAAAAATCATATTTGCTACAATTCCATATCTGTTGTAAACCCAAAATTACATTTAGAAGGTGTTGAGTTGACTGATAAAAATTGTACTAACAAATATATTCGTAATATTTTTCAGAAGCAAAATAAAATTACTCCTAGAGGCAAATTTTTCTGGAACTCTATTATAGTTAATATTAATTGGAAAAGAGCCTGATTAACTCCCTTCAAATACACTATTAATAATAAAATTAAAGAAATTCATTTTAAAATACTACAATACAATTTACCCAGTAAAATCGTTTTTATCAAAGTACATTGAAATGGAGGATATTTGTGGTTTCTGCAATGTGGATAAAGAGAGCCTTTGTCATTTATTTTTTGAATGCAACGTTGTAAACAATTTCTGGAAGGATTTAGCCAAATATATTTTTAAAATGACAAAAATTTGTTATTATTTTGCACTAAAAGATATATTTTTTTATTATGAAAATAAATCCAACAAATGTCTCGAATATATTGTTAATCTCCTTATTCTACTGGCAAAGTTTTACATACATAAACAGAAATTTGCTAAATCATCTCCCACATTAACAGTTTTTTGTATTGAGTTTGACTTCTTTATTTGTGAAATTGTTGAAAAGCAAAAAATCTGAGATATGCATCAATTATTTTGACACTTTTTTTTTATTCCCCTGTCAACTCTTAAAATCATTGGATGTAGAAATGCTGTACACTATACTTTGTGTAATTAATTTATTTTAATTTATTTACTTTTGTTTTTTACTATTGTTATTTTAGTTTTTTTTTATGTTTCATATTTTAGATTGTATTGTATGGTTATTCCTGATGGTTATGCAATAAAAAAAAGAAAAAAAAGAAAAGCGAAAAAAAAAAAAAAGGCAGCGGGTTGCGCAACACCCCGGAAGTGGCTCTGTTAGAGAGTGTAGAAGCTATATTTTATGCACATATGCATCACTTCGGTTTTTATTTTACTGTACAAAAGTTATTTACACTTAAATACACAGTATACTGGATACCTGAGCTGGGTATTGAACATTGGTTTATTTTCATATCTTATAGTCATTGCTAATTGTAATATAATGTTATGATGCCTAAAATGCAAAGGAGATGAAATAAGTTATGTAAACTCATGTTCCTATAGTTATTATCATCTAAAACTAAGTAGAAGCAAATATGTACTATTTAATATGAATGATCAAAAAGTTATTTTCCCAGTATTCACTTGAATTGCAATAGCCTGGCCATTTCACATGATAGAGATAAAATTAATTTTCCTAGTGTTTGCTGCCCTCTGCTGGTTTCAAGCAGAACTGTCTGGAGAAGCTAAAATCTCTAAACAGATAAACTACACCCTTTCAAAAAAGCATTTTAGAAAAAAAAAATTCAAAATCACCCAATGTTGAAGTGGTTCATCATAAAACAGAAAAATATAAAAATATTATTTATTACTTTCAGCAGTTTCTTATGTTAATTCAAAGGGTTTTCTATTCAACTACACTGGAATTTTTCATTAATAGCAATGCATTTGGATATGGAAGGCTTTAAAAATTTGGTAGGCGGAAAATACATTAAAAAAATGGTATAGCACCTCTCATCAGTTGGAATACAATAACTTTCGCATAGATTATGGTAGAGACATTTTTCTTTTTTTCTCTGATTACACACATGAGCAGGAACCAGCAAAATTATTTACAGCAACATAGACCACACAGAACCTAAAAGGTACACTTTCAAATTTGAGTTTATAAAAAAAAATAAAAAGCGCCTCTTTTTTTAGGTGTTTATTATAACACAGACAACATATACAGTTATTTTAAATACTTTTAATAGTGTTTATGAAAATTCAAAGGGTTTTCTTAAAAATTATACCAAATTTTTGCATTTACACCTCTGCATGTGGATTTGGGAAGCTTTTAAATTTGGGTAGGCATAATCCAGTCGGAAATCCCAAAATAGCACTAGACTTTAAAGGGTTAAGGTTTTGTGATTAAATATCAAAAGCTTACATAAATTTTGTTTAAACACAGATATCAATGTACATTGTGCACTTCTGGTCCCACGTGCATGTACATACATTCAAACACGCACAGAGCTAGTTCAGTAAGTAATAAAAGGTTATGTGTAGTGAACCGTGGGTACCGTAAGTATTGGCATATAAGGAAGTTTTCATTTTTTGTTGAACACTTCCTTCAAATGTAAAATATGTTCTTGAAATCAGTGTCTTAACAATTTTAGATAAAAAAAAAATAAAAGTTATAGCTATAGAAAATATAATGTACGAAAATATAAATTCTTTAGATATGAAGAATCTGATATTAATCTGAATCTGATATTACCTGATATTAATAGTAAAGCGGTTATTGTTGGCCAGCAGACTTTGATCAGGTCCTTTCAGGGTGATTGTGGGTTTGGGTCGTGCGCACACTTTACAGCACAGAACCACCGTCTCTCCCAGAGCACACGTCACGTCTGTTAGAGGCGTCAGAAACTCTGGAGCGACTGTATTACAGATGCAAGAAATTATTCAAATCAGATGACAATCCATTAAAATACAAAATTGCATTAATGACCAAATGACCATTTGGTATAATTGTACTTTTGAACATGGTACCATAATAACAAAACGACAAAGCAAGTACAGATTACCATTTTTGACAAATTTTCAATCAATGGCAACAACAACAACATTAAATTCAAATGACCCCTTTCTTCTTGATCAACGATGGGACAAAACTGAACATCAGTGCATTTGATGAGCACATCTGAATGCGTTTCAATTGATTTCAATGACAACATTTGTAAAATGTTAAAAATGTTGATTGCTCAAATTTTGCCTCCATGCTTCCTAATACTACCACTAATACTAAAAATAATAATGTATCACTTTATTTTGATGGTCCCTATTGTACATTTTGTTGACTATAAGTAGGCTCACACAGAACCTGTGCATGCAGAAATCCAGTGCAGATTTTTTTAGCCCATAATTTAAATGTGTGTAAATATCACCCTGATCTCACAAGAAAATGTAATTATTTTATATCATTCGAAAATAGATTTTTAAAACAAGCTGTGGCACCAAACTCCTCCCCTAAGCCCTACTGTGATTAGGGGATAGGCAAATCATACTAAATTGTACAAATGAGATCACATGAATTAACCACTAAATCAAAAAGTTCTGAATTGCCACGAGAGAGCATTGGTAAGTATATATTTATTCTGCTTTTATATTATTGTTCAAACAAGTGGATCTAATTAGATTTTCATTGTAAACCCTAAAAGTTACAAAGTATTTTTTATTTGTTTCCTGCTGTAAGTTTTAAGTTACTACAAAATCATTCTGCATGAATCTGCAGATTTGTTATAACTTTGTTAAAAAGTTCCGCACAGAAATAGAACAAAACGTCTGCAGATTGTCTGGAACTGACTATAAGTTACATTCTACATACAAACCAACTAGTTGTCATTAGAGTAATAGCAGACTGTCTGCTTAAAATCAGCTGGCACCAACAGACATTCAATTGACAATAAGAAACTTTGCAAGAGCATGTCAGCTTACACTAACCCTAACCTTAAAGTCTACTAACACTCTTAAGTGTAATTAGTTGACATTCAGTTGCAATGTAATGTAAACTAAATAAATTGATAAGAATAATAATAGTATGAATAAAAAATGTGATAATATTAATATTAACCATAATAAAAAGAAGTTGGTGCCTTGACTCATGCAGTATTCAAACTTATTAAATCAAAGAGCATTAAATCGTATTAACAGGTACACAATTGGAATTACAATACGAAGACCTATTGTAAAGTGTTACTTGTGCATATTAATCAGAGATGTAAACATGATAAATTAGTTGACGCATCATAAACCTGCAAAAAGTTTATCTGCACTTTACAATTCAAAATCAAATATGCATTACTTCTGCCAAAGAGTGAGAAATACAGACAAATTGAGCATCTGTACATGAATAAACTTACCCTCTTGGATGAAATTAGGGTTCAGTAACTGCAAAACAGACACAAAAAATGGTTACAAGTTGATACCTTTCAGCACTTCAGACTACAAGAGAGATAAAAAAAAGCAAGTATCTATCTGTGGAATGCAAGACAGGGGCGTAATATGAAGGGGCATAACTTGTGAGTTAGAGGCGTAACTTGCAGTTGTCAAGATCCCATTGAACCATTTGAGATGTTGTTGGCAAGATGGCAGAAATGCTTACCAGAGAACATTTTCACCAAATGTCTTCATGAGCTTTTTCCAAATTAATCCACAACCTATTCATTTAATATTATTATATTCATTCATTTAGCAACTCCAGCACATGCAACTCACTGACTTCTTCACCCGTTTTCATGACAGTTTTGGCCACTTTCCACTGAGTGGTACGGTTCGGTACGCTTTTATGGCCGTTTCCACTGTCAAAAGGTACCTAAAAGCGAACCGTTACCTTACCCTTTGCAAAGGTTACCTAGCACAATAAAAGGGTACCAAAAGGTGGAGCTAGACGCGCAGCTGAATGCTATTGGTTTACAGAGAATGTCACTTACGCATACACAAGCAGGAGAATGAAAACAAAAAAAAGGCATTTTTAAAAACACAGCCGAGACATTACATCATAATACTATATATATATATATATATATATATATATATATATATATATATAT
>CAIGQZ010032451.1:1496128-1518761 GCA_903798205.1 Danio tinwini | reverse complement strand
TTTTTTCGTTTTAGAGTGAACTGTTTTGTTTATGGAAATAAAACTGGCCCTAACTCAAATTAGGGATATTTAAAAAAAAAAAATGGAACAAAAGCTGTCTATATTATGCTGTTACTAAAATAAAAAACACATGAGGGATGAGTATTTTCAGTCTCAATTTCCACACTGGTGGAAATTAACACACACACATACACACCCTCCTACTCACTTTCACTTTGACCTTGCTGCTGAGAATTTCCTTTGGCTTACGCAGTCCATTCTCAACTTTAAAGTCACTTTTGAGTGGCGCGCTGTCCTTTTCTGCGCGCTTACGAGCGCGAAGCGTGTTCCACGAAAGAGATTTCCTGTTGTGTCAAAATATCAAGTTGTCAAACCCGCATGCAGTGGTGGAAATGCAAATCTAAAAGTGAGGAAAAAGCATAGTAACGTGCTAGAGGGGGAAATTAATTGGGCTGGGAAATTAGGAGTTCAACAAAACCCAAAAAACAAACCAAACCAAACCAAACCAAAACAAACCAAAAAAATAAAAAATAAAAAACATTACATTACATATTTCAAACATTACCAAAAAGATTTACATAGAAAGAGCAAAATGGTAAGATATGTGTAAAAAGCACAAACATCTTTAACTTAATAATAATAACAATTTGTCATGTACCAACTCAGCATTTTAAAAGCATTTTTAATAATGAAAATAGGTATTTTGTATGTTATTTCACATATTAACTATATTTGTGATCAAATAAATGCAGTCTGAAATGCATGAAACCTTTCTTATTTTCATTAACATGAAAAATCACGTAAAGTTCAAATATCGGAATGCTGTATGTATATAAATCTACATCCTTACACCAAGGTGGACACGCGGTTTGTGTGAGAATGGCAGTCCTTCATATCTTTCACAGCAAATACTGCTTCACACACAAACCTTTACTGTCAAGGACAAAAGAGGTTAGTACAACACAAAAGAAACGTACTCTATACTACATTATGAAATAAAACCACAACTAAAAACAAATCAAAAATAAGGTGCACCACACGTTTACAATGTGAAAGCAGTAAGGCATTTCTTATAACTTACTATGTTGTAGGGCTGTCACAATACTGAAATTTTAAAAATGTCCATTTCCCGATAACATTTGAGCGCTGTTGAGTGAGTTTTTAAACATGACTGATTTGTCATTGTGCTCACATGCTCAACAGAAATTAATGTGATTGGCCATGAAGGTCATCAGTTTACCAAACTCACTGCTGTACTGGAGCATTTCAAAAGTCATAGCTGATTTGTCTATAAGCTGACATATGAGTGATCTGCTGATGATTCGTGGCTTTAAAATGCTCCAGTGTCCCTGTATCTGTGGGTACACTCAGGGTGCTTTCACACTTGGTTCAATTGCCAGGACCGTACACAAGTTTGATTATCCCCTCTTGCCACCTTCTCAGTTGGTTTGTGTTCACACTGTCTTTTTTCAGTGTTGCCAACTAATTTCAATGAAAAGGCGCTAAACTCTGCTGGAAAAATGGCTAAATGGCGCTAGATTACGTCATACATCAATTTGCATATTATTGATGTCATCACATTTTACCGGTAAACAGCCTTTGGTTAATAAAGGGGTTTTTATATTTGCACTACGCTTTATATATGCATGTCCATTTAACTAAATGTATTGCTCTTTGAATACAGTATATCAATATAGGTGTAGTGGATTTGTAGTAATCTCTCAGACGTAATAACTCAGACAAGTTCCGAAACTGTCACTAGTTTGTTTGTTTGATTGTGAACAAGAAAAGAATACACGGTCAAATTAATTAGTTAAAATAAAGGGGAAGCAGATTGGTTTAACTGTACAATGGAAATACCTCACACTGCCGGTGCTAAATAATTTGTCGTCGGTATGCAGATAAGTAATCTGCTATCAGGCTGCAGGTGGGAGAGACTGCTGTACAAGGAATGGGCCGCCAGTCAGTGCTCTGAGGCGGGGAAGGGGCTGACGGCATCGCCCGCAGCTCGTTGAGAAGAGTAGGGAGGGTGCAGTGTGAACACATGAGAGTCTATAAAAATCTCCAGTAACACACAAAAAAGTCCCTAGATTTGTTGCTAGTTGCTTTTTTGAAAATTTGTCACTAAGGTGGTCTAAAAAGTCGCTAAATATAGCGATAAAGTCGGCAAGTTGGCAACAGTGCTTTTTTCCTTCTGAACCCTGGTACGCTGACGTCATCGAGCTGCTGTTGTGTGTACTGCTGTTGCTAGGTGACGGACACAAAAGCAAAGTGCCAAAATGGGAAGACGTCCACACATCTTGGTCATTCTATATTTACTGAATCTTTTGGTTTTGGACATACAGAAAGCGACTCGCGTCTATCTGCTGCATAAATATTAGAAACATTCAGAACATCACACAGTGTCTGCAGAAGCTGTTTTTTGGGGAGACAAGCAGACTGTGCTTGCCTTTCCTGCTGAAAAAAACCAGCATATGCTGGAAAGGTATGTTTTGATGCTTGTATGCTGGTCTTGCTGGTTTCAATGCTGGTTTTGCTGGTCTCTATGCTGGTCTTACTGGTTTTAATGCTGGTCTTGCTGGTCTCAATGCTGGTCAGGACCAGCACTCAGGCCAGCAAGACCAGCATTGAGACCAGCACTGAAACCAGCAAGACCAGCATCGAGACCAGCAAAACCAGCATAGAGACCAGCAAAACCAACATTGAATCCAGCAATACCAGCACTGAAACCAGCAAGATCAGCATACCAGCATCAAAACATACCTTACCAGCAGCATATGCTGTTTTTTTCAGCAGGGCTGGCTCAGTCCCGCTTGTCTCCAAGGTACAGTATGTGACACACACACACACACAACGTTATGAAAACGATAGTTTGTCGTACTGTTGGCGGTTCACTTCTATTATTGGGTACGATTTCATTCATACCGGAAGTGAACTGAACCAGAATTTGCATGAACTGTACTCCAGACCACCTTTTCAGGTGGACTCTGGTACTGTTCGTGGGTGCGCACCTGAGTTCAAAAGACACGTTCACATTAGCTAAACGTACCATACTCTGACATCAAACAAACCCTGGTGTGGAGCAAAAGTGCTAGTGTGAAAGCACCCTCAGTAAACAGCAGTGAGTTCAGTGAACTGATGACCTTCACAGCCAATCACAGTCATTTCTGTTGAGCATGTGAACACAATGGCAAATCAGCGCTGTTTAACAACGCGCTCAAATGTTAGCAGGAAGTGGACAATTTTAAAATGTCAGTATTGATTGGTAACAAATTCCAGCATTGTGACAACCCTACTATGTTGTCACTTTTTCAGTATCAATTTTCTTGGTGGACAGAATAAAACAAAAATAAAACAGTCTGTCAGAATAAATCGTAAGGCATGCGCATGTCAAAAATTTATTTTACATATTTAATATACAATTAAAATCATTAGTTACACTACAACATTGCAACTGTAGTTCTATTGCACAAACCTGACTTCATTAATTAAGGTTCACTTAAATAGTGCAAAAAGGCTCTTTACAGGAATGTGCTACAAACAATAAAGAAACCAACAGTATTTACAATAAACTGTCAAAAATGTGATCCTGTAGAACAAAAAAATCTGTACAAAAATTACAATTAAAACACATACCCAAATTATATATAAAAAAATTGCCATAGACAACAGTATATGTCCTCCACCAGGAGAAACAGGCCAAATCAATCAAAAGGCCTTGCTTTCTTTTTTCCTTCTTCTTAGTTTCACACATACACACACACACACACACACACACACACACACACACACACACACACAAACAAAACAATAATCATATCAACAAAAACAAAGAAACAATAAAAACTGGGTGTTAGGAACTGAAATAAGAGTCCAGACATTTCCATTTCCACACTGATGTAAGATTCTTCACAAATCCTCATTCTACAAAACGATGCGTCTTTGAACAATGTTTTGTATGTTCGCTTTTTAACTTTTAACTTACAAAGAAAAAAAAAAACTCAAGAAGAAAATCAAAACCTCCCGTGCAAAAAGCTCCAAAACATCCAGGTTAGTTCCAACAGAATGGGGTGGGGGTGCTCAAAATGAAGGGGGCGGGGGTAGGGTGCAGTCTTAAACAATCCAATCAGAGCTCCGGTTAGTGTTGATTGACACTTACTTGATGCTTGAGTCTGCAGTAGTGTCTATGAGAGGTTTTGTGAGGGGGCCTAGGATGTGTCCCGGCACCCAGCCCTCTGCAGGTGGTGAATGGCTATTTGCGGGTCGGTACACCAGGTACATGTTCTGCTGGTTAGTGGCCAGTACCTGCACTGCCTCACCCTGTGTGACACAGATCTCATTCTCTTTCAGTGCAGTATAATCTTGAGTCACCATCAAGGAGGACGATGTACCGTTACAGCCCACACCTTCAAACTGCTGGCGAAATCACACACACACGCCGCATACAACACAAAAAACACAACATAAATAATAATTATAATATGGTAAACGCAATTCCACTTCAAATTTCAGTGGTCAACAATATAATAGTTAGCAAGGATGACTAGGATATTGAGTAGTTTATAGCATTGGCCTTGGTTGTAATATATGTACAGTTGAAGTCAGATTTATCAGCCCTCCTGAATTATTAGCCACCTGTATATTTCTGTTCGAAACGTAATAGTTTTAATAACTAATTTATAATAACTGAATTCTTGTATCTTTGCCAGGATGACAGTACATCATATTTTACTGGATATTTTTCAAGATATTAGTATTCAGCTGAAAGTGATATTTAAAGGCTTAACTCGGGTAATTAGGCAAGTTAGGGTAATTAGACAAATCTTTGTATAACAGTAGTTTGTTCTGTAGACAATCGAGAAAAAAAATTGCTTACGGGGCTAATAATATTGATCTTACATTTTTTTTTTATGGTTAAAATGAACCAAGATAAGGGTGCAAACGTGTCAGGTTCCGAAACAAACGTCTATGTGTGAAAGCACCCTAAAATGACTTGGTATGTAAATGAAAAGATTAATTGATGATGACCAGTGATAACAGACAAGTTCGTCAGACTTGTTGCACCAGTGTTACTCCTTTACTACCGGTTGATGCAGGTTTTCACTTTAAAGCCTGGTTTATACTTCTGCGTTGAGTGCTCTGCATGACCCATGGCGCCTGCCTTGCGTATAGTCGGCATTTATACTTCTGCGCTGTTGGTGTTGCTCTTTAATAACACTTCCGAAATGCTAGCTGGCAGTAGGTTATGTTCCTCTGTGTCAGGTTTTTTTGCGGATGTTTTTATTTTTTTGAACGCTACAAGTAGCTCAAACTCGCTCCTTCAGAGGCAGGAACCGGCAGACGTGCAACAACTTTAATCATAAGGTAAACACAAAAGAAAAGACTTCATGTGCAGCTTCTTCACATGACTCGATACTTGTAAACACTCGCTCCATCGGGCTCGCGGCTCCCAGCATCGCCTACGCTCGTTACCGCTACCAAGCCGTCCAATCACAGAGCTACAACAGAGCGATGCTGAAAGCTGCAAACCTGATGATGCGAGTGTTTACAAGTGTGGAGTCCTGTGAAGGACCACCATATGTTTTGTGTTTACCTTATGATTAAAGTTGTTGCATGTCCGCCGGTTCTCGCCACTGAATGAGTGAGTTTTAGCTACTTGTACATTAAGGTAGCATTCAGAAAGAACAAAACACCAGCGAAGAAATTTGATACAGAGGTGCATACAAAAACCTGCCAGCTAGCATTTCGGTAGTGTTATTGCAAAGCAACACAAACAGCGCGCAGAAGTATAACTAAACGACTATGTGCAAGGCAGGCACGTAGGGTCACATCGATCACTCAATGCAGAAGTATCAACCTTAAGTGAATGTTGAACTTGTGTACCATACTGTAATCTTATAATATGTTGGTGCACTGTGAATTTGCATAACTTAGGGTGCACACCTAAACGTTTGTTTTGGAACCCGCCGTTTACCTCCTTAGCGTGGTTCATTTGGCATATGTGAATCCAACAATCGCACTCTGATCCCCACCACAACAATCGGTCCAAGATCGCTTGAATAAAACTCTCTGGAACAATGGAACGGATCGAATGTAGTAAGAAAGCAATACGATCCAACAAACTAACGACCCAGGCTATATCACAGTGTTTTATGGTTATGTAATAGGCAAATATACAACTATATGAAGTGAGAATGATGACTAGAGTGGGATGTCATTCCTACCGATAAATGTGCGTTTCATGTCCAATACGAAAGTGAAAGCATGCTAAACTATTAACAAGAGCTGTTTATCTGTTAGGAAAATTGACCGAACTGCAGTCTTGCTCTATCTGTTATTTCACTCGCATAAATCTAGCCAACGGCTATGTATGTACTTCAATCACCATCTGGTTCAGCTCAGCTGCCAAAACTGACCTCCATAGACTACAGCAAATAGTCCGGACTGCTGAACGAATCACTGGCACTACCCTTCCTACACTTCAAGAACTGTACTCTTCCAGAGTGAGTAAAAGGGCTCGCAAAATCACTCTGGACGCCTCGCACCCAGCACACTACCTGTTTGAACTGTTACCGTCTGGTCGGCGCTACAGAGCACCAAGCACAAAAACAGCCAGACACAGGAAAAGTTTCTTTCCTCAGGCCATCTACCTCATGAACAGTTAAATATTCTCCTACTGTGCAATAAACGTGCAATACTTTCTCATACGCACTTGTACACAGCACCTTATAACAATATACAATGCAATACTTTCTCTATTCGCATTGGTACACAGCACCTTATAACCTGTATATTCACAACATATCTGTACATACAATTCAACATCCAGATAGTTTTTTACTTACTGCATCTCTGTTTAATGTTTATCGCCTTTTTCTTTTCTCATATTTAATTTTGTGTTGTCACTTGTTACTTTATGTACACTGGAAGCTTCTGTTGCCAAAACAAATTCCTTGTGTGTGTGAAGCACACTTGGCAATAAAACTGATTCTGATGAGAAAGTCTTACCTTTGATTTATAGTTAGTGACTGTGGGTGTCATCATTCAAAATTAAAGCACAGCTTTTTGCTTACAATGTTTTATATCTCATCGTCATAAATTACAGTAACAGCTGAGCGGGGAAATAAACTACTGAACTCTGACCAATGTGAGGAGAGTTTACTCGCGCGTGACTTATTTTAGCTACTGTATTTTGGTCCATTTAGAAATTCTGCCTAGTAAAAGAAAACATTTCAATACATTGTAACAATTTTAATCCCTGTTTCAGAACAAAGCAATCAATCTACATCTATTCACCTTACAGTGAGTACATTTCCCTATTTATTTATGGTTAACAGAAGTACTGTGTTCTCACCCTGCGGTATCTGTCATGGCATGGACCGCCATTGGAGGTAGATAGCTTTAGCGGGGTGGAGCTCCGTCCAGACAGAGAGGGTTTCTCAGCTCCGAGTGAAACCGTGGAGCAGGGCCTGCTGTTGGACTGACCCATCCGCCCAGAAGAGTTCCGGGTCAGAGATTGAGAGCCACTACGCTCCTTCTGATACTCAATGGGAGACTGCAGAGCTGTAAATACATGTACCAAATAATTTTAACGACTCAGCAAAAATGAGAGTTCATTCAAATGTACAAGATTGATGTGACGTTTTACCTGACAAGAAGTTGCTCTGTAAATCTAGTAGTTGGGTGATATGCTGAACCCAGACTTGTTTAATGTCCGTGTTTGCTGCTTGAAGGGTAAAACGTTCTGCTGACCCACGACACGACAACACAAACTTGCATGGATCATTTTCAACATGTTCTTCCAAGTCAAGGAAGCTCACCTGCGCAAAAATACAAGTCACACATGACTTCAGCTGTCTTGTAACCAGCATTAGCTATGTCTCCATCCATCTATTTTTATGCACATTTTGAAATATCGCATGAAAAACAAACTACAGTGCAACTGCTTTTACAAAATAACTTACAGTATGTGCATAAAAAAAAGTGATTTGTGATTTTGTTTTACGAGATCATGTGGTAATAAAAATGTGTGCGATTGGACGGAATTAATAGACAAACCAGCAGTCCAACCACATTGCACAACATCTAAAATGTTGTGTTGGTCATTCTAAAACACCTTAGCCAAAGTCCATCATTAAAGTGGTTCACTATTATTACCTCTAGTGATGTTTTAGCGTCTGCAATCCCTCCAAAAGTCACCGCACTTTCATTGTGTATCAGCATCACAGGCACAAGTAATTTATTATATAAGAAAAAGACTCACACAGCTTCTCTGACCACAGCAAATAAATTTTTTCTTTTTGGCCAGCTTATCAAGAAGTGACAACTTTGTTCTCCTTAACTCAGTGGATTGAAACACTGCTTTATTTGCACATTTTTAAGTGATATTGCAGTTTTGCAGAAATTTTTAATTCACATCTTTGGATGGACACAGCTATTTTGATGATAAAACAGTAAAACTAAAACATACTTTAAGCACTGTTCGCAAAAACAAAGCCCTTCACAGTCTTTCCACATAGGCAGTCAATGCACTAAGATATTACAGACAAACGCCAAATACACATACCTTTTTATCTAATTTTTTGTGTGAACTTGTGAAAGCTTTTAACATAGTTTTTTTTATTTATATGGCTGTCCTGAATATTTGATTCAGATTGGTCAGTCATGACATTCGTGCTGTTTTTGACTGCTTGCCATTCATGATTAAATAACAACACGTATGCTAGTGTATGCTAAATCATCTCCATTCAGCTATTTTCATTGCTGTCTTATATGCTAACTATTATGGTTTAGAACAATGTTTTCTATCTAATTTTACATTTTGTGGTAAGTAGCCATGTAATGAGGAGGATGAAGTAAACACAAACGGGTGTTTTTGCATAATAAAACATTTTATTCTTATATAATAGGGCTGCTGAAAACCCTGTTGGCCTTTATGTTATGGATAAAGTACATCCAAGAGGCTGTTATCACAGAATAAACACGAAAGGCTTATCAGCAGCTCAACGTGAACTAGAGCAAGTCTTATATGACTGAAGGGATTTAGTCTGCAAAAACAACCTCCTGGATGTACGTTATACTGATTATTACATGGCTACCTGACACAGAACATTACATTTACATAACAAGCATTGCTCTGATTCATAATAGTTAATTAACACTTTAGTTAAACTCAAAACTGACAGACACGAAAACCGATGATGGAGTATACACTAACTTGCACATTTTCAGTCACAATACGGCACAAAAGAGTAAAAAATGCAAAGCTGGCAGAAACGAAACCGGCTGAAGAAAGCATATACTAACCTAACAGCATATACTAACCTAACATAGACACATATACTAACCTAACAGCATATACTAACCTAACAGTTATACTAGCCAAACAGTCAAAAACTGCAACGTGACAGACAAGCAAATGAATGAACATATTCGTTGACGGTTAATGTTGAACTTGATTCAAAGTTCCTGGATGAGCCTGTGTTATTTAGTGGTTGTTATCTTGGATTAACATACCTTGGAATGTCATGACTGACCAATCCGAATTGAGTATTCCACACAGCAGTGTCAAAAACTGCCATAACAATTGCCTGAATGTACTTTATCCCTTATTTAAAGACTAGGGCTGGCCGATTAATTGATTTACATGCACATATTGTGAGTAAAGCCAGCTGTAGTAAACATACCTGCCAACATTTGGTTCATGAATTTCGGGAGAACGAGTGATGGGGGGGTTAAAGCGCACCCATCCCCTCTACATCGGGGATGGGTGCGCGCGAACTGAAGAGAGGAGGGAGAGGCGGGTGGAGAGGTGCGCGATAACTGTAGAGCGGAGAGGGGTGCACGCAGACTGAAGAGCACGCGCACATGTACTAGGTCTGTACCTAAAAGCTGAGGAGGGGGGGTGGAATTCCGGGAGATTTCCGGGAGACAAAACAATACGGGAGATGGGTCTGAAATACGGGAGACTCCCGGGAAAAACGGGAGTGTTGGCAGGTATGCTAGTAAATGCCCAGCACTTGCGTTCAGATGGAGCAGCATTTACTACAGAGTTGCAGTGCCCTGACATGCGACACAAAACTGTATTTAAAATAAAGTGAAATAAAAGTAATCGTTCTGTGATTATGACAGCTGTTATAGCACCAAATCTCAGTGTACTACGGCCACATTATGTTTTTACGCTCAACTCACTTCATAACTATAGGCAAGTGTTTGAAATGAATTCTTCTGTGAGATGATTCCATAATTGTGTGATAATAAATTAAGCTGAATTAATAAACTAGTTAAATCTATTTATTAATTTATGTTAAATACTGTTTATTATGCAATGCTAATGGCGTGTTTGGAGTTTCTGCACAAGAGTGCCCTCTAGCCTTTGGAGGAGATGCACTGCTGATCACACAACCATGCTTCATTGACAAGATGTGCATGACAATCGATTGCAGTTCAACTTCGATTCATCTACAAGCCCTTTTAAAGACGATGCAAATTCAACACTTTCACAGCTTTTTTTTTTTTTACCAAAAGCGTTTTTAAAATGCAGATTTATATGCTTGTTTTCTGTCAAAAAATATCTAAGCAATCCTGTCAACCTCAAGGGTGGGATAATAATAATACATATAAATAATAAACCTCAAAGTTGATGTACAAACAGTCTAATCATACAAATAATACTGTGAGATACTATTCTGCTGATGAAATTTGTCACATGCAATATAAGCTTAGCATATGGATAAAAACCAAAGTGTATTTTGGGCTTAAAATAGTGACATACAGTTTATAGCATTTAACAGTGATTCAGTCACCTTTATGCTCTTCTTAAACTGGTACCCTGGAGTGGACGAGCCTTTGCGTAACAGCTCGCTGAAGATGACAATTTGTTCGAACAGGAAAACCCTGCGCTCTTTACTGCGGGACAGAACGTCCTGCTCGGTCACAAAGAACGTCTCCTGCTGCAAGAGCTTCCCTTGACTCGTCAACTTTCCCTGAAGTACACAAACATACAAACTCAACATTCAAGTCATACTGTTTCAAAGAACTCACTAACTATAAGCTATTGAAGAGAACATTAACATGTCAATGATTGTGAAGGAAGCTTGAATTGTGTCAAAATGAAACTTGGCAACATTTATGTAAGTGTTGCCATCAGTGTTGGGTAAGTTACTTCAAAAAAAGTAATTAACTGCTAATTACATCATTAAAATTGTATTTAAATTATTGTTAATTACTCTTTTACTCAATAAATATTCAAATGAATTTACTCAACACAACTTAAAATTCAGGGGCGACATGGTGGCTCAGTGGTTAGCACTGTTGCCTCACAGCAAAAAGGTCAAGTCCCGGCTGGGCCAGATGGCGTTTCTATGTGGAGTTTGAATGTTCTCTTCGTGTTCGCGTAGGTTTCCTCCAGTTGCTCCGGTTTCCCCCACAGTCCAAAGACATGCTATAGGTGAATGGAATAAACTAAATTGCCTGTAGTGTATGTGAATGAATGTGTATGGATGTTTCCCAGTACTGGGTTGCAGCTGGAAGGGCATCCGCTGTGTAAAACATGCTGGATGAGTTGGCGGAACTTAAAATTCAATGCATAAATGCATTACATATAAATCTCAATGCCGCATACACAATAGAAATTAAACTCCTTATTTGTTAAATCTGGGCCAAACAGGACGTTTTTAGCTTTATTTAAAAATGTGACACATTAAGAATGATAAAAAATTACATGCATCAAAACACAAAACATTTCAAAGCAATGACTAGGGCCAGATGTAATCTGCGGACATTTTTGATATTTTCTGTTGAACTAAAACCTTAATATATGAAATAAAAAGTAATAACTTTTTAACTTTTATTTAATATTATAATGCAAATCCAATTATATCCACTTTATTTGGTAAACAAATTAAGTCTATCATATAATATATCTACCAAAAGACAGAAAATATAACTGTACAAACTGTATTGTAAATAATTCATATGAATATTTTCATATTAGTCAATAATATTACTGTAATTTAAAAACTGAATAAATATAAATTCACACACATTTACACAAGTAAAAAAAACAGAATCAATGATGGGCTGAAAATCTGCGGAATTCTGCGTGCGCAGATTCCGTGTGGGTCTAGCGATGACACAATATTTCATACATTGACATGAATTCCTGACTTTCTGTGCATAGTTTCTCAAGCATGTTCAGTCTACTTGATAAATGAATTACTCTGCTTCTCTTAATTGATTGATCCAGAACTGTTGAATTTATGAACAGTATTTACATTACAATATAAATAATTAAATGACCTGAAATGACTGTAATTAAATGACCTGAAAATGAAAAGTAAGCCCTTGCTTTCCCTTTCTGTGGAAAAGTAATCTAATTATAGTAACTAGTTACTTTGTAACTAATTACACCCAACACTGGTTGCCATTGTTAGTTTACCCTCATGTGTTTTCAAACCCACAAGGCATTGATTAAACTTCTGAACAAAAAATAAATTGATTTTAAATGAAACCCAGGAGATTTCGGTTCCTCCAAGAAAAAAAATGCTACAAAACATATGCCAAAATCATAACGTAACCTAAATCAATACGTACACTTAAAGGACATTTATTATGGAAAGTATCTCCTCAAATTGCCTGATACGCAAAAACAAACCTCATTGTTTTTGTTAAATATCAAATGTGCTTGTGTGTTAAGGGCAAGCATATTATAGCGAATAATTTTGAAGTCAAAATTATTAACACTACTGTGAAATTTAATTAAAAAAGATATATATTTCTCAAGTACAGTTTAACAGAGAGATTTTTTCAACAGTTTTAAACATAATAGTTTTGAAAACAAATTTCTAATAACTTGTTTCTTTTGACTAAAGACAGTACGCAATGTTTAGACTAAAGTAATATTGATATACATTAGTACCACTATTAATAGTATCATTATTAATAGTAATATTCAGATTAAAGTGCAACTTAACTAACTAATTATTTTAAAAGGGCAAGTTAAGCACGTCATTGGAAAACAGTGGTTTGTTCTGCAGCCAATCGACCAAAAATATATATCTCAAGGGGGCTAATAATATTTACCTTAAAAATTATTTTAAAAATATCAAAACTGCATTAATTCCTTGTCAAACTAAAAGAAAAAGAAGACTTTTCCTTGATCTGTAAAAAAAAAACACCACTAGGGTGACAAAAAAAAGACAGACAGACAGACAAAAAGACAGACAGACAGACAGACAGATAGATAGATAGATATTTCACAGGAGGGCTAATAATTTTGCCCACAACTGTACGTAACAATTCTTTAAAACCACAAACCCATAAAATATATGAATTGTTGTTTTAAAGATGAAAAGTTGAATGGGTTTGGATTGACTTGAGGGTGAATAACTGAAGTACCTGAACTCAATCATGGTAAAATCATCTTGTATTTCACTACACGTTTTAATTTGATGAAACCTCAGAGTGAGTTAAGCCTTTTCATACCTCATATCCTTGCAGTCTTCCCAGATTCATCATGTCATTGCAAAGCTTGGGAACCTGGGACATCAGGTCTACTGCATTCTGTTGTAAAGACAAGCAATAAATGAGCACGAAACAAAAGATGCGTCAACAAATGTCACAAAAGTGCAATAAAACACAGTTGCCTTTGTTTATTCCTTAACAAATTCTCTCTCTGCACTGGTTGCTGGTATGTTTTAGAATGTTTAAAATTGTACCCTCTGTATTTAAGTTTTTTTGGCACTTCTTATCTATATAAAACATGTGACAGTTAACATGCACTCACCTGCCACGTTATTGAGTACACCTTACTAGTATCGAGTTGGAAGCTAAATTCTAACTCTACCATCAGAATGTTGCGGCAGAAATCGAGACTCATCAGACCAGGCAATGCTTTTCCAATCTTCTATTGTCCAATTTTGGTTAGCCTGTGAGAATTGTAGCCTCAGTTTCCTGTTTTTATCTGACATGTCTTCTGCTGCTGTGGCTCATCTGCCTCAAGGTTGGATGTGTTGTGCGTTCAGAGATGCTCTTCTGCATACCTTGGTGATAACGAGTACTTATTGGAGTTCATTTCTATCAGCTGGAACCAGTCTGGGCATTCTTCTCTGACCTTTGACACCAGCAAGAAATTTGGGCCCACAGAACTGCAGCTCACTGAATATTTTTTCTTTTTTGGACCATTCTCTGCAAACCTTAGAGATGGTTGTGCCTGAAAATCCCAGTAGATCAGCAGTTTCTGAAACACTCACCAGCCCGTCTGGCACCAACAACCATGCCATCCCAAGTCACTTAAACCACCTTTCTTTCCCATTCTAATGCTCGGTTTGAACTGCAGCAGACCGTCTTGACCATGTCTACATGCCTAAATGCATTGAGTTGTTGCCATGTGATTAGCTGATTAGAAATTTCCATTAATGAGTTCTTGGACAGGTGTACCTAATGAAGTGACTAGTGAGTGTACCTGCTAGATGTTTACCAGACCAAAGTTAAAGGTGCAATATGTAAATTTGACGCCAATTGGTTGAACTAGGTGTTGCATTCCTGGATCCAAAAAAACGCAAGTGCAGGTTGCCAGATTGAGTACAGAAGTGAGTGATTTAAACCATGTTCTAATAAAAAGGAATGACACGCGATAGAAGGAATTTGTTTCATATTAAAAGGAGTTTTTCTCCTAACCAACACCTCGAATTGATATATTAAAAATGACTTCTATTTCTCACCGGTGAACAACAGAAACCTGTGAAAATGATCACCTCAGGTACACCTCATGTGCTTTATTAAGTGCTAAATGCTAACAATGCAAGTTTGAATGCCATTTTACATTACATTTATTGCCATTTACTGAAAGCAGCAGCAGATAGTTCACCTGAGATCGTGACAATAAAATAAACCGTTTGAAATTGAACTTTAGAACTGTGGAATAATGCAAGCCAACACATATGAGTGATTCAGCATCTACATTTAATAATGTTAAAGAGGTTTAATATGTATTAAACAGATTATAAACCTCACCATTTCATGAGTGAGTGCATATTCTGTGCTTTAGAAAGGCTGTATTTACATTTCTGTCGTGTTTCGTCTGGTGCAAACAGCCAAATTGATCATCACTGCGTATCTCGTCACGAAGCGTGTTGTTAGGACAAGCGGTTACAATGTAACCTGCACACCTAATGTTTACTTTCATAATATTTATATCATTTGCTATTAATAACCTCATGTTGAACTGAATCTGTCTCATTTCGTAGTCTGCTACTGCATTTCGGTCACGGACGCATGCTTTCAGAGCCTTTCTGAATGAATGAATGAAATACGGGGTTTTCCAGCAAGGCAACCCGAGGTGCTGAAATATAATTGGCTAAACTGGCATTGGGCAGGTTTAAATGACCAAAATGAAGACAGCGTTCCAGCATGGAAAATACATTTTTAAAGCAGAATATCTGACTTCAGCATTGTTTTTCAGATAAACAAGTATGTTCACTTGGCATGTTTCTTAAATATCTGCAAACATATTATGGTATTTTTATGCTTAAGAACTAAAAACGTACTCACAGCACCTTTAAACAAGATGAAAGACCAGGATTTTGCCATTTAATGCAACAATTTGTGGAATAGTTTACCTCTTTCTATAAGAATTATCTCCACAGTATCCATGTTTAAGGGGAAATTCCTCAAAATGTAGCATTTTGTGCTTGCTTTTTCATTTTTTTGTATCATGTTTTATGTATTGTTTTATTCGTTTTAACTTATTTGATTATTTTTATACAATTTGTGTACAGCACAATGTTGTATTGTGCTATATAAATAAGTAAAAGTAAACAATTTGTAAAAAAAATAATAATAAAATAAAAAAATGTTTACCTCTATATCCTGACAATCCAATCCTGCTTTTGTACTGTACTTCAAAACATCCTTGATGACAACAAAAACAAAATAAATATGTATTAATTTGAATGTTGTACATTAATAAAACAGTATTATTTACTACTTGCACCAAACTGCTGATGTCCACGGTACCTTTAATAAAAGCTGGTATTTGGTAATTCTCTGAATGGGTTTAATGAGAAAATCGCTGATGCTCAGTCTTGAGTTAATGTCTTGCTGAATTCCCTGTGAACCAAACACACACACAAACATGCTAATAAGCATCAAAACATAGACACAGTATATACACTAGAGATTGCATATGGACCCTGAGCATGTGTCAATAATGCCCCCACATTTGTACAGTGCTCCCAGGACAAAAGTCATTCAACCACACTAGTCACAACTAAATCAAATATGAAGATGCTGGACTTTAGCTCTGTGTATGGGTGTAGCACATGAAAACAAAGCACAAACAGAACATTTTATAGGTAAGAGTTCATTTTTTACATTTTTGTATGTTACTATTGTGTTAAACAAGTATTGATGATAAAACTGCTCTGACCATAAGGCAAATGAGCACTAACTCGCACTAAATACTAGGCTTATGCTAGTTTTGTTGAATAAAATAAGCAAACAATGCAAATAAAATATGACAACAAGATGCTGCGGTGCTAGAAACTTGTTATACTGTCGGCTAAGTGAACGAGTCGTTCATAACAGAGATTCATTCACAAACAAATCACTCCCTTTGTTAGAATTAGAAGTAAAAGCTGGAGAGGGGGTATGTAGATTTCCATGTACACAAACACATGCTCTTTGTTGGCAATGCCCGTACGGTCACTTATCCATCGATGTAGAAACGTGATGTAAAATTATAATTTTTGTAAATTAAAAAAATATTTGCATACTGACCAACGGGAAATCTCCCAATCATAGATATGTGTATATATGTGTATATATGTGCTCTGGATGGCCAGTCCTGCACTGCACCTTAGTCCCACATTCATTTCAAAGGAGTGCTACTCTGTACTAAAATGGCAGCTTTATTGTCGCATTCCTTCCAATAGACAACAATAGTGTAATCGACATCTAATGCAAGTATTTATGGATTCAAAAGATTGCAAGTACATAAAAAAAGTTTTTGAAATTCTGGTTGGATAATTCCTAAAGGCACAGTTTGTAGTTTTCACATATTCACACCAAAGAAAGATGTAGTTTGATGATGGCATGACTGAGTGTGGAATCATGGATGTTGTCATCTTTATAACATCCTAGTATTCAGCAGAGTACAGTCATACAGTCAAAACTTATTATCATGGTACTATAGTATGAAGCAGAGTATTGATGAAAGCTGTGACAGTGAAATGAGTGTGCTGATGATAGAAGAGCACGTCACAACATGAAAACAGCATAAAAAAAGGAAAATGCAGAATTTTTCGGCATTTCCATATTTCTGTCTAGGTAGATAGACGCAAACTTATTGCGAGCCAGGCAATCCAGTCAAATGTGACAGCAGCAGCTGATCGAGCGGAAACATATATAGAAATCTAAGATACGCCACTTTACATATCACATATTTAAAATAAAAGTTTGTGTTTAGATTTAAGTATAAAAAATATATATATAAAATATAAAAAGAATAAAAAGATATATAGTATATATAAGATATAAAGGTATAAAAAGAATTGTCATATATGCAACATTTATTTCAACATACTGTGAAAATAGGCATTTATATATGAATGTGCCATGAGCAGTGTGAGGACCAAGCAACATCTCCGGGTACTCATTTGAGAACTAGACCAAAAAAGCTATGTGCACCCGTTTATAGCCTGTTTTTAACGATTCAGTAGAGGCGTTTAGATGGAGCAGAGTTCACTTCAGAGTCATATTGGTTTAAATACAAATTTGCTATAATTTCTTGATATTGACATCGAGATAATGATTCTGCGACAGCTGTTTGCATAGATGCTGCATGTGAAATTACAACAAATAACAACATGTTTTTACTCCTAAATCTACAGTTGAGTGTTTGAAAAACTTCTGTGTGTCGATCCCATAGTCGTGTGTTTATTAATCAAAATCAATGAAGACAGTTAAATCTTCTGTTTATTTTTGCCAGGGAATTTCCTTGGTTTCTTTGGGCTTACTCACACTATGCTATCGGAACCGTGCCCAGGCCCCTTTCCCGGATCGCTTGAGAAGTGTGAGTGCTATGAATCGGTTCACTTGGGCTCAGGCGCGGTATGCTTACAGTGTGAGTGCAAGCATGCCTAAGCCCGAAACAAAGCGAGACGTGACTTTTAAGGGACTGTTTCATATGGATTAATTAATCATTCGTACTGTTCAATGAACGCAAACTGTCGTAGATTATTAAAGACTCAAATCCCTCACTGCACAACAGCTGCGCCTTCAGCAAACTTCCTAATTCCTGCAGCATGAGGACTTTATAATTGTTTATGAGCGTCAAAAGTGGCTGATCTGTTCGGTGAAATTTTAGACTGCGTGTCACCACATATCAAACGACTTAAAAGATACAACTAAAGAAATCTCCACTGTGCTGAGCGAGAGCGCATACTGAACAGCGCGTCATCGATGACATAAGCGCACCCAGGCCCGAATGTAATGTGAGTGCGGGCCGTCGGGGGAGACAGGAGGGGGACAAGCGTGCTTTGGCCCGGTTCAAGGCAACTGTACACAGTGTGAGTACGGCCTTTGTGTGTATTTGGAAAAAGTTTGTGGGTACTGTGAGAGCGCCCTCTGGACTTCCTTGAGAAGATGTGCACAACAATCACAGCTTTGCTCAATTGCTTTTGTAATTTCAATTCGACGAATTGCCCAGTAGGAATAGGACGATAACTAATTTCAAGGTTTAACATGGTTTGAAAAAGTCATGGTTTCAAAACCACTAAACATTTCTGTTATACCGTTTCAAGGTATATGCAAGTTGTTGTGGTTTTGTTGTCAAAGACTATCTAATTTTATTGATTTAGGAAAACAAATAAAAATCTAATCACTTACACATCAACATCCTATAGACCAACTAAGGACCTCAACAGTGCAGTGGCTTACTTTATATCCACAGAAAAGAAAGATATCCATAGATGTTTTTAAATTGTAAAGAAATCTGGATTTTTGAAACCAATGAACACAGCAGAAGTCAATCATTTATTTGAATTGTTTAGCCTGACATGTTTCACTGTTCCAAAATGTTTCTTAAAGTAAAACATACTGTGTTCAATGGAGAAAAAGGTGTTGTTTTTTACCCAGACATTTAAAAAGAACATATTTTACAGCAGTAATCACAATACAGTGAAACCAGGATATTTTTTTCCAAGGTTATCAAACCATAACAATGTTATACCGGCCCATGCCTTTAGCATACCTGCCAACATTTGTCTCTGAAACTCCAGGAGACCGGGGGGAGAGTGGGGGTGGGGGGTGGATGATGATTGGGTGGGTCTGGTCTGTCGGTGGGGGTGTTATGCCGCATTTTACAGGGGGTGTCAGCGTCAACGCTTCCCATTCACTTTGAACAGGTGACGTCAGCCGAATTGCATTGTGGATCGGTCGGCCACGCTTCAGTGGCGTTGATTGCTGCAGAAGTTGGGACTTTCTCAACTTTTCAAGTGCCGACGGAAGCGCCAGCCAATCAGATCGCTGTATGCAAATACACCAGCTCAGACAGTAGCCAATTGCTGACTAATTTTATTATCTGACGCTGCTATGACGATTTCGTCAGCCCTAACTTCAGACACACCCTCTGTCAAGCGTTGACGCTGAAGCCCTGTGTGAATGGGGTGTTACAGATTGTACCAATCACCTGCGGACCGGGGGAAGGGGTTGAAATTTGAGTTTTCCAGGAGAAATGACAAACTGGGAGGTGGGTCTGAAATACGGGAGATCCCGGGAAAAACGGGAGTGTTGGCAGGTATGGTCTACCTTTTCAGTTGTATTTAGACTTAAAATTAAGTTTCTCGAGATTGTCTTCACAAACAAAACATGTATCATTAATGTCAGTCCAATAGTCCAAAGGTCAATGAAAAACAAACCAACAATCATAAAATACTTCTGGCTTTTTTGCTAAGGGAACCAGGATGATGGCAAATCAAGTGTGTCTTACCTCAAAGTATGAATCATATTCTGCAACGATGAATTCTGATTTGGGTTTGTTCTGACAGTAAACCACATACATGTGTAACCGTCTCTCCTACACACACAGGACACAAGAACTTAACGAGTAATGCCTTAACACAGGTAAACCAAATCAGGGCTCATGTCAAACACATACTTACATGTTTGCAGAACAGCTCAGGCAGTTTTTCGTGATCTTCTAGACATTTTTCCAGTTCCCCGACAAAAAAGCTTCAACAGCAATTGACAACAGAATTATTTTCATTTGCACCATTTTTTTCTTCCGCAAATAAGAGTAGCTAAGAGAACCTGAGAAACGTACTCTTTGTGCCAGTCGTAGATTTGGTGAATGTTTCCAAAGACGATCTTATCTTTTCCTTTCATGTTATCAGGAACTCCTTTCTCCTCGATTCTCTTCATAAACCCCTTTAGGAAAAAGCTAATGTTATAGCAAGGAAAGGCAACAGTAATTTACATGTCCATCTATGGTGGTTGTAAATGATAATAAACAAACAATAGGGTGACATCACATCCACTCAAGTAAAAGCTCTTATTATTCAAATGCAAAAGCAGAGTAAAACAAGGAAAGAATAATGAATAAAGTTTAAAGAGAAATTACTTTAAAATACAATATTTTAAAGCTACATCTCCTCAAATGTGCCTTCAGTCAGTATCATAGTGTCATTATGTTTGCTGTGTTCTGTTAAAAGCTTGTTTCTCACCTCAACCACAATTCCCAGATCTTTAACATAGTCTATTTCCGTCTGGATTAATTCCTTGACTACAAACCTACAAAAGAAGAAGCATAACTAAGTTAATAAAGAGTTTTTCAACTGTCACAAAAGGATTCATCTATAAAATTTAGGTCAGCTAAGGCACAATACACTTCTCTTTTAATAGTGTTGTAGTTAAAAAATAAATTTAATTCAAACAAAAAGGACAAATACACGCACAGGTAAGCAATCTCTGAAATAAAATAAAATCTGAATTCTAATTCACTCACTAAAAATTGGCTAAAATTGTAGATTTTTCTTCCAAAAAATTATTTGATTTGTCTTTTCAATAAAGGGCAATTACTGAACAGCTCATCATAATAAAAAAATGTAGTAAATTCTACGTAACCAATTTATTTCTGTTCTTGATGAAATGAAATTTGTAATGAATATCAATATTTACAAAAAGAATTAAATAATAACGTAAAATATAAAATCCTAAAAAAAATTTTTCAAATATTTCCTTAAATGATGTGTAATTGAGAAATGACACATTTTTATAATTAATAAATAGATTTAATAATCTATTTATTTTGTCTTTGCCATTATGATCTTTATATGTACTTTTAAGTACTGTCTTTTTAATTTTGTTCAGTTATTTTGCAAGACCCTAGTATTGAGCTAAAAGTGCAATTTAAAGGCTTAACTAGCTAAGTTAACTAGGGAAGTAAGGTTAATTATGGTCACATAATTGTGTCATTGGACAACAGTGGTTAAAAAAAAAAAAAAAAAAAAAAAAGATTGGTAACACTTTATTTTGATGGTCCATTTGAGTATTAGTAGACTGTCTGCTTAATATCTGTTGATACTGCTCCTTCAACAGACATTTAACTGAGTATAAGAAACTTTGCAAGTACATGTCAACTTACACTAACCCTAACCCCAACCTAATAGTCTTCATATAATCTAATGAGAATTAGTTGCAATGTAACTTAAATTCAACAAAGGGACCATCAAAATAAAGTGTGACCAAAAGATCTTCAGGGGACTAATAATATTGACCCTAACAATATTTGAAATGAGTAACTATTAAATACTGCTTTTATTTCAAATCAAATCAAAAGAAATACTTTCAGCAGAAAAAAAGGAATACTTTAAAATTTTATTGGCTATTAAACATCATGTTAAAAAAAGAATAACAATTTAACAGAATGGCTTAAATGTTTGTCATTAACTGTAAGTATATAAGTTCTATCCAACACAATCTCACGGCAATTCGTAACTTTTTGATTTAGTGGCTAATTCGTATGAATTCGTACGATTTAATTCGTACAAATTGGTACGATTTGCTCATCACCCAATGATGACTGGGGTTAGGGTTGGGTGCCATGCCTCCTTTTTAAAATTTTTAAAATCGTACATTTTCGTATGACTGAACTAGCCACCAAACTGACAAAACGTAAAATACTTGCGCTTCCTCGTAAGATCAGGCTGGTTCAATCAGTAGCATTTATGTAGGGTTCTAACTAGTAAGCCCAACTATAATAAATGCCATATACTGGGTATATTCCATAAATATTAAAGCTAATTAATAAATACATCAAGACTTTTTTTAAATAGCCCCTGAAAATAAATGAAATGTACAATTTACACTTAGGCAAATAAGTGAAAGGCAGGTGCGTCTTACATTCGTCCTCGTAGCGCTTTAGCTTTCTGCTCTAGTTCAGGGTTTCTGGGTGGCATCGGGCTCTGCTCTGCTGGATTGACTGAGCTGAATCCTGGGTATGAGCCGGGCTCCAGTGTCTAGAGGAACACAGACAAGACAAACACAAACACACTCAGATTCAATCCCTGTACTTGGCAGGACCTGATGTGGGAAAACAAATACAGTGTGTGTCTCTGTGTGTGTCTGTGTGTGT
>CAIGQZ010032451.1:1463395-1473708 GCA_903798205.1 Danio tinwini | reverse complement strand
TTTTTCTGTTATATATATATTGTGATATGAATACAGTTTCACCAGATAGCTTGAGCAGCTCCATTTGGAAAGTATTTATTAGTTTAGGAGTGAATCATTCAAAAAAATTAATAAAAATAAAAGTGAAATATACAGTGTTTTATGTTTTTTCGGGGGAATCTAACAGTATTCAGGTAATGAAGCAGAAAAATTAAATGTAAAATAACACTATGGGGCTCTATTTGAAAGATCTATGCACAAAGTCTAAAGCGCATGGTGGAAAAGCATTAAGGGCATGTCCAGGGGCGCCGCTAGGGGGGCGAAAGTTACGACGATTCTAAGGGCCCAAGCATTTTGGGGGCCCCCAAAGATGTTATATGCATATTTTTATTTGTTTTAATAAAAACAAGTTTAGATTTGTTTTGTCCACCTGTCGGGTTGTGGAGACGTCTGCAACGCCATAAGGGGAAAAAGAACAGGACGTGTGTTTGGATATAACTCCCCACTTTTTGACCCCACTTCATTATTATTGTTCACAATAATTTACAAAGTCCACCATGTAAATGCCCCTTTCACTAGCGAGAAAACAGTTAAACAGAGCACCTGCAGCACAAGGATAAAGAACAAGCCTCCTCCATACTGCCTTTTTCTTTACTTTACTTTAACTCTTTACTTTATTCCTTTACTTTTGTGGATAAGGAAACGGTGTTGTACGCACTTCACTGAAGACATCCATTAGCCTACGTATTTAATTTTGTTTGTTAAGCACAAAGATTTGTTTCAAAACTATTTCTAAATTCAGTTCTAATGTCCAGCAAATGAATAAATGAACAATAATAACGACGTGTGGTCAAAAAACTGATTATATCCAAACACACGTCCTATTCTTATTACCCTTATGGTGATGCAGACGTCTCCAAAATCTGACAGGTGGACAAGTCTAAACTTGTTTTTATTAAAACAAATATAAATATGCATATAATAAATAATTCTGCTAATAATAACATTATACTAACACAAACTTTCATGAATAAACTGGAAAAAATGGATTTGCTATTTATACGTGGCCCAAAATGTGAAAATTACTTTGCGTTGGTCTGAAAATAGCAACAATTTATGACACACATCTTGCGTTTTATCGCGCCGGTTGCATGGTAGCGCTATATAGCTTTCATTGTATGAATAATCCAATACAATCCATCTGAATTAAAGTTACATATGGCACGATTTCTTGTGCATGAATACTTTAAACTCTCTTCTGCCTGAATGCTTACACAGTCACAGGCCTTAAAACACCTGCAAATCATAAACTTTCACACCCTTATAATTAAAAACTTTCACTCCATTATAGTTCCACTCTACAGTGAAATTGCACACATTCTGTGACATGACTATTGCGAATGGGCACACTACGATATCGATGCTGAAACTATATATCGTGCAGCCCTAATTAAAATAGAACTTTACTTTAGACCTGTCTTTCAAAACAACATTTTCAGTGCTGGTTATAAATGTAAAACTGTAAAAATGTAAAATTGCTCCATTACAAATCTGGTTAACAGTAAGTCTCCTTAATATTTATGGTTAATAACTTTACTAATAAATTTAATATTAGTATATTAATACTTTATTAGTTAATACATTGACTTTCCCAGATTTCCTTGCATGATACTTCACTCAAAGTGACCTATTATGCCCCTTTTAACAACATGTAAAATAAGTCTCTGATGAGAAGTTTCAGCTCAAAATAATACAAATAATGTTTTATAACTCTTTAAAAACTGCCCCTTTTAGGGTTTGATGCTAATTGTGCCATTTCGGTGACTGTTGCTTTAAAGGGCACCTATTTTACCCCTTTTTTAAGATGTAATATTAATATTAAGGTTCTTCTGAGTGTGCCAGTTTAGGTTCAGTTCAAAACACAATTCAGATTTGTTTATTATGATGTGTTAAAAGGTGCCATTTTGGGGGCGTGTACACAGTTTGCTGTTTTAGGGGTGTGTTGCTTCACATGAAAATTAGTTTCGACTTCCCGCCCAACTTAACAAGGGGGCGGAGCCAAGAGCTTCCCCGCTTTGTGTAATAGACAGGCAGACAAGAGAGAAGCAACATGAGTGTACCAACCAGGTACAACCAGCTGTACTTGTACGACTCAGACACAGACCAAGCAGAGTACAAATCATTTGTGTCTTTGTATAGTTTTACAGCCAACTGTGTGCTAGTTTAAAGCTCCGAGCTTGTAGCCTACACAGAGACTAATAAAGCACACTGAATTAACTTTGACTGAAGGGCATCACACACCGGATGCACCGCGACACGGCGCGCACATGACAGTTGAAAGTATTACACACTTGCAGCGTCGGTGTGTCACCTGTTAGAAACTTATGTTTAGAATTCAAAAAAGCAGGCCGCTGTGTAGCGCGACGCTGCGTGTCGCCGAGCGGCACTTCTGGTTGACCTGCTTGATGCACCGGACGCGCCGCTCAGAGCCATGACGCGGCACACCAGACGCGCACATTCGCATGTTATTTAAAATGAAACTATTCAGATAACGCTCTGTGGCGCGGCAGAAATATGAACAGTGTCCTGAGCAGGCCAGCGCGTCCATAGAGGCAACCTAGGCGGCAGAATAGTGAGCAAACCCCACGGTCGTCACTTTCACTCGCGACAATGCGAAATGCATGGAGCTGCGTGTCGTTAGTTCACAATGGAGGGACGAGCACGTGAGGCAGCGCGCTCGCACTTTCCAGCTGCACCTAGTTAAGATGACAGGGAGCTTCTGTGACCGCGGGAAATGCAAACCGCTGAAGTTTAAGGAAGACACAATGAAAAGTACACATGTATGCAAACACACCAAAACTTACAAACACTGGCGTGGAGGAGAGCGCTAACATGGTGAATGTTGAGCCCAATGAGCCTTACATCTAAAAATAGAGCAAGGGTGTTTCTTTGGTGACGTCGCTTTGACTCACACGCTGAAAATGGTGGACGTGAAACAACATACTGAGGAGATGGTAATGGCCACCTGCCAATCAATATTGGTGGGCGGGGGGACCGCACTCCTACGTCAAGTTGTGGTCGATCTCAAAACAGCTCCAATTGGTCCACCGTTTTTATGTTGTTAAATTGAAAAAAAAGGACTGAGTGTGTTTATATCAGCCCAATATGATGGTCTATACACTATACCTATGTCTGTCCAAACAGCTTGAAAAGTAGATTTTTCACCATAGGTGCCCTTTAAATTCAAATAAGATTGTACTCCAGGTTTTATTTTCAAAAGAGGCTGGAGCCACAAAATGACTGTGTCAGCATAGTGGCAGATTTAAAAACAAGACTAACGTCATAATGAAAGAGAGATTGTCGCTAGTGGGCAGGGCTTTCCCCCATGCAACGTACACAGGGAGAATGTCAATCAAAGAGTTTCTGCATACAAGTTTTTAAGAAGTATGATTATAAAAAAAATATTCAGAAACTTTTACCATTAAAAGCTGGTTATATTTACAGGCTGTCGCAAGACAACTGTTTAAACCACTTATAAAAGTGATTTTTGCATAATAGGTCCACTTTGATGTTGATAAACAATATTTATTGCTTTACTTTAGCGTTGTGTGTCACCATGATGGTGTTAGTAGTTGTGTGAAGGACTCTGAGCTCCTTCCATATAATAGTATGCTTTTGTGAAAAGTTGCTTAATATGAGCATTGGTTCATATGACTTTCTCAGCACCACATGTTTATGGTAGTGTTTTTGTCTGTGTAACAAAGGTAAAATGTTTAGATGTTAGTACTTCAAAACATGGCTGTTTAAAACTATATTACCGAAATACTGTACTGTAGTTATGTAAATGTGCACTCCTGTATGTCTGTACTCCATGCGCTAAAAGCTCTGTCACTAAGATAAATTAATTGAGTGTGTAAACATACTTGGCAATAAAGCCTTTTCGGGTTCTGATTTTAAATCTTCATCACATTTATTATGTTCTGCTAGTAGTTCCGTGGCCTTCTAAATCTCATTCCATTGGATCTGTGCAGTAAAAATACCACGCATAGCTTCTTTTGGGGAGTTTTGTGGCATGACAACCCCTCTAAAAGACTGCCCTTGAAAGCATTAAATCACTTGATCCACACTTTATGTGTGCATGTATCTTGTCTTCATTATTTTTAACTATAACCTTTAAGCTTAACCTTTAAGGTGTGCTTTTGTTGTCCATTTTCCTCAAGAGTAACCACAGGCATAGAGAATCACCTTTAAGTGATCATTGAATGCAAAATTCACTGTTACATGCAGTTTGAATGGAAATGTTGTCTTGGCAGTGTGTGAACACAAACACCCCATAAAGATAAAATAATACAAATCCGAGTATTTTAAACCCTACAAATCATAAGCACTTTTTGAAATCAAACTCTTCTCAGATTCTTGACAGAGTGACATCACACAGACCTTTTACATAGCCCCACCCTCAGCAATCTGTTAACAGTTTGCCATAGTTCCAACCATTCATATTTTCATTCCCACTCCCAAGTCAAGACCCCTTCTTGTTACTCTTTGATGCTCGAGGTACCCCCCAGTATCCTTTTACAACATGCAGGGTCCTTCATTGCTTTAAAAAAACCCTTTGGAGTTAATATTCTTGTGTACAAGGCATCGATCATTTTCATCATTACGATCAAATGACATATTGAGTAATATTTTTGTCATTATCGGGATGTGACTTTTTCTAAAGTATACAATCAAAACTATTTTACTTACGTTACACTAACCCAGATCCTAGCACTAAACCTAATCATATTTCAATATAAAACACATAACATAGCAGATGCAACTATAGTCGCAGTTTATTGAAAAGATATCCATATTACGAGTTATTTCTGAAAGGAATTGATATTATCTCAGCCTCCATCCTCCTCCATATATTTTGTAGAAAATATGAAGCTTACATTAAAATTGGAGAGCGGAAAAAACATTATCCTGAAGTAGAAAAAAAGAGGAAAATTATGGACTACTACTGTATGTGACTTAAAAAAGGCTTTCATTTATTTTAAAAATTAAAGAAATGGAAAATAAAAGTTATAGTATGCACTTTCATTTATACAGTATTTCAAATGTCAAACAATGTGGCATCTACTACACAACTTCCAGAAAGAAATGAGTGTGGATGGTTCAGTCTTTACCAGAATAAACAGGGAGACGTGTCCTGGTTTATCTGCTGGTATCTGCTCTTTTCCTCATTCCTCATGTTTTAAAGCATGTGGCATTAATCCAGACCCTCCACACACTCATTTTTCTAGACGGGCAGCATTCCATAGGTGAGGAGTTTCGCATGCTTTAAACTGACAAAACCGGCTGACTATAGTATATTACAGGGATTTCCACCTTCCAAAGAGATCACAAGTAAGAAAACCAAGACAAAATCCCCAAGTTCCCACATTTTCTCCCTCCCAGAGCTGTCTTCAAAGAGCTACCAAAGCTCTTCTGATGAAAAGAGGATTTGAACTCATTTGGGCTTCAAAGACGGCAGGAGTCATGTTCAACATCAGTTCAAGCTGCGCATTAGCAGATTATTTTACACAATTATGTAATACGGCTGCTGAGCTGCCGTAAAAAGGTTAGCAACATTTAAAAGATTAGCTCACCAAAAAGCAAACATTATGTAACTTAAATTTGTGTTCATAAATCAATTAAGTTAACTTCATTCATTTACTCATTTTCTTCCGCTTTTCCGGGTCCGAGTTGTGGGGGCAGCAGTCTCAGGAGAGAACCCCAGACTTCCCTCTCCCCAGACACTTCCTCTAGCTTCTCCGGGGGGATCCCGTGGTGTTCCCAGGCCTGCTGAGAGACATAGTCCCTTCAGCGTGTCCTGGGTCTTCCCTGAGGCCTCCTCCAGGTGGAAAATGCCTGGAACACCTCCCTAAGTAGGCGTCCAGGAGGCATCTGAAACAGATGCCCGAGCCGCCTCAGCTGACTTCTCTCGATGTGGAGAAGCAGCGGCTCTACTCCGAGCTCCTCATGGGTGACAGAGCTCCTCAACCTATCTATAAGGGAGCGCCCTGCCACCACCCTGCCAAGGAAACTCATTTCGGCTGCTTGTATCCAAGATCTTGTCCTTTTGGTCATGACTCAAATTTTGTAACCTAATTGTGTTTTAAATGTACAAATTTAAGTTGATTGAACATAAACAATTAAGTTGTGTACCCCCAAAAGAACTCAATAATTGTGTATTCAGATCATTTTAAATAAGTAGCTTGAACAAGCAACAAAAATCTTTTTTTGAGTGTATGACATATTCAGTCAGCAGCGCACACAAGCATAGTATTGCCCATAGCAAATGTGCACATTAATCTGACACAGAATACATACTGTAGACTGTAGGTGAACAAAGTTAGTTTTTTTTTTTTTTTTTGCCACACAAACGTGTTCTTGAAGCTTCATATGCCTAACGTTGAACCACTGAAGTGACAAGGAATGTTTTTGGTTCCTATTCAGAACATTTTGGAACCATTGATGTACTGCATGGTCAGAGAGCTCTCATATATCATCTAAAATATCTTAATTTGTGTTCCTAAAATGAATATGTAACTAATAAAAAAGAACGCAGACAGGGCTCCAATAAATTGCCAAATTGCCAATTATAAAAATACCACATTGTAATATCTATCTTGGGATAATCCAGTGTTAAAATGTTTACAAATATGTGTTTATGTTTTTGCCTTTTTTTTCACTGCAGTTGTCTTAAAATTCTGTATAGACAGTTCGCACTTCAGGTCAAAAATGAGCTGCCTGCACTAAACCTCTACAATAAAGCAGATCAATTTATTTTCTATCATCAAATCTATTTTGCATGAGAAAACAACCTCATCTTCATCATAAACTCTGAATGTCTAGGTTTATCCTCATTAGTGTGGAGTTTTCCATCAATGTTTAATCTGTGGACAACACTCGTTTTTTACTCAAGTAAAAGGTTTATTTCCTAATGCTAAAAAGTATCTTCTTAAGCGTAAAAAGTGTTTAGCAAGACATTATTCACAAAAGTTAAAGCAGCATATTTATATATTGTGTGCATGTGTGTGTGTGTGTTGCATCAGTATTTTCTTTTGTAATTATTATTTTATAGGTTAACCTGTGTCCTGTATGCATCCTTCATGAAAATATGAAAATAGTCAAAGTGCGCAAAGTTTATGGAGACAAGATTTTTTTTATTATTTAATTTTGATGTATAAATTAATGACTTATTTTGCAAGATATTAGTATTCAGCTTAAAGTGCAACTTAAAGACTTAATGAATAATAATAAAAGTATTATGTCAGTTTGGCAAGCTAAGGTAATTAGGCAAGTTATTGTATAACAGTGATTGTTCTATATACAATTGGGGGAAAAAAATCCTAAGGCGGCTAATAATATTGAGCTCAAAATTGTTTCTAAAATTTTTAAAACTGCTTTTATTCCAGCCAAACCAGAAGAAATAACCTTCTACATAAGACAAACATACATATTATAGGAAATACTATGATAATGTCTGGTTTGTTAATCATGGTCTGTTAAAATCACTTGGTAAAATATTTGAAAAAGCACAAAAATTTCACATGAGGGTGGATAATTTTGACTTCAATCATGATGGCGGGGCGC
Organism: Danio tinwini; assembly: GCA_903798205.1. Classification (NCBI taxonomy): domain Eukaryota; kingdom Metazoa; phylum Chordata; class Actinopteri; order Cypriniformes; family Danionidae; genus Danio; species Danio tinwini. The sequence goes on along the minus strand of CAIGQZ010032451.1, from coordinate 1,466,106 downwards.
CACACCAAATTCACCCCCCACTGCTACATTACTACTCATTCAAAACATTCAGTCAATGTTGTTTTTTTTAATAGTGGGTTATAATCGCATCAAATCGTGTTAAAAGGTAAGTGAATTATAACAGCGCAAACGTTTCTGTAATCGTGGTGCTGTGCGTTATTTTAACCCTTTAAGGTGACATGCCGACTGACTGACAGGTGCGAGATGCGTAAGGTTAGCAAACACGACGTAGCTTTTAGTTAAGATGAACACAGTTTTCACATAATTCTTTAAAATACTTTAAAATTTATAGACAATTACTTTATCTTGCTGGAATTTATGGCCGTTTCACTTTACTTCAGGACGTTTTAATGCCGCTTGGTAGGTCTATTAGAGACATTCAGAAATATTCCGATAAATTTTGGAGACATGTTACATAAATGCACTTAATCACACTTTAGCAGTGTTTATTTGGGAGAGCACAAGAAAACCTGCACTTAAGCAGCGTTTATTTGAGGTTGTGCAAGAAGTTTTGTGCACGAACAGAGAAAATCGGAAGCGAGATTTGCATGCTCGTATTACATAAATGTGATCTCGGCTTGTAATACTGCACTCACGACATTTGTCATTGAAATAACGCTACAGGTACAGTAGTTGGTAGATCTGTGTAAAAGGCCCAACAAAGTTTGCCGCCACAGCTGGAAAAAATCCTAAAGGAAACACTGTCAACTGTATCTCAATTTTTTTATGAACCCTCAGATTCCAGATTTTCAATAATATTAATTATTAATTCAAATTAATTATTATAGAATTAATGTAAAAATAACAATAGAATGTTCTAAACATCAATAAAAAAGTATTTATAAAAAAAAAAAGTATAATCTTAGTATAAAGTATAAATCTAAGCTGAAGTATAAAGTATAAATCTCTATTTTAAAAACAAAACAAAAAAATACCGTTTTGTGGTCCAGGGTCACATATTCACAAAGATGTTTATGTGAACATACTGCAGGGCCAGACGGAATCTGCAGAAGATTTTTGCTATTTCTGTGGAGAATTTTGGTATTAATCTGCAGATTTCTGCGGAATTATTTTAGGAGTATCATAACTAAAACCTTAAAATGTGAAATAAAAAATTATATCTTTTTAACTTTTATTTAATGTTTAAAATGCTAATCCAATTAGATTAACAGTAAATAGTTAACTGTAAGTAAATAAACAGAATTATTGATGGGCTAAAAATGTGCGGAAATCTGCGGAAAATCTGCAAAAAAATCTGCGGAATTCTGCGCGCGCAGATTCCGTATGGGCCTAAAGACACAGTTGACTGTATGACTGAATAGTCTATAGTCCAGTCATCACTCTAACACTCTGCAAGTAAACAAAGCCGTTTGTGATGCCAAACAAAGAAACTGCATTTCTAGCTGTGACTGAGCACTTATTAGAACCAACTAAAAAACAGGTGTCTTTCTTAAATAAATGTCTATGATTTCAACAGTAAAAAAACGGTAAAAATCTGTAACTTGGCTAACATAAAGTTTCCTTAACCTCCTAGGGCTTAGTGGCCACATACATGGACAGCACATTTGAGCTCTTATGTCTTATGTTTTATATTTTATTACAGACACACAGTGTCATCCTGCAATTGTTTTGTAGCATATGAAATGTCCCAAACACTATTTTAACTGTCCGAAATGGACAAAAAAACTTACTGATAGTCAAAACATGTTCAAAAAAAGTGTGTATGTGTTATTAATGCATTAAAAAACAGTCAGGAAAAAAAATGCTGTGTTCAAGGCAAAAATAAAGAGTTTTTTATTCAATTACACAAAGGTGACTTAATTGTGTTTTAAGGAAATTCGGACCACGAGTCCACATATATGGACATCACTTTTCTCTAAAAGTACACCTTATCAAAAGATGATACTTAGGTTTTATTCTAATTAGGTTCCAATAAGCCCAAATTGCAAAGAGAAATAATAAAATGCTGTAAAAAAAAAAGTAAAAAAAAAACTGCTTGGGCCTTAAGAGGTTAATATAAACAGTAAATAACTGTAAATTGACTTTCCCAGAATTCCCTGCATGACCTTATTTGTTTCTTATGTTTTCCCCATCAGCTATTTACATTAGTTTTGTTACATCTAATGTTGATAAATAATGTTTATTCCCTTACTTTAGTTTCATGTCTGTTTAGTAGATGTGTAAATGACACCAAGTGACTTCTATATAATAGTAAGGATATGAAGTGTACATGTTAGTTCTTCAAAACAGTGGTGTATTAGCACTATAAGTTAATTAAAAAGGTCTTTGGTAAAAAAAAAAAAAAAAAAAAAAGCCCACTGTGGAATCCATACCTCTGCTGTCAGTATGAAGGTCTGGTTCTGAAAAGCTATCAGCATATACATATATACATTTGACTATATACCCACTAGACAGGGCAAGATAATACTAATTTAAAACTACCTCCCATCAGTTAAAGCTGGAACACCATAGAAACCAAAACCATAACGTGATAAACCATAGACATCTCCAGAATGATGACCTAGGCTTAAGTGATGACATCACAAAAGAGGTTGTGTTTTGAGCCGGACTGTTTCCACAGGGAAACTTCCTGAGTTAATCAGTACAGAGAGCAAGAGACGGCACTTTAGGCCACATTAGAGAAGAACAGAATGGTACTTGTCAACACACACACACACACACACACACACACACACACACACACACACACA
>CAIGQZ010032451.1:1414716-1429492 GCA_903798205.1 Danio tinwini | reverse complement strand
TCCTTTGACATAATATCTCTGATTTTTGCAATGTTCCTCAGATGAAAGAAGCATGTATGAACAACAGACTTAACATGGCTATTAAAACACAGAGCTCGATCAAAGATGACACCAAGATTTCTAGAATCACTGCAATTTGAAGATGACAAACCCCCAAAAACTTGCCTGATCATTGGGGTGATGCTATCTGGAGCAAAAATCAACATTTCTGACAGGCTATTTTGCTAGTTTTAAGGAAAAACTTACTTAATTTTTGCATAGTATTACTTGATACGACAATATTGTTTGCTCGTCTAAAAAAAGAGTTTTTTGATATTTAAAATTAGAAACAATAAAAGATCTAAGTAAAAAATCATTTTTGCAGTGTTCTGTGCTAGTATATATTTCCAAAGTTTTTTTTATGTATTTCCAAAGTATTTCCAAACGTCAGACTTATCAGAATAATATTAAACTTACTGCTCACACTATTAGTACCAAACATAGTCAGAGCTCAGGAGTCACTAGTAATGAAGGGTTTTATTTACTACAGTGAACTGAAATGAGTGTAGAAGTTAGAGTAGCTCTAGAGGTCACAAGTCTAGCGTATATGTGCATATATTCATTTGTAAAGCTGATTTGAAACAGTAGTTGTTGTGAAAAGTGCTATACAAATAAACTTGAATTGATTTTGTAGCGGCAATTTCATACCTTGTCACTGTCTACAGTGTTCTGAGAGGTTCTAGATGCGATGGAGATGGTGTCCGGCTGACTGCTGCCATCTCCCTGGCTGTCAGCATCCTCACCAGCATCCCTGCAACCATAAACACACATCAACCTCAATAGGGGCAGGGGCATGTTTTAGAATGATCAAATATTTTTTAAGTATCCTGCATATTCCGGATGCTTGCATATTATATACAATATGCCAGAAATTATGAAGGGAACAAAGAGATTATATCACATGTAGTGATGTAGTAAGTTTTAAGTGACACAAATAGCAAAGTATAGTGCAAAAAAACCCCATCTAAATATGAGAAATAAACGAATGATTTCAGAGAGGATACAGACTTCAAACAAGTCCACTGATTATATAAGATAATTACACTTCACACTTAATTAAACTGATTATTTTTAAGGCGGCACAAATTATTTGATTACAGCAAAGTAGAAGCTGTAAATAACAGCTTTAAATAGGTAGTTCAGCCAAAAACTCAAGTGGTTCTAAACTAGTGGTGAGCCGTTAACATGCTGCGTTAACGCGAGACTCTCATCGGGTGATAAAAAAAATATCGCCGTTAATCTATTCTCAAAATTGGGTTGGGAGCTGGGTCTATTCTATGCAAGCTATGATGACTTTTTACCTTGATATTTTAGCGCGGATGTATACCTGGCCGAATTGCACTGTAGGGGGCGGGAACGAGTCTTCGAACCTGTGTGTATTCCTACTGTGAAATTACCACATCAAACGTGACATGCTAACATTGATCCAGTTCGCTAGAGTGAATCTGAGCAATGTTAGCTACACATCTAATATCAGGCAGCTGTAGAGATTATGTGTTTGGGTTAAACATCCACAAATAAAATGGAGCGGGTGCTTTTTAAAATGAACGACGGTGAATGATAGTCAAACCTGGAGCCGTCTGGCAAAAAAGTGCCCTTCTGAATCAAATCAGCAGGATGCCCTTCTGGATCTTTCACTTACTTCGAAGACACTACTGGCTACGCTTACATGGACATCTGTAATCTAGTTATTTGCTTTAATAGACAATAATATAATTAAGGTGTTTACGTGAAGTGCTTTCATGTTAGAGTTTCCTGTAATTTTGGGTGACTTTAAAGGGTACCTATGGTGAAAAATCTACTTTTCAAGCTGTTTGGACAGACATATGTGTAGGTATAGTGTATAGACCATCATATTGGGGTGATATAAACACACTCAGTCCTTTTTGTCAATTTAACAACCGAAAAACGGTGGACCAATTGGAGCCGTTTTGAGATCGACCGCAACTTGACGTAGGAGTGCGGTCCCCCCGCCCACCAAAATTGATTGAGAGGTGCGCATTACCATATCCTCAGTATGTTGTTTCACGTCCGCCATTTTCAGCGTGAGTCAAAGCGACGTCACCAAAGAAACACCCTTGCTCTATTTTTAGATGTAAGGCTCATTGGGCTCAACATTCACCAAGTTATCGCTGTCCTCGCCGCCAGTGTTTGTGAGTTTTGGTGGGTTTGCATGCATGTGTACTTTTCATTGTGTCTTCCTTAAACTTAAAAGGTCGCCTCTATGGACTCGCTGGCCCTGCTCAGGGCATATTTCTGCCGCGACACAGTGCGTTATCTGAATAGTTTCATTTTAAATAGCATGCGAATGTGTGTGTCTGGTGTGTTGTGTCGTGGCTGTGAGCGGTGCATCCAGTGTATGATGCCCTTTAGTTATAGCCTCAAGCAGGTCGTACACCAGAAGCGCAGCTCGGCAACAAGCAGCGTCGCGCCACGCAGCGGCATGCATTTCTGAATTCTAAACAAAAGTTTCCATTCTAATGCTGGTCCTCTCACTCATGTTGCTTTTCTCTGTCTGCCTGTCTGTTGCCATACACAAAGAGGAAAGCTCTTGGCTCCACCCCCTTGTTAAGTTGGGCGGGAAGTCAAAACTAATTTTCATGTGAAGCAACACGCCCCTAAAACAACAAACTGTGTATTTGCCCCCAAAATGGCACTTTTTAACACATCATAATAAAAAATCTGAATTGTGTTTTGAACTAAACTTAAACTGGCACACTGAGAAAAACCATAATATTAATATCACATCTTAAAAAATGTGTAAAATAGGTGCCCTTTAACTGCAGTTCGACTGTTTCACATTCACTCATGAACATTTCAATCATGCCTCTGTGACAAACTGGGGTATTAGATGCAAAAAAGGAGTAAGGACTGGTGGGAGTGTGATGGAATTTAATAATGCATGCCAAATGGAAAAAAAAAACTTCTGCATTTCGCGATGTGTGTGTGTGTGTGGTCCCTTACTAACAGCCGCATGTGTGGATCTTGTTGGAAAATATAACAAAAGGTCCTACATGACGGTAATAGTTTGATTGTGTTGCTTACTTCTATAACGCCACTAATATCTGCATACTCCACGTCTTAAATCCATTTCTGTTTAGTTCAGTTATGACTTTAGTCAGATTAAGGTAATCAAAAAACACTGTTTGGAGCTTATGTAGGCCTACAGCTCAAAATTAATGTTTAACTGAATAAACAGTTACTAAACACAAGTACCTCTTCTTGAACATCATTTATTTTCATTACCAATTATCATAGTAGAACAGTTTCTCAAGCAGTTTGTGATGCATTTTGGAAACAGGAGATGACCCCCTGGTCTAATGCGCCACCTGGTTTGAGTAACCCAATCTCAAAGACTTACTTTTAGTCATTATTTGGGTAGCACACATATTCTGAATGCCTTCGGCAAAATTCAAATGAGCCATTTTATTCTAGATTAATTCCAAAATTACAGTGAGATTAATCTAGATGAAAAAAAAAAAAATATCTATGTCCACCTATAATCTAAAATTTTATGAATTTCTTTCACACACAAAACAGAGATATTCTGAAGAACTTAGGAAACCAGCAGCCATTGGCAACCACAGTGGGAACAAACATACTATGGAAATCAACGGGTGTTGTTTTCCAATATTCTGAGATTTATCTCCTTTTGTGTTTAACATAAGAAACTCAAACATGTTTGGATTTCTGAAGTGAAGGGTGAGTAAATGATAACAGAATTTTCATTTGTGGGTGAACTATCCCTTTAAAAACTGTAGGATTCTTCAACAATTCATAAATTGATTGATTGTTTTTTTATGTTCAGGGTTGGCGTATAGTAAGTGAGTACAGTATGCAGATCCGCCAATAACTGTAAGAGTTTCTGACCTCTTGCTGTTATTGCGTGGTTTGGCTGGAGTTTTGGGAATGTGGATAGGTTCCTTTAGCGCCCCCTTCAGGTGAATTATTCTCTCCTGGATGACCTCTCGGATGTTTTTAATCCATTCTTGCTTCACCTCAATACTGGATGCCTGAAACAGACAGACATAATGCACAAGTAAAACAGAAGATTCATGTTTTATTTCCTCAGGACAACTGATACAACTGATACAACAAGCAGAAAAAAGCACCCGGGTCCATATGTATACCACTGTGTCCTAACGAAATGCAGTGACATGCCATGAAAGGTTTCTTTTTTATGTTAAAAGGAGTTTTTGTCCTAACCATCCGCTACAGCGACATGAAAAATGTTTATTTTAGAAATGCTTTCTATTTCTGTGATGTCGCCAAGAACAATAGCATAAACTACTATGACAATGATCACCTCAGGTACTGATTATGTGCTTTATTCAGTGTTAAATGCTACAAATATTAGTTTGAATACTATTTTACGTCACATTTATTACCATACAACTGAAAGCAGCAGCAGATAGTTAATCTCAGAGCTTCAAAATAAAATAACTAGCAGACAATTCGAAAATGAAAATCAGAACTGTGCACACCAACAACATTGGTCACTCAGAAGCCTTTTTATAATGTTAAAGAGGTTCAATATGTATTATTTAGACAATATGTATTATTTAGTCTATTGGACACTTTGTCACTGGAATCTCGCCATGTGTTATTAGGACACAGTATAAAACTTCTCAAATATACTCTTAAGAATAGTCTTAATCTTTGACTTAAGTGCTGAAAAAATCTTTAAAGAAGTAAAAAGGTGAACTTACTAAGACTATGAGACTTTATTAAAAAAAGCTAAAACCAACTTTCAGTAAAGCCTACAGTGAAGGAATCCCAAAATGGCCCCCCTTTACCTCTGAATTAGCCAATAGTGAGTATGCAAGAGTGAGGTCACTGCAGCACAAAAGCTTTCGTTAATTGTTTAACATTTGTGTACTGTTCAAATTGATGACCCTTACTTGATGTTGGTGCCCCATTGACTTCCATTATAACCCCAATTTTTTATTGCAAATCCATGACACTCAAATAATCATTCATTCTTGATTGTTGGCATGCTTGATTACAAATTGTACCTCTTTCCAACAGGGAAAACCACCAAGTATCAAGAATGCATGATTATATGGTGTCAAGGCTTTGCAATCAAAAAATTTGATTATAAGTAAAGTGAATGGGGCAAAAACAGCCACCAACATAATGAAAATGTAGTCAATTTGCCAAAGAGTGTATTGTTGCGTTTTTGAAAAATTCCATAAAGCATTTTCACAAAATATATGTCAAAATAAGATTTGTCACCAAAAATCATTCCATTTGCTGAAACGCAGAGAATAAGCCTCAAAATCACCCCAGGGTGGATGAAAACATCCCCAACAGCACACAAAGGTTTATTTATTAGCCTTATGTTCAAATCTATTACAAGTAAGTGAATGTTCATTCATTAATTTTCCTTCAGCTTATACCCTTATTTATCAGGGGTCGCCGTAGCGGATGCCCTTCCAGCCGCAATCCAATACTGGGATAAGTGGATGTACTGTATTTAAATGTAATAAAGCACAGAGTATAATGTACCTTGAGGACAGTCTTGTTGTCAGACGATGGTGTGCGTCCCACCCACAGAGCAAATTTACATGGGTCCCCCTCTACATGCTCTGTCACCCCCAATTCAGAAGTCTGTAAATCAGAGAAATCAGAACAACACACAAACATTGACACTGATTCAAGGCTGATGGAAACGGATTATAAAGGAATGGAGTGAAATAACCTGGGATAACTTAACTTTAATAAACTTGATAAAACTAAAAGCTTTTTCTCTGTACAATTGTAAATTGCGTTTATAAGACAATTCCAGATGACCAAAGGGCATAAGAAAAGAAAACCAAAGGCAATATGTGATACATGTGCAATATGTGATACATGTGCAATATGTTAAAGGTGCAGTTTGTAAGTTTGACACCCAGTGGTTGAACTAGGTATTGCACTCCTTGATCAGGATAAACGCCAGTGCGGGATGCCAGATTGAGTACATGAGCGAGTGATGTAAACTGTGTTCTATTTAAAAAGCAATGAAATGCGATAGAGTGAAATTTTTTCCATATTAAAAGGAGTTTTGGTTCAAACCAACACCTCGAATTGATATATTAGAAACGGCTTCTATTTCTCACAGCTGAACATGTGAAACCTATGACAGTGATCACCTCAGGTAAACCTCGTGTGCTTTATTCAGTGCTTAATGCTAACAATGTGAGTTTGAATAGATTCTAAACCTTACTGTTTCGTGAGTGAGTGCATATTCTGTGCTTCTGAAAGGCTGTATTTACATTTCTGTTGTGTTTTGTCTGGTGCAAACAGCCAAACTGCTCATCACTGAGTATCTCGTCACAAAGTGTGTTAGGACACGCGGTTAAAATGTAACCTGCTCACGTTCGTAATATTTATGTCATTTGCTCATTAATAACCTCATGTGGAACTGAATCTGTCTCATTTCGGCGTCTGATACTGTCCATTTCGGTCATGGACACATGCATTCAGAGTCTTTCTGAATGAATGAATGAAATACGCTGTTTTCCAACAAGGCAACCTGGAGTGCTAAATTATAATTGGCAAAACTGGCATTGTGCAGGTTAAATTGACCTAAACAAAGACAGCGTTCTGGCACAGAAAAAGAAAAACATGTTCAAAGCAGAATATCTGACTTCAGCATTGTTTTTCAGTTAAACAAGTATGTTCACTTGGGATGTTTCTTAAATATCTGCACACATATTATGGTATTTTTATGCTTTAGAAGAGTCAAAAACCTAAATACAGCACCTTTACGGATGGGAGATGTGTTCACCTGCAGTTTTCATTTAATTTGTAACAACAATTCATTAGACCTCTAATAATGAAAAAGCTGTGCATTATACAGCTATACTTTAAATTAGTGTATGACAGCACATTCAACAATTTAAATTTAATTAAATAAACAATTTAATTAAACAATTTCATCTGTTAACCCATTGGTGCCTTTTTAAACCCATTTTTTCTACATAGTTTCATGCATAGTGTCCTATGTAAACCATACCTGCCAACACTCCCGTTTTTCCCGGGAGTCTCCCGTATTTCAGACCCACCTCCCGGTTTGTCATTTCTCCTGGAAAACTCCCGGAATTTCAACCCCTTCCCCCGGTTCGCAGGTGATTGGTACAATCTGGTAACACCCCATTCACACGGGGATTCCGCGTCAACGCTTGACAGAGGGTGTGTCTGAAGTTGGGGCTGACGCGATCGTCATAGCAGCGTCAGCCAATTAATTTAGTCAGCAATCGGCTACTGTCTGAGTTGGTGTATTTGCATACAGCGATCTGATTGGCTGGCGCTTCCGTCAGCACTTTAGAAGTTGAGAAAGCCCCAAATTCTACAGCGATCAACGCCACTGAATCGGTGCCAACAGATCCACAATGCAGTTCAACATCGCCAGACATCACCCATTCAAAGTGAATTGGAAGCGTTGAAGCTGACGCCCCCTGTGAATGGGACGTAACACCGCTGGATCGCCAACAGACCAGGCACCCCTTCCAGTCACTCTGCTCACCTTCCTAACACACCCCCACCACCCCACCCACCCACCCAGCCCCCGGCCTCTCCCAGATTTTCAGAGACAAATGTTGGCAGGTATGATGTAAACATGTTTTGTATTTTTTCCTTCCCCAGGTTTTAGTTTTTGTACCATACATATATATCCATACACACTCATTCACACATACACTACGCCCAATTTATATTATTCAATTCATCTATTACGCATGTCTTTGGACTGTGAAGGAAACGGGAGCACCCGGAGGGAATCCACGTAAACACGGGAAGAACATGCAAACTCCACAGAAAAATGCCAACTGGCCCAGTCTAGACTCGAACCAGCGACCTTCTTACTGTGAAGCAGAAATTTTCTGATTAAATAAAAGCTTGGTGAGCATTTCAGACTTCTTAATCTGAGGATACGTTTACAGAAAAGTTCTCCCCTCAAAAATGTTTCACGTTTAAATTTTTAAGTTATTTTCTGTGCTTACGCATATCTTTGAAAATGTTGGAAAATGCTGTATTATGTACGCCAGGCCAGTAGTTGGCACTGTCACATTCTTAGTACCTGTAAGAAAGTGATGACATTTTCAAACAAATAGCATTTATTTTAGGTTTCAGATATTCAAATACATAATACTACTAGCGAATCATAACATTTAGGGCTTAACACTTAACATTTAATCAAAATTATTTTTGAATATATCAATACTATGTGCTTTATTCAAGTACGATACGCACTGTTTATGTTACTAGAACATTTACACTATTCCACTCATGTTGTAAATCCAGCAGCTCAGATCTCTTCTGCAGCCTAGACTAAACATGGCGGCGCCAATCACCAGTCATATATCAAAAAAAAGATGTCTGTCAACATTTGCAGAAAAGGGGACAAATTACACAAATATATAAATAACCCATTGGGGCTGTGGTGTGTCACATGATAATCTTGACATGTTGCCAACTTTCTAGCAGTGCATTCTAAATCAAAATGACAATAAAAACTCACATATAGCAGGACTATGATGTGTGAAATGATTAAACGTGTAAACGCACATGACATCGTTGTTTTTAAGTGAAGTTTTTTCATAAACTAATTTTGAAAGGATCACATGCTTATGATTTACCACAGCCGCACTCGAAGTAACTAATCATGATCTCCCAATCATATGATTCCCCATTTACTATAAGTAACCACAGTTTAAGTCCACAATTATCTTCGTATGGAAGAACCCCCTCCCCCCTCCTCCCCCCTCCTCCCCTTTCTTCTCCTTTTCATAGATCGGGCCGCACGGCGGCCCAGTGGTTAGCACTGTTGCCCCACAGCAAGAACACTGCCAGCCCTGGTCCTCGCCAGGATGGTGAGTGTTTCTGTGCGGAGTATGTATGTTCTCCCCGTGTCCGCGTGGATTTCCCCCGGGTCCTCCAGTTTCCTCCCACCGGCAAAGATATACTTAATTCACAACAGATAAGGCAATTCAGGCACTCGTCTAACTCCCTTCCTTCTCAAGTGTTTCCTTACCTACCGCAGCCGGGGAGTTGGAGATCTACCTAAGCTTAAGCTCCCCTCACTCTACGAACGGGAAGGAGCCCTGGGCTCAAAGCTCACGGCTCTCTCCCGGGATAGCATACCAAACAAGCTTATATTATAATCTTGATATTAAATCATCAGCTAAGTGTGAACTCTTGAAAGACTTTCATTTTCAGGTATTTACATGGACACCTGCATTTTTTTTTATGATTAGTCCCAAAAACAAAACAATAAAACTGTCATGTGAATGAACAGGTAAAATGTATGAAAAGCATTGAGTTTTTGGCCTAAAACATAGTGTAAACAGACCCTGTGACTTCTTTTACATTTACCATTGTGTGAATTGATAGTGTGTTTAATTTCAAAATTACCAGTAGTTTGTTTTTAAAGATGTATTTGGATCGTCCTGCTGAGTCTTTGATCTCTTTGCTGAAGACCAGGGAGATCTCGAAGAGGAAGAGGTGGCGGTCTCGTCCCTTCCGGATCAGTGATTTGGGGTCCCACACCTGGAAGGTGTCTTGGAGGATGAGTTCGCCCTGAACATCCAAATTTGCATCAAAACCTAATGTGGGGCAGAAAACATTACGCCAGAGGTCAAAGGCTTGACACTATTATAAATAACAACCCATGAATGCCAACAACCTTGAGAAGGACGCTGCATCACAAATAGTAATGTTATGAGAAAGGACTGGGCAGAACTCTGTGGCAAAACAAAGCAAAGGAAATAAATCTGTACTTTAAAACTGACACCAAATAGTGATAGCTGCTTTCAAAGCACTCACAGCAGGCACAGGACGTCAACATGATGTCAGATTGACGTTGTATCAAACATTGCGGGGACATTGCATTTTGTTTGCAAATGAAAATTGAGACCTCAGGCCGAAGTCAATGTCCAACATCCAACCTAAAATCAACCAAATATCAATGTGATAATAATGATGTTAGATTAACGAAGTGTGGACGATACCACTATGATGTCTATAAGATGTTGGATTTTGGATGCCATACCTGACAAAGTCGAACAAATTCGTATTTGATGTCAATATGATGTTAGTTTAAGACGCTAGTTCGCCATTGGATTTTGGTCACTTTCAACACAACCAAAAATCAACCAAATATCAATTTCTAATGATGTTACAGTTTGAAGTAGTGTGGATGTTACCACTATGATGTCTATAAGACGTTGGATTTTGGATGCCATACCTGAAGAATAAATGTCAGTATTTGACATCAATATGATGTTAGTTTAAGATGTTAGCTTGCCATTGGATTTTGGTCACTTTCCAACACAACCTAAAATCAACCAAATATCAACATCATTTGACGTCGTTATTGGACATTAAAATAACGTTGTCTTTAGACGCTGCCTAGACAATGAATTTTGGTCACCTGATGTCACAACTTAAATCTAACCTACTAATAATGTCTTATGATGTTGTGTGCCTGCTGGGCTGCTTCATGAAACCTTTATGAATCTTTTGTGTCAAATCAAAGGTTGCAGAGTGCAAATTGACATGGCCTTGTGATTTTAGGAAATAGGGGTTTGTTACATCATCACAGTTTCAAAACGTTTGGAAAATGTAATGGTTTTCTGCTTGAAGGTGATCTGTGTAGTGCCATACTGTCCACAAGAATCATCTGGATTCATTTAGATCTCCACTTGCGAATCACTGAACAGGCTTCATAGTATTTATTTGATCTCAGATCAGTTTTACAGGTTTGTATGAGTTTTAATGAAACATTACTAGTACATTACTAAGCTATAATAAATATTGTTTTAGAAGCAAATGACAGTTGGTTAATTTAAGTGTAATCAGTTTCAGCAAATACTATGAGGTATCTCAAAAGTTTGTAAATTAACATTGTGCAGTTAATGAAATATGGATATTGTCCATAAATTTAAACAGTTTTTTATTTATTTATTTATTTTGTTCCCAGGTTCTGCAGGTTGCAATGTCCCAAATTTTGCTTTCCAATCTTAAGCCAATTGTAATCGATTGTTTTAGTTTAATTTGGAATTTCCCCAACCAGCGCAGAGCCCTGGGGACCAGAGTGAGTGCTCCGACTTGGCCCCCCCTGGTCCAAATTTAAACAGTTCTATAAAAATTCTGTATTTTTTACAAAAAAAATTCTGGCGACACAGCTGCCAGTATTTTTCCATAAAGTTAACAGTTTTTTTTAGAGTTTATTTAGCAGATCCCAGGATGGAACAAACAATATATACAATATGCCTTGAAAATTAGTACAAGAATCACTGCATATTATGCAAAGATTTAATATTTAATGATATTAGATGATAAGTGCATTCATGAGTTATAATTTAAATTTTAAAGCTCACAATATGTTTGGAAAAAGCCGATTCTAATGCATGTTTTGTCAATTCTAATGCATATGCATAGTTTTTTGTTGCATTTACACAGTTTTGATCAGCAGGTGTCCCTAGCATGTGCTGTTTGTGAAGGCTTTGAACAGTGAATTTATTTTGAGGAGTGATAGCTTCAATTGTTTCAAAGCTTTTAAAAACTGTTGGTGCAAATAGCCTAATGGTAATGTGTGCTCACATATAGCAATGAATCGTTCACCTTGACCTGTCCTACCCTGTAAGATTGTCCTACCTCCCATTCAAAAAGTAGGTAGCACATTTTGATGATTTTTATATGACCTGTAATATCGATCTAAACTACCTAATCCCTAACCCCAACCTCAGAACCACTCAAATACAGTGTTGGTAGCATAATCTGATGGGTAGGATAACATTTCAAGACACTAGCTTGAGGTTTCCTTTCCCTTTCTCTCTGCTTTTCATAAAATTCTGTCTCGACTCCACTGTCCTATCTAATAAAGGTGAAAATATCCCTAAAAATAATTATAAAAAAAGCTTAATTTCTTCCATCACTAAAACCAAGGTCATCAGGCATCGATATGATGGGCAGGAGTAAAATACGTAGACCTCTGTTTTACACGCTGAGATGAAATGGCAAATGCTACTGAAACACTGTAGCATTTCCCATTTGATCTCAACGTCTGAAACTGTTCAACGTTCAAGGTTCTGCTCTGCTCTGATTCTCCCTCCCAGCTTATTGCATTAATGCTTGATGACATTTTAGCTACGATGAATCTTTTTTGACATTGGATGGATACAAATCTACTGTAGTATTGTCGTACCCATTTATTAATTACTGTAACATTATTGGTTCATTCTGCTGTGGCAAAAAATCAGGGATTATGCTGAATGAAAATGAATGAATGTAATATCATTTACTAGTTGATCAATGTATCAGAGTGGCACGATGGCTCAGTGGCTTGCACTGTCGCCTCACAGCAAGAAGGTTGCTGGTTGGCGTTTCGGCTGGGCCAGTTGGCATTTCTTTGTGGAGTTGGCGTAGGTTTCCTCCGGGTGCTCCGGATTCCTCTCAACAATCCAAAGACATTCGCTGAAGGTGAATTGAATAAACTAAATTTGCCATAGTGTATGAGTGTGTGTGTGTGTGTGTGTGTGTGTGTGTGAGAATGTGAGAGTGTATGGGTGTTTCCCAATACTGGGTTGCAGCTGGAAGGGCATCTGCTACCTAAAACATATGCTGGAATAATTGGCAGTTCATTTCAACCTCTGAAATAGAGACTAAACTGAAGGAAAATAAAAACTCAAGCCAGTGACCTTTTTGCTGTGAGGCGACAGTGCTAACCACTGAGCCACCATGCTGCCCCACTGACTTCAAAAATGATTGTTTTTATTCCAGCCAAATATAATTTTTCCTTCTACTGTAAGTGAGTGTAGTTGTGTATGTCCGGTCGAGTCGTACCCTCCAGCATGCTGACGTGCATGGCGTCGTTGGCTCTCTTTGGCACACTCAGCATGACCTCCAGGCCGTCTTTAATTTCACCTTTGCCTTCTTCACAGCAGGACAGCAGCTCCTATAAGCACATACACTGTTCTCAACACTGACACAGGACACAACAACTGAGCAGCTTATCAAAGTACATGCTGAACGCTTGGGAATGCCTACCTTGAGCAGCAGCTGATATTTGGTGATCCTCTGTACAGGTTTGATGAGGTATGATGATATAGAGTTGGCCAGACTGTGTCTCTTCTGGATCTCCTGTTTAGAACAGCAACAACAAAATAATAATCAATACATACATATAAATACAGTACTGTTGTAGGTCAACATCAGATCTGTTGTTTTACTGACAATATAATGGATATATTTACCACAAAACCAGCCATAAGTGTGCATTTTCCTGTCAATGTTATTAAAATAAAATTTATACAGGGTGAATAAATGTTCATTCAGTTGTAATGTAATGTTTATATTTATATAGCACATTTATTGTGCATGGCCATACACCCAAATTGCTTCACAGAACAATTGAGGGGAGGGGGGTTTCTCTCTTCTTACCACCACCAGTGTGCAGCATCCACTTGGATGGTGCGACGACAGCCATGGGATTTTTATAATAACCACAAAGAGTCAGGACCTCGATGTAACATCTTAACCGAAAGACAGCGCTCAATGATAGTATAGTGTCCCCTTCAATATACTGGGGCATTAGGACTCACACAGACCGCAGGTTGAGCGCCCCCTGCTGACCTTATTAATACCACTTCCCCAGCTCTGTGGTCAGAAACGCTTAACAGTGAGTAACAGGTCTTGGGCTGCAGGGTGATATGGCTGTGCAGCAGTGGTGTAGTCGGGGCTATACGCACGTATACTCAGTATGCCTACTTTTTTCCATGAGCTGTTTGGGTATTACGACTTCTAAGGATCAATAATTGCATATACCCTCGGTATACTCACTTGTTTTTCTGATTAGACTTCCCTAATTTACGTGTATACGCGTCCCCTTTAACTGTATACCAAATGTTTTTTCTTATTTGTTGCAATCAGTGCATTTTTGTTTAATTTGCGACATTCTCCGCCCCCTGACGACCGCAGCAGCTGGGAAAAAAGTTTTTCGATAACGACGACAAGTCAACTAAATGATGTCTCGCTGAAACACTGAGGTAAAATTATTTTTAAAAAGCATTGGGCATCGCTTTAGCCCCCTATATTTCTATTCAGTGCCTCTAAATGTTTTGCGATTTCCTCATGAACTGTACACTACTAAATGATCACCTCAGTCCCCTATAAATTTGTTATGAAAATGGCGGGAGACCTCCGCTCCTCCGTTTTCAACTAGTTTTTTGTTTAATCAGCAAACCACAGCTTTGCAGAGTGAGAGCAGAAGGTGTGTTTATCTATAGATTGTTATAATATCTGCATATTTCCAGTTCTTTGCTATAGAAACACTTGTATCACATGTACCAATCGGGTTTCCCCATCTACTGTTTCCTCGGCGCTCCCCTCATCATCACAGCTGTTCCTCCAACAAAAATGCAACTCTTAACAAACATTTATTATCAATTAACTATGATTATAAAACACATTACAGTGCATGTGGCATTATATATCATACATTCATGCACAGGATTAAACAGTGACAGAACCACTCAGTGAATGTCCTCATTTTAACTGCATATCAGAGTGAGATCAGAGTGAAATATTGTGTTGTATCTTTGTTAAAATTTATTTACATTATGACATATTATTATAGTGAAATATGTAAATGAGCTAGTACATTTTTTAACATGTTTATATTTATGCCACTTTGAAAAAAGTGGTAGTTCTATTTAAAACATGGAAAAAATACTTGAGTATAGGCTAATATTTG
>CAIGQZ010032451.1:1376689-1403124 GCA_903798205.1 Danio tinwini | reverse complement strand
ATTTTATTTATACCCTTTACTGCAAATATTGTTCAAATTACATTTTGAAATATCTGATATTTTGATTTTCTAATATGTGTAAGAACATGGATTTAGTCTTTTAAACAGCTTAATGATCATATTATTTGATATATGACTGGTGATTAGTTCCACCATGTTTATGGCCCGTTTCCATTGAGTGACATTACAGTACAGTACGGTTGAGAGACATTACAGTACAGTACGGTACGGTTCTGTACAATTTTATGGTCGTTTCCACTGTCAAAAGGCGTACCGAACCGTACCGTACCACTTTATCGGCACCCTTTTGAAAGGGTACCAAACACGAGAAAGGGTACTAAAAGGTGGAGCTACACGCACAGCTGAACGCTGATTGGTTACAGAGATACATCACGATCTCGTGAAGCTAGCCAGAATGAAAACAATGGAACCGCCATGTTTTTTTAAATACACAGTCGAGACATTACTTGGAAATACTATATGCATATTATAACGAGCCATGGATGACCCGAGCTCAAACAAACCTTGTCGTTGTCTTAATTAACAGCCACAAAGCCAAGAAGAACAAAATCTGCCATGTCCTGTTTTACAAGGCCGTCTAAAAGTGCGAGTGGTTTTTACTTTCTCCAGGGAGCTCGCAATCGCATCTGTATTTGATATAACGAAATTCTTGAGCTGATGATAATAACGTGTGTGTGATTATTGAAATGTCTTCGACGTCTGATCCTTTCAGAAAAGCAAAGGACAAACGTGAGAGTGAAGCTCGAAAAAAAAGGAGAAGCCCGACAAAACACAGGAGCAAATTGTTTCAGCAACCTGAATCAGGAACAAACTGCCATGTTCATCATCGCCTTTTGGACTATTATGAACTCGGAATGACAGAATGACTCTCTAACAGAGGCTACATGTGCTGGTGAAGATTACAGACACAGATGAGAGGTTTGCTCTGACTGTGGGCTATTCACCTTATTCTCCACGTACGAGCAGGCACAGCCATTTGAATCATTTTGGCTGGATACTTCCGGTCTCATTTACTTACATTCATTTTTAGAGGTTAATAACAGCCCGTTATGCTCCATGATGTTGTAAACTGATGTTTTCTTATTATATTATTCTATTTTGTCTGTATAATCATGCAAACACTTGTTTGTAGAGCGAGTAGTTTGACCGTTTTCAGCCGTTTATTATTCCTAGTCATTTCTCCCATAGGCGACTGAATCGGAAGTTCTAATACAATCGCAAAAACGAGCGCACTTCCGCATTAAAGAATAAGGTCAATATGTTGTGTGTTGTTTTTGAACTCAAATAAGAAATAAATGTATGCTGTGTGTAGTTTTTCTGTAATTGGTAACATATCGGAGACTGTAAGGGTCTGTATGTGTTCATATATGTTGCATTTATTTTTTTATTTTATACAATTGCAGACGTTACAGTAGGCTCTTTCGAATTTGTCATTGATCTGCAGTTATAATCAAATTATGTTTATAGAAAGGTTAGTAATAAACATTTATAAACAAGTATTTATATGTTAAAAGCATCTGTTTTGTAAGAAGTGCTTCTCATATGATTTGTAAAAGGCCTATAAAGCTTTACTGTAGACATTTATTTGAGCGAGAATGACGTCGACTGAAACTCTCTGTCATACACCACGCCCACCAAAAGGGTACCGTTGGTAGTGGAAACGCAAGCCTGATAAAGGTGACCCGTACTGACCCGTATCGTACCGTACTGTACTAGTCAGTGGAAACGAGGCATTAGAGATCAGAGCTGCTGGATTTACAACACGCTTAATCATCGCTTTCTTCTGAAATACATGAAAGTAAGTGGCTGTTTAACTGGAAGAGGAACAGAATAAATGTTCTAGTAACATACACAAGTGTGTATCATAGGAGAATAAAGCACATTGTCAAGTTATATAAAAAAATATCCATATTGCCTTCTCTATAATCATCAGCATGCATTTTACAAAACAAAAATATTATGTTTTGCTAGTATTTACATGTATTTTAATGTCTGAAACTAAAATAAAGGTTATTTGTTTGAAAACACTGATCAATTGTGATTTAAGACAAGCACACAGAAAATCTGATTTGAATTTAGCAGTTGATAATATACATTCTGAACATTCTAATCACACCGGTGTGATCGCACACGTGAAAGTGTTAATGAATTGTTAGTTCTTGTAAAGTCAGTGCATTAACTAATGCAAACAAGCACCACTTTGCTTTTTAATAACGCATAAGTAAATGTTGGACTATGAATGATAGATGCTCTAGAGCAGGGGTGTCCAAACTCCGTCCTGGAGGGCCAGTGTCCTGAATAGTTTAGCTCCAACTTCTTTCAACACACCTGCCTGGAAGTTTCTAGTACACCTAGAAAGAGCTCAATTAGCTGGTTCAGATGTGTTTAATTGGGGTTGGAACAAAAATATGCAGGACACCGACCCTCAAGAACTGAGTTTGGACACCCCTGCTCTAGAGCATTGAGAAACATAACTAGATGCACTATGCTGTATTACAGATGTGGTCAAATATATTAAAAAATATATATCACAGGCATAAAAATATGTGCAATCTGCAAAAGGCATCAGCGTTTACATTGGACAGACTGACAAGCTGTTTTTCCACAATTATACCTGAGCCAATAGAATTCAGTGTTATCACCTGTTTGGCATTGCGTTCAAACACCACATACTGCTGACACTGATCCAAACGCCGCTTCTTCATGGTCCAGAAATGCAAAACTCTGTTTTCCCTCTGCAGCAGTTCATTCAGGATGGCTGCACAAACACCACACAACCCACAAACACACGACAGATGCTTTACATGAATAAATGAGTGACTGCATCGATGAAGAATGTTTTATGAGAGAAAAACTGGACACACATATGTTAGAACAGACTATAGAGAGTGCACAATCTGACCTTTGACCTGTTGCTCAGGACCACGAGTGTTGCTTGATGATCCCTGAGAGCTGACATTGTTCCGGTGGATGTATTTCAGAAAAACCTCAGCATTGCGCCTGGCCAGAGTACATGCCTGAAAAACACACAGCAAACTTTCCAAGATCCTAAACAGACCCGCTTAAAAAATAATACAGACAAAGTTAGACTGATTTTAGTTCTTATCCGAAGGTTATTGATATTCAATTTGTACTTCATCTGAACTGACAGATATACTGATTCACAATTTGAGACAAAAAGTCAAATTTAAGCACTTTTAAAGACCTTTCCGGGTCCAAATTGTGCATACATATACAGTATTTGATACTATATTACATAAGATGCTATTTGCTATTCTATTTTGTAGTATAGTAAAGTATAGTATTCTAAGAGGAAAAAATGATGGCATGTTTAGTCCAACACTGTAACACGTTTACCAATGTCATGCAAGTCCAGCACTGAATTACTGACATTTACTACTCTCTTAAATGTAATTTACTCAGATCTTAAATGTAATTAAAAGTTCAGACAAATCATGCTACAGGCATATATGCACAGACACTAGAATTTTCAGTTTATATGAAAGCAAAAATATCTATGCATATACATATTTAACTATTAATTGGCTGAGGAGTAAAAAAAATCCCACTCAGGTTCCTTTTATAGAGCAATTGCATATTCATTCATTCATTTTCTTTTCGGCTTAGTCCCTTTATTAATCTGGGGTCGCCACAGCGGAATGAACCACCAACTTATCCAGCATTTGTTTTACGCAGCGGATGCCCTTCCAGCCGCAACCCATCTCTGGGTAACATCCTTGCACACACATTCACACACTACGGACAATTTAGCCTACCCAATTCACCTGTGTCACCAATTCACTGACCCAGCCGAGGCTCGAACCAGCGACCTTCTTGCTGTGAGGCGACAGCACTACATACTGCGCCACTGCATCGACAGCAATTGCATATGTAAATATATATTTTTAATATTATAAATGATAATTTTTGTTTTAACATTCTCAACTTTACATTTATGCTGTTTTTGGGTATATTTTTAACCCATGTACTACACAAACAGGAAATTATGCCATAATTGGATTTAAATATTTTAAACAATCACTGAAATTCTGACCTAAATTCAACATTAAAGGTTTCTGGATGATGCCTCATGTTTGAGGGATAGAATGCTGCCATCTGCAGGTTAGAGTATGAGCATTTAGGATCACTGTTAAAAACTGAAAGTGCCATTTACACATCAATCCAGCAGGGCTCCATAGAAACTCATTCATTTCCAGGTTTTTTTTCTTGATGCTTCAGAAAACTTTCCTTCACAAATGTATGATATTTTATCATACGATTTTTTGGATCAAGTGATTAACTGTTAATAAATTTGTAAATAAAACCAACACAAAGTAAAACGAGGCAATTTCTATGTGACAAATAAAAAACTTCCCCATATATCTGCAAGAGAACATGCTTGTTCCATGTTGATTTTCTAATTTAGTAGTAGTCGTTCATTTATGTATGAACATTTTTGAAATTGATGCCAGATTTGTAGATTTTTTGCCAATTACTGTAAAAATTGCAGTCACACATATGTGTGTTTGAGTGTTTGTGTGCTTGCAAGATATATAATATTCCTTCCATTTTGCATTTGTGCTCACGGTAGTGATGCGCGATTGGCGGTTATATCCGCGGGCGCTGCGGATAATCCGCAGGTCGGGTAATAAAAAAATACATTATGATTAATTGTGGGTGGGTCGCAGGTCATAGCAGTTGACCAGCACAAAAGCAGAGAGTGGACTTTGCTGAATGTGAAGATGAGAGAGCCGCCCAAAATAATGGATGAAGTGCAAGAGTACTGTGCAAACTTTCAGCTAGAGGAGTCATCAGAGGAAAATCTGCTATCGTTCTGGGAGAAACAAGATCACTTATTTACAAGACTGCAGCGCGGTGCGCGCAAACTCTCATTTAGTGCAGCCCCAATCCAGGCACAGTAGATGCTATTCTGTTTCTGCACAGTGCAAAGAAAAAAGCCAAGTAAACATAGGCCTTTTAGTGGCGCCGTTTTTGTTCTCTTTTTCCTGTATATGTAAAGCTAAATCTGCTGTTAATAACGAACAATCCACAGTGACCTATCATCTCGCTTAAAACAAAGAATTAGAATTATTAAAGTGTTGATCGGGTGCGGGTCGGGTGCGGATATATATATATATATATAAAATAATATGTGCGGGCGGGTGGTGGGTGGATCATTAGAATGAAGGAGCGGATTCGGGTGACATTTCAGCTAATCTACGCATCTCTAGCTCACAGCCTTTTTAGAAATTACAGATTTAAACTAGGTTAACAAAATTTTTTAACAACAAAATCCAATGTTTTTTTTTTTTTACTTTTATCATTCATTATCGATGTGGAGTCAATCTGACCCAATGATTTTTTATATATTTTTTTGCACACAACAAAGTCCATCTTTTGGTGAGTTTTACGACAAACTTTTTAGGAAAAGTAAAATAATAATTCATGCCCCTGAGATCAAGGGTGCATTTGAAAAAAAAAAAAAAAAAAGGAAACTTGGAACAAATAATAATTAAATAGTAAATTATTACCTATTTAGTAACAAATTCGCATGAAAGCAGCACAATTACATTTTCAAGCAGTTTCAAGCACCAAAATCGAAGCACTTTTTAAACCTTGAAAACGCTAGATTAAAATTCAAGCATTTTCAAGTATTCCCAGAACCCTTAAGAACCCTAAATAGTGACCTTGAGAAAAGCTTCTTTCTGCTCCAGGTGTTTGCTGATGAGAGGCAGAACGTGATCAGTCTCCGATGAAGATCCAAGTTTATCATGAGCTCCACACCAGTCTTCATCTCTGCGGTACTCCTGCTCCAGACTCTCCAGAACACTACACACCTGCAAACAAACCATTCGTAGAACATTAGGCATGGCACAGGGGCTAGATCCAAAATTGCCTCCTGTACCCTTAAAGAAACACTCAATTATATATTTTTTGGAAATAGGCTCATTTTATAAGCCTACTAGAGTTAAGCAGTTAACTTGAACCATTTTTGAATCCATTCAGCTGATTCTGATTCTGGTGGGATCACTTTTCTCTTAGCTTAGCACAGTGGTTCTCAAACTTGTATCACTAGTGGTACACAGGCTTCCTTCTAGTGGTACGCGGAG
Organism: Danio tinwini; assembly: GCA_903798205.1. Taxonomy (NCBI): domain Eukaryota; kingdom Metazoa; phylum Chordata; class Actinopteri; order Cypriniformes; family Danionidae; genus Danio; species Danio tinwini. Next base: position 1,396,993 of record CAIGQZ010032451.1, on the reverse strand, counting down.
GAATCAATGAATAATTAAAGTAAAAAAAGAACACTTTTAACCCTTTGACGTGTACGATAACACCGATGTGATCAGTAAATTGATTTTAATAGGCTAAACCTTTTATTCTATTTTCAATTGTCTAATGTTTGTTATGTATTTTATCATTTGAAGCTAATCTTCTCCCCATATTTGTAACAGTTGTTGGGACGTATCCCGTATTTTTATATCCCAATGTTGACAGGTATGGTTTAATAACCTGCTTTTCTGACACACAAAGCCTACTCTAACGTGCAGTAAGCAGATCTTCAAATCATATATTTAAATTAGATTTCAAAGATATACCAAAAAGTCATATATACATGCAAGATCTATTTAAAAAATATATTAAAAAGAGTTTTTATATGAATATGATGACATATATCCTATATTTATGAGGTCCAAGGAACATTTCCAGGATTTGATGAATAGGCTACTATATGTTAATACTTTACATTAAAGTACAGCAGATTTCTTTTTACTTTTTAAAAACAGTACCATTTTTAATTAACTTAACTTTAACTTTAATTAAAGTGGCTGACAGTAATAAATATTCTTAATAATAGAATTTAATCTGCCTGTTTTTTTGAACGGTGCAGAGCTGCAGCTGTCTAATTAGGCCTGCTACACTACTGTATTTAAATACTGGTCATTATGGTGGTACTTGGAGAGACAATTTTTTTCTGAGGTGGTACTTAGTGAAAAAAGTTTGAGAACCACTGGCTTAGCATAATGGATTGAACCAGATTAGACCATTAGCATTTTGTTTTTTTTGTTTTTTTTAAGATTATTGATAATTTTCTTAGCTAAAGCTCGAGTCACCTGTAGTTACTTGTAGTTACTACTTTACACCTGTAGTAAAGTTTAGTAGTTCAAACTGAAATCATGGCTGAGTAATTTTTTTCAGGGCACTTGAATTTGTTGAATTTTTATTGAATTGGAACTTCTCATGTAAAAAGAAAAACATATGAATGAATGGTGGGGTGGGTGATGGGGGTTGGGGAGTTTTGGCAATGACTGGGATTAAATAACACAGGAGTACACTATTGAGTACACTTAAATGATCTTGATTTTTTTTTATATTATATGTATTCATGTTTTAAAAATGTAGCCACACTATACAATCAATACATGCACACCTCTTTTCAACTAGGATAGTGTGAGACTAAAAGTATTTTTGGAACACTTGATAACCTATTTTTTAGTTTGTTTTAATAAGCTGCATCAATCACAGGTATGTGGTGCACAACCCAAGGGGGTTTAACCATATTGTGTTTCCCAGCACCTGTTCTGATGTCTTGTAGAAGGCCACCGAGGCATTAACCAGTTTGAGTCTGTCCTCCATCTTGAGCATGAGCTGCTGCCAATGCACGGCCACTTTCTCTGCACAGCTGCGGATGGCCTCGGGGTCAAAGTGTCCAGCCTGTAACATGATTTCTGCCTTCTGCTGCACCTGTAGTGCACTCTGATGGGTTTTCTGGAGAGAGTTAGCGTGGAACAAAGACTGGAGGAAGAGAAGGAGAACGAAAAATTGAATACCTTAAAGTGAAGGTGAAATCAAAACTAACCATACTGATTTTGTTTGCTAGTTTTGAGTTGAACAAGTCATCTGTGCATATCATTAACAAAAAAAAAATGTTCGCCCTTCTAATCTTTAATTCATTTCTCAGAATACGTTGGTCTGAGGTAATGGGCGTGGCTAACATACTTAACCACGCCCCTCTAACTGTCAGCTTTGGACAACAAACAGAAATGGTGAGCAGGAGGAGTCCATTACGATGTAATAACTCCTCCCAAACCCTTTTCCCGATCATCTGAATGAAATGCCCACTTTACTACATCCAATCAGGCTCGCAGTAGAATAAAACAAGCCACGCCCACTGTTTTCTCATTCAGTATTTAGTTTTTCTAGGAACTGCATTACAATATGAAAAAAAAATGGTCGCAGCTTCTAGTTCATGCAGACTTGCGATACCAATATTTCTTACGATATAGCTAAGTTGCAAAACATTATTTTATTAGCAATTAATAAATACATGTTTAAAATATCAGAATCATTTATGCATTTTATGATAATACTAAAATAAACAGGTAATAGTTATTGTTTCGGGCAGCACGGTAGCGCAATTGCCTCACAGCAAGAAGGTCGCTGGTTCGAGCCTCGGCTGGGTCAGTTGGCGTTTCTATGTGGAGTTTGCATGTTATCCCCGTGTTCACGTGGGTTTCCTCAAGGGTGCTCTGGTTATCCCACAAGTCCAAAAACATGCAATATAGACGTATATGTGTGTGTGAATAAGTGTGTATGGGTGTTTCTCAGTGATGGGTTGCAGCTGGATAAGTTGGCGGATTATTCCATTGTGGCGACCCCAGATTAATAAAGGGACTAAGCCGAAAAAAAATTGTTTAAATTTGGAAACATTTAGATTTGAAAATACCACGAATGACTGAAGACCTTAGCGGAAATTCTGATTCTTGTTGGCTTTTTTCATTTTCCTCAGTGAAATTATTTATTTTTAGCTCTAGGTTCAGCTAACAGCACCTGCTGGAGAAGTGGGGATGAAGATAGTAAAAGACCCGTATGATTGGTCAGATTTGATTAAACAACCTGGGCTCTATTTTAATGATCTAGGTGCAAAGTCCAAAGCGCAGGGCGCAAAAGCATTAAGCGCATGTCAGAATCCACTTTTGCTAAAATACAGTACATATAAAGTACATAATGTGCAGCATGTACAAGCACTAGCGTTCTGCTACATCAACCAACAATCATATATGTTCTTCAAAACACCCCTGCCTTTAATTTAATACAATTTGAAGCAATAAATAGACAGATTATTAAAGTTAAATATAAATATGAGAACATTTCCTGGGATATCTTTCAGCGCCAGAGTGCTGACAGCTTTAGGTTGTCTACACTCAGACTCAGGCCTGTTTTCTGTCTTCTGGCATTGTCACGGAAAAGGGGAAATAAATCTAACTTTAATAACTGTGGACATTTACGAGAAGAGTCCAGCAGGTAGAACCTCATTCAATGCAGGAAACAGAGATTGATGCCAAATCCTGTAATAAATTTGATGACTACTGTTGGGAGTGATTCAGACGAGTAGCAGAAAGTGTGTTTCAGAAACTTTTCTGTTACAAAAAAGAAAATCAGCAAAACTTTTTAATGCTAAATCTGTGTCGAGAGTGATCTTTGTCTTTAATCTTGAAGGCATAGTTCACCAAAACCTGAACATTCTCGTAATTTACTAAGCCTTGTCGCAAACCTTTAATATTAGCAAAATATTAGAAACCAGCAATCGTCAACTTCCATAGTATTTGTTATTTATACCATAGATGTCAACAATTCTAAGTTCTAACATTCTTCAAAATGTTTTTTTTTTTTTTTTTTTTTTTTTTTTGCTGTTGTTGTTGTTGTTGTTGTTGTGGTTCAACAAATACTCATAAAGGTTTGGAATCACTTGACGGTGATTAAATGTAAATTTTGGGGTGAACTATCCTTTTAAAGTACCTTGCACTCTTAAACAAAAATGTTGTGAATTGGAGTAAAAATGTTCTGGATTGTCTGTGGGGCGTAAATCCTTTAAGAGAAGGTTATGATCCCTGTGGTAAAGTTTATGAATGAACAATTCCTGCTGGATCTGTTTAGAATATTCTCAGCGTAACCGCTTCCATCTCCCATTGTTAAGCAGATAGGAAAGAAAAGAGAATTTTCTTTAAAAATAGGCTTAAGTGATGGTTGAAGTTGGGGACAGGTATTTTGATATGGCTAGGTTTAAAGATGGGTGAAAAATAGGATTAGTTACAGCTACAATTATTATATTATTATTTTGTATGTTAGTATGATGCACATGTATGCATATATAAAGATGTAAAATCATTAAATGTAATATGTCCCTTAACCATAGAGGTATTTTGTGGGCACATGACTGGCCTGTCTTTAGCTGTCTTATTCTTATTTCATCATATAAAAATAAGTATCATGTGGCGAGGGGGCGTGGCCGAGAGCCGTGGGACAAAACGAGGCCCGCCACAGATGAGATACACCTGTGGCGCGCACCTGCCTTCAATCCCACGGAAGGAGCTCTGGACTATAAGAGGAGGAACGATGGCAGAGGACAGAGAGAGAGGACCGGGCCCGGACATATTACTTTTGCTTTCAGTTTGATGGCAGTCTCCGTGAGGAGCTGCCGTCCGTTTGTTTTGATTTAGACGGCAGTCTCCGTGAGGAGCTGCCGTCCCTTTTATTAATAAATATTTATTTAAAAGTTCATCGGTTCTCTGCCTCCTTCTTCCCGGCGGCCAGGTGGCCGTGAACTTCATTACATATCATTTCATATATCATATTAAACAGAATTATTAGCCCCCCTGAATTATTAGCCCCCTGTTTATTTTGTTTCCCCAATTTCTGTTAAACAGAGAGATTTTTTTCAACACATTTCTAATCATAATAGTTGTAATAACTCATCTCTAATAACTTTTTTATTTTATCTTTGCCATGATGACAGTAAATAATATTTGACTAGATATTTTTCAAGACACTTCTATACAGCTTAGAGTGACATTTAAAGGCTTAACTAGGTTAATTAGGTTAACTAGGCAGGTTAGGGTAATTAGGCAAGTTATTGTATAATGATGGTTTGTTCTGTAGAATATTGAAAAAATAAATAGCTTAAAGGGGCTAATAATATTGACCTTAAAATGGGTTTTAAAAAAAAAAATGCTTTTATTTTAGCCGAAATAAAACAAATAAGACTTTCTCCAGAAGAAAAAACTATTATCAGACATACTGTGAACGTTTCCTTGCTCTGTTAAACATCATTTGGGAAATATTTAAAAAAGAAAAGAAATCAAAGGGGGGCTAATAATTCTGACTTCAACTGTACACTCTCAGAAATAAAGGTACATGAGCTGTCACTGGGGCAGTACTTTTTCAAAAGGTACATATTTGTACCCAAATAGTCCACAGTGGTACCTATATATATATATATATATATAATTTAAAATTCCAGTTGTACTTTTTTATATATAAAAACAGGAAAAATTAACCAAAAAAAAACAAAACATAATTTGTTTTTAAAACGAGGTGTTTCTCAATAAATCCAACCAAAACCTCTTCAAAAGTTTGATTTGTTATTCTTTAGCAAGTTATGCTAGGACGTTTTATACTTTCAACATATTTTTTGTCTTCTTTCAACATTCCCTGAGTAAGTAAAACTTTATTTCAATGTGATTCTAAGGCATTTTCTGTGAAAAACAAAACAGGTGCCATTTATTTGTTTGTTTTTTCAAACATATTTTAGCAGTCAGCATCAAGTCATATATCAGTTTAAACAAGAGAACTTGACATTTCAATTAATATCAACTAAAATCCCAATTTTATATTTATTTTTGTCTAAAAGCTGATGAATTTTCCAGAATTACAAGAAGTATGACTACAAAACGTGATGTTTTCCACAGTTCACACAAACAAAACATCCAACATTGCCTGAGCAATTCATTTCAATGTTATTCTGAGCTAGGGGTTTTTTTGCCAGTGAAAAACAGGTGCATATTATTTACTAGAAGGAGAGGAAGAGAAAGTGATTCATCTATGTAAAGGTCGAGGACTACACACTGTTATTATAGATGCCTGCTATATACGTATAATTTTGTGCAAAGACAGTGAGAGAGGCTCTTTGTGAGTGTGTGTATGTGTGTTTACCTCTATGGCCAGCTGGAACTGTTCATGTTCTCTCTGTAGTTGTTCGGCCTCCGACAGTGAACTTGCATTCACCATACTGGCGTCCAACATAGACTCACCATTACGAATCCACCCCAGAACCTAAAAATACACATAACACAACAAAAACAGTGTTAGCACTGAAACACAACATCTATTTACTCCCTTCTGAAAAAAAAGTACACTTTGGATTGAATAAGCAAACTAGAAAAGAGAACATAATATACTTAAAGGGATAGTTCAAATTCTGTCACTATTTACTTGTCTTTTACTTGTTTCATTTTTATACGTTTCTTTCTTCTGTTAAACACAAAAAACATATATTTTGAAGAACACTGGTAATAGTTCCAACACTTAGTCATTCATTCCTTTTCTTTTCGGCTTAGTCCCTTTATTACAGTTTTTCTCCATTGGTTTGGCTCATTTCTTGAAACTGGAATTACATTCTTAAAAAAACATGTACAAACCTCCAAACCACTTGGCAATTGTTCACAACAGAATTGATTTTTCTCATTCATTTTATCAAATTGCAAATGTCTAAGTACATCTAGCCTACATTTAGCACAATTTTCAAGTGAATAGATCTAGTTGATCTAAACTGATTGTTGATTCTCAGTTCAATGGTTGTTCGCTCCAAAATGTGTCAGTGTCATTTCATTGTATAATTCATCACATGCACAATAGTCTGTTCAATTTTCAAAGATAGTCAAGATCATAATACCATGAATATCATATATGACTGTGGAACATTTGATACATTTATTAAAGCAACTGGCAGTCAGGTGACACTAGTGGAACTTGACTAACAAAGGAGGAATTTCACACATCTCAGATGACCGATCAAGCACTGTAGGCTGCATATAATTTCCATTGTTGTTTGTTTGTATGTTTATATTACAGTATATTACAGTCCTTTTTTATTCTGATGTATGTTAATTACTTTATGTGTGTGATTGATAATAGTTACAATTTCATTGGCAGTATGAGTGCAATGTATGATGTCAAACCTTGGAGGCTACTCTTAACCTAAAATCCCAACACTATCTCACAGCAAATTGTAACTTTTTGATTTAGTGGCTAATTCGAATGAATTTGTACGATCTCATTCATACAATTTAGTATGATTTGCTTATCCCCCAATGATGGTGGGGTTAGGGGCCACGCCTCCTTTTTAAAATTGTACATTTTCGTACGACTGAACACATACGAATTAGCCACTGAACTGACAACACGTAAAATAGTTACATTTCCTTGTGAGATCAGACAGAAAATCCTTTTATATATATATATATTTATATTATATTTATATTTTAACTTTTTAAAATCTTATCAATTTATTTTATATAGTTTTTTTTACACAATTGCATTGTCAAAAGACAAAAAACTATTCAGTAACCATTTTCAAAAACTGGGCTAAGACTGAAAGGTGGACATGAGGGACATTTCAATGGTCCTCTGTCATAGTGACAAAACATCTAAACATTTTGACTTGCAGTGCTTACGCAATGCCAAAGGGACAAAGGATTTTGGGGGCACTGACTGTTTAAATGAGAAGGATATGAGCTTTTGCGAGTGAGCTATAGTGTTGTGCTGAACTGTAAGACTGCTTTGCAAAACAATCTTAGAGTATTAAGAATGTAATTCCAGTTTCAAGAAATGAGCCAAACCAATGGAGAAAAACTGTAGTCTGGGGTCGCCGCAGCGGAATGAACCGCCCAATTCCATAGTATTTTTTTTTCAATGGTTACAGGTTTTCAGCTGTCTTTATGACTTTCTTTTTTCTGTTGAACACAAAAGAAGTTTTTTTTAAAGGTTTTGAATTACTTAAGGGTGAGTAAATACTGAGTACATTTTCATTTTTGGGTGAACTATCCCTTTAAGAGCAAATAAATTGTAATGTTAGATATAGTAGAATAATTAGGGTTTGCAGATACTCTATGTGCGGGTACGTGATTATTTGTTTTTATTAGCTAGGTAAAGGACATTTTTGGGGAGTTAGACTTTGTTCAAGTTCGAGTTCAAGTTCAGTTTATTTATAAAACAAGTTTCCAACTGCCACAAGGCTGCACAAAGTGCTTTACAGAGAAAATACAAACAAAATGTTAAGGGCATAATAAACACTAACAGCAATAGGCATATAGGCCCAATCCCAATTCTACCCCTTAGCCCTTCCCCTTACCCCTACCCCTTGTTTTGCATGTTCATGTGAAGGGGTAGTGGTGTCCCAATTCTCTAGCTTGAAGGTGTAGGGCTAAGGGAAAGGGGTGAATAGCCCTTCGAACGAAGATTTTTCAGGACCACACTCAAAACCAAGGGGTAAGAAAATCTCTCAGAATGCACTAGCCACAGCGCCAGTTTCGCTGCACCCAGAAGTAAGGAGATCCACAAATTAGTATTTTTTGTCATTATTACGAATTTTTACAACAAACCAACACGTTTTAATATATTCATAACCGCGTTCATGTTTTACCGTCATGCTTTTATAAAAAAAAAAGCTTAAATAAAATCCACTAAATTTCGCGATCTATAATCCATAATCATAACTCCTGTACAGCAGTCCCACAACATTCTGACACTCGATGACACTCGAACACCCTGTCAGAAAAGTCTAGTGGCTAAGAATGAGCATTTTACAGTGTCTGCTATAATGTTAATGTTGTTTTTGGTGTGTTTACATGGATGCATATGGCCATGCTGTAAATGTGCAGTATAGTTATGATCTTATTGCCACATTAGATCGTTATGATAACATAATATACAGGGAGTGCAGAATTATAAAACTCATTATTATCAAAGCTGAATATTTTTGGAAGTAGTTTTTAGTTTGTTTTTAGTTTAAGCTATTTTAGGAGGATATCTGTGTGTGCAGGTGACTATTACTGTGCATAATTATTAGGCAACTTAACAAAAAACAAATATATACCCATTTCAATTATTTATTTTCACCAGTGAAACCCATATAACATCTCAACATTCACAAATATACATTTCTGACATTCAAAAACAAAACAAAAACAAATCAGTGACCAATATAGCCACCTTTCTTTGCAAGGACACTCAAAAGCCTGCCATCCATGGATTCTGTCAGTGTTTTGATCTGTTCACCATCAACATTGCGTGCAGCAGCCTCCCAGACACTGTTCAGAGAGGTGTACTGTTTTCCCTCCTTGTAAATCTCACATTTGATGATGGACCACAGGTTCTCTATGGGGTTCAGATCAGGTGAACAAGGAGGCCATGTCATTAGTTTTTCTTCTTTTAGACCCTTTCTTGCCAGCTACGCTGTGGAGTACTTGGACGCGTGTGATGGAAGATTGTCCTGCATGAAAATCATGTTTTTCTTGAAGGATGCAGACTTCTTCCTGTACCACTGCTTGAAGAAAGTGTCTTCCAGAAACTGGCAGTAGGACTGGGAGTTAAGCTTGACTCCATCCTCAACCCGAAAAGACCCCACAAGCTCATCTTTGATGATACCAGCCCAAACCAGTACTCCACCTCCACCTTGCTGGCGTCTGAGTCGGACTGGAGCTCTCTGCCCTTTACCGATTTTGGGATTTTTAATAAAAACTGATCAGCAGAACGCAAGTGTCTAGGTGGAGTGCAGACAACAATCAGTTTGGGGTAAATAATGAGGCCCAGCCCATGTAGGGCTTTTTAAACAAAGAGAAGGATTTTAAATTCGATTCTTTGTGTCACAGGTAGCCAATGGAGAGACCTCAAAATAGGAATGACATGCATATTTCGGGCTTTTAGGGAAAAATCTCGCTGCTGCATTTTGCACTGTAGGCGAGCAATCTGAGACTTATGGTGAGTTCAGACTGCATGATTTTAACCCTGATTAACAGCCAACAGGTTTTGAGAAATCGCAGACAAATGCCTGAAATCACAGGCAAATCGGTGCTCGTGCATGCGAGTGACAAGGTTAAAGGTTGAGTAGAAATTACTAATTCCCTTTAAACCCAGGTGAGCAAATATGTACATTTTCTACCCCATTAAAGGCTTCTTTCTCATTATGTAGTTAATATCAAAAGATATACTACGTGTTTTTGGTTGTGAGACGTAGTTTGGACAAAGTTGTCGGCGATTCTTCCTATTTTAAAGTCATACAGTGTAAAACCCCCTGTCGTCGATCCATCTTGCAGTGTAAACAAAGCAGCTACAAAACGCTAGCACAGATAGTCATACAGTGTAAAAACATCTGTGACACGACTACTTTAAAAATCATGCAGTCTGAACTCGGCATTAGGCAGCCCAAAATAGAGAGTTACAATAGTCTAACCGGGTGGTTATAAGCGCACATATGGCAATTTCTAGAGAGGACTTCATTTTAGAAAGAAGGCGCATTTGGTAGAAACTGTTTTAAACCACATTTGAAATATGTTTATCAAATTTTAAGTTCTGATCTAATGTTACGCCCAGGTTACGTACCTGGGGTAATCTGAACTCCTCCAGGTTGCCTAATGCTGCGTTCACACCAGACGTGGAAGAAGCGTCAATCGCGAGTGATTTACATGTTAAGTCAATGCAAAGGTGCGAACAGACATCCTGCAGTGCGATATGCGCGAATGGCCCGGCACGAATGACGCGAATTGTGTAAATGGCACGGCGCGAATTGAGCATTTGATGCACTTAATGTGCGAATCGCTCGAGATAAAAAAAATCTAAACTTCTGTGGACATTTGCGCCGTGTTAACCAATCAGAAGCTTGCTCTTGTGGGGGAGTGATTATGACGTAGCACCTGTTGTTTGTGTCCCGGGGGAAAATCCTTCTGCCTACATGGACAACAGTTCATCAAACTGAGCTCGGCTCAGTCAGAAGCACCGTTTATGAGCTCACAGAGCTGGGTGCACCTTTGAAAGGATCTAGTCGACACAGACACTGCTCCAAACGAATCAACGCTGCTTTTTAGCCTTCATAAAGCACATAAACACAGTTATTTTATCAATACAATCCATGTTAGCCATTTAGCAAACGAAGCTACAGTCTGGTTTTCGATTCTCTGGTGGATTTGCAAAAACAAAAACTGCAAGCAGACATAACTCAGGTTACGTATTTTATCATAACACGTTAATTACTGTAATTTCTCATTTCTAAAGCTAAAGCGACACCTCTGGCTCAGATGAATTCTGAAATTTGCAGTTAAATGCAGGAATCATTTGCTTGATATACAACAGATATAGCTGTACATATGACACCCGGGTGTGAAGAGCAGAATAGGCAGAATTCATAAGTCTCTCTATTAGTTTCATTTCTCTTTATTAGTCTTTATGTAGATGCAGACACTTTAAGGCTGTCACTGGCGACAGCACTTTGGCCCTCACTTACGCTCTGAATTAGATTAGCTTAGAGAGACAGTAAATCAGCCATCACAGCAGGCCATATTGATTATCAATCACAGGATCTGGCAGTCAGCGCCAGATGAGAATCTGCTTCAGCTTGTGATTTCAGGAGAAAGAAAACACTCTTGTTTCAGAAGAGCAAACTAAATCAGCAAATGTATATTATTTTACATGATATTCAGTTGAAGTCAGAATTATTAGCCCTCTTGAATTATTAGCCCCCTGTACATTTTGTCCCAATTTCTGTTTAATGGAAAGAAGATTTGTTCAACACATTTCTAAACATAATAGTTTAATAACTCATTACTAATATCTGATTTCTTTTATCTTTGCCATGATGACAGCATACAATATTTGACTAGATACTTTTCAAGACACTAGTATGCAGCTTAAAGTCACATTTAAAGGCTTAACTAGGATCGTTAGGTAAGTTAGGGTAAATAGGCAAGTCACTGTATAACATAATCGAAAACAAATATTGCTTAAGTGTAACGGCGACAGTGACGCTAGACAACGGAGTGAGGATCCTTATGCAGGTCTTTATTGACAGGATGGTCAAACAAGCAGTGGTCAAAACAGGAACAGATGTATACAAGGCAGGCGGCATACAAGGATAATCAAACAAAACAAAGCAAGGTCTAACACGAAAAGCAAGACAAGGGAAACCGCATCGTAATGTTCACTATACAGCTTACAAGACTCAGCGACTGGATTGCGTGTCTGTGCTGCTTAAATAGTGAGTGTAATGAGTCCTTGACAATCCTCAGGCGGTGTGTATGCAATCAGTCAGGATCAGGAACATGTGTGTGAGCGGAGTGCATGCATGAAGTTGTAGTCCATGAAATGGCAGATTTTTTGTTATATGTAGCAATTATGAATGTTTTCCAGCAATTTATGGTGTTTAGATCGCTGGTGATCGTGACATTAGGGGGCTAATAATATTGAACTTAAAATAGTTTAATAAAATGTTAAAACTGCTTTTTATTTTAGCTGAAATAAAACAAATAAGAATTTCTGCATATTACATGTGAGAGATTTCTGAATGAAGGGTGCCTCATTGATTTTAAAATAACTGTAGGAAACACGCTCTATGATTATTTATTGAACATCAACGCTGTACAACTGAAACTAAAACCCACATTTCCAAAAGCCAAGTCACTTTTTTCCTATAAAAAGTTAAAAAAAATGTGCGCTTTTGGAAACAAAATAAATGATTTTCAATGTTTTCAAAAGTATAAAATAAGCAGCATCTCTTCTAAATAAAAAAAATTCTTGTATATCCTGTAAATAATATTTTAAACAGCGCATTTCTTGCATCTTCTGTAAACAATTTTTTTAATGTAAATAATCATTTTATTGTAATTAAAAATATGCTGCCTCAAGGCATCTCTGGTGCAGCTTGCAATCAACGTCAATGTAGTGCAAACGCGCGACGTGTAGTTACATTTTTTGAGAGGTTTGCTGGTATGCTATGCCACCTACAGGCTAAAATTATTCTTGTAAATGGTTAATTTTGGATCATTTTAATATTAGAACAATACAAAAAAGCTCAATTTGAAAATAATTACTAATTTAAAGAATTATTGAGTTGGAAATAGGTATCATTTGAACTTTAATTGTTCATTTTAGTACAGTTGTACAAGTCATACAAGCAGTTTTTAGTACAAATTCGACATGAAATCAAAATTTACTTGCTATTTTTATTTGTATGTAGTAGTGTTTGTTATAAATGATGTGAAGTGGATCATCACCTTTCATCAAGGCTGTCCTAAAACTATTGAACAAAACCCATTCTTGTCCTAGGACAACTTTGAAAAAACATTTTCGATTCACTTGGAATGTTGACAACAGTATCTGTGCTAAATTAATTTGACCTCAGATTCATTCATTTTCCTTCAGCTTAGTCTCGATTTTGGAGGTCGCCACAGGGGAATGAACCGTCAACTATTCCAACATATGTTTTACACCGCTGATGCCCTTCCAGCTGCAACCCAGTACTGGGAAACACCCATACACTCTCACATTCACACAAACTCTCATACACTAGGGTCAATTTAGTTTTTCTTTTCACCTATAGCCAGGGGCGTCGCTAGACCCCATTTACTGGGGGCACGTGCCCCAGTAAAAATCGCCAGTGCCCCAGTAAATGCTTTGAGATATGATTTACTTTATATGCAAGTGAGCCAATGCTGATGAAAGCAATGTGGTTACATTTTTCGAGAGGTTTGCTGGTATGCGACCGCTGCGCTGGACCATACCTGTATGTTCGACGCAGAAGTATAAATCAGTTTTAACAGAGCGGGGTCACGTGACTCACACAAGTGATTAAAAAAAATGACCTGGAAAATTTTGAGTAGCCTAGCTTCTGAATGTCAATTTTGATTATTTTTCGATAAATCGCCCAGCCCTACCCTCATGTGAAATTATTTAAATATGTCACAAGTCCTGTTTAACTGAGAGCAAAGGTTTTATTTCAAGATCAGTCCTGGGACAACATGAAGGAATTAAGTTATTTGTTTTTACAAATTTAAGTAGATTAAACAGTTAAGTTGTTCCCAAACAAATTAATTAATAAGTTAGTTAGCTTGGTAATAATTTTGAAATCATTTTTTGAGTGTACATACAAAAGCAACAAAAAAGTCTGCATTAGTACTGCACACTGAGTGTGTACGATATCGATTTCATATGTCTAAATGCAGTGTGTTTTTACCTGTTTAACCTCAGCCTGTAGGTGGCGTAGCTGCACACACTGCTCCAGGCGCTTCTGTGTGTGTTCGGCGCTCATGTCCAGCTCGTGCTGTTTCTCATGAAGGAACTCCAGCAGCTCCTGAACTTGTGTTGCCAGATCCACCTCCTTCTCTCCAGTCAACTCAATACCTACATATCACACACATTTCACTTACATCTTAATGAGGATATTACATAGATTTCAGTTGTTTTTATATCACGTTAATGCCTTAAACCTACTGCTAAACTCAACACAGACACAAATGCCAACCATAATGGCCCGTTTCCACTGAGTGGTACAGTACGGTTCGGTAAGCTTTTATGGTCGTTTCCACTGTCAAAAGGTGTACCGAACCGAACCGTACCGTACCACTTTTTTCGGCACCCTTTCGAAAGGGTACCAAGTACGAGAAAGGGTACCAAAAGGTGGAGCTACACGGGCAGCTGAACGCTGATTGGTTACAGAGATATTTCACGAGCCCGTGGAGCTAGCCAGAATGAAAACAAAGAAACCGCAATGTTTTAAATACACACTACACAGCCGAGACAACTATTTGCATATAATAATGAGAAATGGATGACCCAAACAAAAAAAAAACCTTGTCGTTGTCTTGATGTACAGCCACAATGCCAAGAAGAACAAAATCTGCCATGTCCTGTTGTTGCTTTACGAGGCCGTCTAAGGCCCCGTTTACACTAATACGTTTTCGTTTTAAAACGGTTTTGCTACGGTTACGCCATCCGTCCACACTACGCCGGAGTTTTCGAGCCTCGAAAACGGAGCGTTTTGGAAATGCTGGAGAGGTCGTTTTCATTCTAAAACGCTGCTGCTCCCTCTCAGTGTGGATGGGGGAAACGGAGACATCTGAAAACGAAGGCGGGGCTGCAGACATTCGCCTATCTGATTGGGGCTTTTCCTCAATATTAAGTAGCCTACACACAGTTCAGTGACAGTCCTGCATCCTCTCCTTGTAAGTTCAGACTTCGCAAGTTTGATATGGAAAACAAACTCCCGAGTGTGTACATGGTACTTTAAAAAGTCATTCACATCACCCTGGCTATGCTGTTTCACTTTCTTAACAATAAAATGAAAACATGACATAAGGAACTGCCTATTTTTATTTTGATATTAGCAACAGACATCAAAAAATGTTGAGGCGTCATGTAGCTGCATAATATGATCGACATCTTCATGCATATTTATAACAAAATGGAGCCTGTAACATTACTGCCTCCTTTCATTTTCATTGAAAATACGAAACATACCCTCTCTTACAATGAATATCAGTTTTAATAAATAATAAAGGCCATTATAAAAGTATAACGCACAATAAGTTTATACAATAGAGAAAATAAAGGCAAGCAATCAGTCAGATGTGGTGTCCGCTGTTACATTAATTAGGATATTAACCTAACTTATCTGCGCTCAGCCAAAACACGTTACCTGAGAACAAGTAATACATGCAAAAGACCAAAGTCGGGGAACATGTCGTTAGATATAGACAACAAGATGAATTAAAAATCACGTTTAACAAATATAGTGAGATTAGATCCAGTAGGAGATCTGTGATAAACAGTCCGACGTGCACAGCTCTCATATGGGTATGTGCTCAACGCACGCTGCAGCGCATGCCAGAGAGTGTGTGTGTGTGTGGTCACGTGATGTGCGTCTTCACCGTTTTAGTGTAGACGGAGAGCTGTTCAGAAACGCTGGGTGAAACGCTAGTGTGGACGCGGATCGTTTTCATTCTAAAACGCCTTTTAAAAACTAAAACGTACTAGTATAAACAGGGTGTAAAAGTGCGAGCGGTTTTTGCTTACTTTAGGGAGCCCGCGATCGCATCTTTATTTGATATAACAAACTTCTTGAGCTGATGATAATAACGTGTGTGTGGTTATTGTGTGATTATTGAATTGTCTTCGACATCTGATCAATTCAGAAAAGAAAATGACAAACGCGAGAGTGAAGCGCGGAAAAAAAGGAAAAGTCAGACAAAACACAGGAGCAAATTGTTTCAGCAACCTGAATTATGAACAAACTGCCATGTTTATCATCACCTTTTGGACTATTATGAACTCTGAATAACAAAATGACTCTCTAACAGAGGTTACATGTGCTGGTGAAGATTACAGACACAGATGAGAGGTTTGCTCTGACTGTGGGCTATATTGGGTGTTGTTTTTTTTAACTCAAATAAGGACTAAATGTATGCTGTGTGTAGTTTATCTGCCATTAGTAACATATCGGAGACTGAAAGGGTCTGTATGTGTTCATATATGTTGCATTTATTTATTTATTTTACATAATTGCAGCAATTACAGTAAGCTATTTCACACTGTCATTGATCTGCAGTTATAATCAAATCATGTTTATAGAAAGGTTGGTAATAAACATTTATAAACAAGTATTTATATGTATAAAGCATCTGTTTTGTGAGAAGTGCTTCACATATGATTTGTGAATGACCTGTACGGCTTTACTGTAGACATTTATTCGAGCGAGAATGACGTCGACTGAAACTCTGTCGTACACCACGTCCACCAAAAGAGTACCTTTTGTAGTGGAAACGCAAGCCTGATTAAGGTGACCCGTACTGACCCGTACCATACTGTAACAGTCAGTGGAAATGAGCCATTAGATACTAATAAGAATGTGTTGTGGTGGATATGAAGCACTTTTAGTTAACGAAAAGCAGTGGAATGTCTTCACTAGTGTGTTTTGATATCTCACAACACTGCAAACCCTACACAGTAAAATCAACAGTGTAAAAAATGCAGTGTTAAATGTCAATAACTCCAAAAATGTTGAATTAACAAATATACAGTGTTAACGACTGCACATTGACAGTGTGGTTGCACAGTGCAATATGATGTGATTTTCCTTTAACACTACAAGTGCAAAAGATTGCGACATACACCACACTGTCAGAAAAAAGGGTACGGTTGGGGTACATTTGTGAACACTTAGGGTACAAATGGTGAAGTTGTACCTTCAATGGTTCAAAGCACCTTAAGATTACTTTAAGGGTAAAAAAATATGTTCCCAACTGTCAAGGGGTCCATGTTTGGGCCATTTATTTATTAATAAATAAAACAATTATAAAACGTAACAAAATAACACTGCCAAAATACAACTGGGAACAAATAATAGATTTAAAAGACCAAAAACTGGCCGTTAGATATACACAAGATGTATTAAATATCATGTTTTAACCACAATGGGAAGAAAATGAAGACGCACATGACCGTGAGACAGTGGTGAAACGTCCAGAGAAACAGTTCAAACACATTTCGTTTTGTTTGGATAATGTTAAGCTCACTCGGCCACTGTATTA
Source organism: Danio tinwini (assembly GCA_903798205.1). Lineage (NCBI taxonomy): Eukaryota > Metazoa > Chordata > Actinopteri > Cypriniformes > Danionidae > Danio > Danio tinwini. The sequence goes on along the minus strand of CAIGQZ010032451.1, from coordinate 1,379,854 downwards.
ATTGCATATTTATAAATTCGGAATTTCCTCAATGTTGGTAAGCTAACGTTTATGCTAACGTCCATGTTCACTCCAGACAGGAGTGAACGCCTGTCCCTTTTATGTCTGAAACAATATTACGTTAGTTTATGCATATTACCCAACCAATGTTGAGTTATACCAGTTTTATTTTGCAACGTTACATATTTAAATTGTACGTAACGGTATAAACGCATGTCCAAGAGAGTCCTAATCATCTGTTGTGTCAGATCCAGGTGCAGGTCATTTATCAAACCTTTGAGTTGCATATTTAAAAGTTTTTAGTGTTAACCTCAAGCTCACACAGATCATGATTTTTTTTTTTCTTTCAGAAAATGAAGTGGACGAGTAAGCAATAGAGTGTAATAACGTAAGTAAAATCATTCATTACATTCAGTAATTTGACTTTCACCACTGAATTCATTGTGCAGTCTTAAATTTAATCTCTTTTTTCCATAAAACTGTTAGGTGAAGTGTTTTAAAGTTGAATTTTTATGATTTATTATGGACTTCTATTTGATCCAATAGAGGGATCTTTTGAGGGTAATGCGAATGTCCTGCATATCCAGTACAATAAGGTTTGTGACGCTTTATTAAAAACACCCTTGTCAGTGAGATCACACATTTTAAATCAGTTGTCAATTTAAATTAAAAGTTTAATGTCAACATAAGCCAAACTATAGGATCAAATTATAATTTACAGTTATGACTTTTTAAAAACATTTTCATTTTCAAAGCTTTGTGGTAAACATGTGCATTCAAGCTTACAACTATTTGTACAGTGATAAATAAAAGGAAATGGCAGCAAAGAATATTAGATAATGTTTTTAGTTAAAGTGAATCACTAATTTCCTTTTTGTTTATTTTCAGTCGTGGTAAACCTGACAGAGTGCATTCATCAACCATCTCCAACCAAGTCAGAGCTTCAAGGACAGCTTTACCAGTATTGTGCTAAAGGTACCTGAGCTTGATTAAGAAAAAAACATCTCCATTGGCCAAAGTCTACAAAAAGCAAGAGAAGTTTGCAGATGATCTAACAGGTATTGACATAAAACTTACATAATTATAATTTTGCTCGATCAAACCCTTCTTTCTTGGATGGGATCATTAAGTGCCTTTTCAAGCTGCATTTAGCAAGTTCAAACTCATGGACCTTATATATAAACCCTTTATGTAGATAACATTTCTCAATTAAAAAAAATATGTTATTTATAAAAATACATCAATATCTGTTATTCAGCATGTGCTAACATTTCCAGTATTTTTTTCTTTATTTTAAAAACAGGTCCTTAATGTTATTAAATTATTTAAAAGTATTCAATTCATCTTTATTTGTATAGCGCTTATACAATGTAGATTGTGTCAAAGCAGCTTCACATGGAAGTTTATAGTGAATATTCAGTACTTCATTATTTGTTTTTATTTGATTTTATTTTGCAATAGATTCTGATTTTCGTGCAGCTCTAATTCGGCTCCCCCATATTTTTAAAGAGAAAGTGATTGCTTACAGTAATTACACTGGGAGAGTTTTGGGAACTGTTGGTTAAACACTTTGTAATACTCTGATAGATGTTATGCATTTCTGACAGATTTTGCACTGTTTAGTGACGTCCTTTTTTTCTTTTCACAGTGGGATAATGATGATGCTCCATACCCAACTCTACAGATGGTAGAAAGTCCTCTGCAAAGTGTAGGAGAATAGGAGTTAAAAGGCATTATTGCATCCTTCGCTGTTTACTGTGTTTTTTAACTTGGCTTATCCACGCAACATAAAGAATGCAAAGGATGAACTACAGCAACTCCCCAAGATGGAGCAACAATTTGAATTTAACATCAGCAACAATTTAAAGATGGAGATCCAAAATTACAATCCAAACAACTCAGTGCAGCTATCAGAGAGAACTTGTACTGCTGGGTCTGCATCAAACAGCAATGTTTGGATCTTTGCATTTACTTTGGTGCATGCGTTTCGAGTCTGTGCATCAGTTTTTTTAAGACTGTTTTAAACTATCAGCTGTAGACATTTCAATAACATTGCCCAAATCAACTGAGAAGCACAAGATGAAACAATGCTAAGAATTTTCCCTGCCCAACATCCTTGATGAGATTGACACATTCAGGGTTTTAAATTGGACTGTTGACGTGTGCATGTGTGACGGCCAATGGAGAAGAAATTACTCTTACTTAATGAAATACATTTTAAATGTCAATACTGAACTGTTTTCTGTGTTTCTGTTTTCTGTAATTCATATTTCCATGCAAATACAGTAAGAGTTGACTTTGAATGAGGTGTTATAAACCAAGACAGACGAACTTTCAGGCCCTTGAAACATACTCTGCTGATAAACTGTTTATTAGGAATGTTTAGAAATTTTAAATCAAATGTGTAATATTGTTTGGTCAAATGTGTTTTTGAGATCTAAAGTTATGAAGTGTATAAGTGACTCTTAATGAAATGTTCCAATTTACTGCTGGAAAGAGATTGCTTTGAGATTCTTGATGCTTTTAGAAAATGTAGAATGCAGTGCACTAGCAAAACTGTACTTCACGAGGTCTAGTGCTGTTTTGAAAAAATTACTTTGTTAAATTAGTAAAAATGCTCAGTGAAATGGAATGTATGTACTGATGTTGAAAAAAAATGCTAGTATTAAGCTTTTTTACTGTTTCATAAAATGTTTCAAAACGTTTAAGCAACTATTTTTTTAAGTTTATGCATCTGGTATGACATTGTGAGCTTAACATTCATCCTCTGAAAAGGTGACAATGTAATTGTTTTAAATCTTTAAATGCGTTTGTGATAAAATGTTAAAGGTATAAAGTTACAGTTATCGTGCAGTTTGTACTCATGGAAAAAGATTGCTTTTTATTTTAAAATTACGTTTAAATATTCATCCTGTAAAAAATTTTGATATTTAATGTTTAATAAATGTGATAAATTAAATTTAATGTGCTGTATATGTTCTGACAGTGCACAGAACAGTGTAAAAATTTATGTTACACTGATAGGAGTACTTTCTTGATGACACTTGTAGCGTAATAACAACACTAGTGGGTGTTAAATGGCCCTAAGTGTAAAACTTTGATAACTATAGTAAGTGTAACATTCTACACTGTGAGTGTATTTATTCAGCACTTTAAAGTGCCAAT
>CAIGQZ010032451.1:1354810-1376679 GCA_903798205.1 Danio tinwini | reverse complement strand
TATTCAGCACTTTAAAGTGCCAATATTACACTGCAAATTTAACACTACACACAGTGTACTTTTAACACTTGATAGATTGGGACCATATATGACCTACAGTAGTGTTAAAATCAACACTTTAAGTGTTAAATTGACACTACTTATTTTACTGTGTAATAAGTTGATCAAACCCATCTGACTGAGTAAACTCCTTCCCTTAGTTTAATTGAGTAATGGGGTCTCCCATTAAACATACTTATTTAAGTTTAATGAACTTGGTGGTTTTATAGAATGCACTTAAAATTGGAAGTTTACCAAACTTGACATTTGTATAATGTATTTAATGTATTAAGTTCAGTGTGATTTGGTGTTTATTTGACTCCACTTTTAATGAAACTTTCAATTAAACCATTAATTTTTAATTTTTTATCTTAATTTAGCACAAATAATTCTTAATTATAAAGTTATTTTTGGGACTGACAGCATTATAAGTGTACAAAAGAGCCATTGCAATAGATAAAACAGTACACATACAAGCACACTTGATTTTTTTTCCCGGTACCTTTTATCTATATTATTTGGGTGGCTCATTGGTTAGCATTGTTGTCCCACAGCAAGAAGGTCGCTGGTTCGAGTCCCAGCTGGGCCAGATGGCATTTCTGTGTGGAGTTTGCATGTTCTCCCTGTGTTGGCGTGGGTTTCCTCCGGAAGCTCTGATTTCCCCCACAGTCCAATACATGTGCTATAGGTAAATTAAATAAACTAAATTGGCCGTAGTGTTTGTGTGTGTGTGTGTGTCCTAGCTGGAAGGGCATCCGCTGTGTAAAAAATATTCTGGATAAGTTGGCAGTTCATTCCGCTGTGGCGACCCCTGATAAATAAGGGACTAAGCTGAAGGAAAACGAATTAATCTACATTATTTGAAACAAAATCATCACCACTGGGTGGCAGTATGACTGTACTTTAAACCCTTAGGACCCATCTCTCCTCATCATAACTTAAACCAATAGTAATGTTTAAGTAAAATATAACAAACAGTAAGCAAAGTAATCCCCAACAATGTGTGGACTGATAGAGAAGTGTAAGGATACAAATGTCAATAAAAGATTAGCCTGATTTTTAAAAAAGGACAAAAGAATCAAGTGGATGAAATAATGAACAATAAATTCTAAAACGTGTAATCAAAATCTGATGTGTAGAACCATATTAGGGGGTAAAAAAAAGCTAAAGTTATTCTCGTAAATGGTTAATTTTGGATCATTTTAATATTAGAACAATACAAAAAAGCTCAATTTGAAAATAATTACTAATTTAAAGAATTATTGAGTTGGAAATAGGTATCATTTGAACTTTAATTGTTTATTTTAGTACAGTTTTACAAGTCATACAAGCAGTTTTTAGTACAAATTCAACATGAAATCAAAATTTACTTGCTATTTTTATTTGTATGTAGTAGTGTTTGTTATAAATGATGTGAAGTGGATCATCACCTTTCATCAAGGCTGTCCTAAAACTATTGAACAAAACCCATTCTTGTCCTAGGACAACTTTGGAAAAACATTTTCGATTCACTTTGTAATGTTGACGACAGTATCTGTGCTAAATTAATTTGACCTCAGATTCATTCATTTTCCTTCAGCTTAGTCTCGATTTTAGAGGTTGCCACAGCGAATTAAACCGTCAACTATTCCAGCATATGTTTTACACAGCTGATGCCCTTCCAGCTGCAACCCAGTACTGGGAAACACCCATACACTCTCACATTCACACAAACTCTCATACATTAGGGTCAATTTAGTTTATTATTTTCACCTATAGCCAGGGGCGTCGCTAGACCCCATTTACTGGGGCATGTGCCAGTGCCCCAGTAAATGATTTGAGATATGATTTACTTTATGCAAATGTATTTATTAATAGTGGTAATCCCAAAATAAAGACGTTATTCTCTATGTGCAACCGAGCCAACGCTGATGAAAGCAATGTAGTTTAATCAAAAAGCAAACTGATGCATACCCGCGCACCTCACGCACCCTCCTGCTTCATCTGCTGATGCACTGCTCCTGTTTGTGAACATGCGCTCCAAAAATGCTCATGTATTGTGAGAAACTGGCGTAACAACCCTATATGCAGAGTTTTGCAAGTCAACAAAACTAAAATTTCTATAATTTGATGATGATCTTACTAAGCAAGCCTGCCTTTTTTTGTATGAAGCAGAAAAGAGGGATGATGATTCAGGGAGGTAAGACTTAATAAACCTAATTTTCTGCCATGTGCCAAGTCTTAGACAACAGTTACTTCGGTAACACTTTACCATAATAAGGTTGTATTAGTTAATGCATTTACTAACATGAACAAACAATGAATGATACATTTAATACAGTATTTGTTCATGATAGTGAACGTTAGTTATTACAAACAAAGTTGTTAAGTTCATGGTGCTTTAACTAAGGTTAACAAGCATAATTTGGATTTTAAGTATTGTTAATTATTAGTTCATGTCAGTAAACAAATTACCATTAATTAATGAAGCCTTAATGTATTTTAGTATTCTATAGAATTTGTAAGATTTCTTTACAGTTATGGTTGTTACATTTAGGGTTAATTTCTGTTATTTATTCAAAATAATAATTGTATAATATAAAGTATAATATAAAATAATATATAATAAAATATATATAAAATGTTTATATTATTTATTAACAGCCATATATATATATATATATATATAGAGAGAGAGTATATATATATATATATATATATATATATATAATGGGAGGTGGGGGGATTTGTGGGGGTTCGTGCCCCAGTAGAGCTTTATGTCTAGCATCGCCCCTGCCTATAGCGCATGTCTTTGGACTGTGGGAGAAACCTAAGCACCAGGAGGAAAACATGCAAAAATCTGCACAGAAACACCAACTGGCTCAGTCGGAACTTAAACCAGAGACCTTCTTGCTGTGAGGCGACACTGCTAACCACTGAGCCACCGTGCCGCCTTGACCTCATAATCTTTAATCAAAATTCATAACGAATTTTCTTCGAATATCAAAATGACTTTTCTTCACTTCTGGTCACATGGAATGACTTTAGGGTGGGCTATTAGGGTGTGTCTTGTTTCTGCTCTGCCTTCATCCAATCATTAATCTTTATTGTTTTTGTTGGCAATGTCCATTTTCCATCAATCCAATTGGTTACCAAAGAACAAAATCACGCACCGCCCTACATTATTTCCTAATTTCAGGACCGTTTCAAGTATATATGTGCATCACGATAGAGGAAAAAAGGACAATCTTAACTTCTGTTTCATGGTGACTTTAAATCAGTGGAGTGTGAGAGATTGTCACAGTAATGTCTGGAGCAGATGGTGTCCAAAACCCAAAAACAAGGTAGTGTCCTCAGCCAAGACCCATATGTGAGAGAGAGGGGGGGTGAGAGTTGGGTCAGCAGTTTGAGAAACGGAAATCTGTTTCCAGTGTTAAAAATATCTGTGAGACAGTGAATTGGACGCTCACACATTATAGAGATTATATCTATTATATCTATATCTATTATATCTAGCAATCATGCAAAAATCACTTTAATAAGTGGTTTTATTGTGTGAATATAGCCAGCATCTAACGGTACAAAGAAATGAATTCATCTTTTTATAATCTATTTCTGCAGAAACACATTTATTGTCATTCTCCCTTTGAATGTGTCATCGAAGGGGGAAAAGCCCCGCACATTATTGACAATCTCTTTCATATTAGCATAAACAGCCCTGAGTGAGAAGCAGCCATCTGTCATTAGAGTTTTCACACTGTACCTGCTGGAGAAAATGTATAAGTGACTAAGAGGATTATAAATGTAGAGTTTTAGAATGCACAAATGAACACCGTCATTTCCGTAGACTGTCTTCTGAGCCACTTCTTTCAACATTTTCAGATTTAACATTAGCCATGTTTTTGGCTAATAGAATTGTAAGGGCATCTGCCACAAAAACATATGCAATTAGTAATTGGCGGTTCATTTTTCTGTGGTGACCCTTGATTAATCAGGGATAATGTGATGATGATAAATATGGGATGATATAATAATTATATTTCTTTAACGTTCCGTCGCAATTGTATCCCTTCTAGCAACAACCATATAATTCATAGTAAATCAACTTCTGAAATATTCAGAAAAGCTCGTTCTGGCACCAACAATGTGCATAAGGTGGTCAGTGAACACATAGATGAGAGTTCTGTCACTTTGTTTGTCTTATGCACCATGTCACTTGCGCGTAAGTTCAATTATTTGTTAGGCGTGATTGAGGTGAATTCCACACTTTTGCTGTAAATATGTTGTACATTCCGGATACTTTGTGCAATGTGGCTATAATTTGCCTTTTGGTTGCATTTGTATTGACATTGTATGCTATTTATTTGTGTAAATTAAAATGAATTATACTTCTGCATCAAGTGATTGCTGTAAACCACTAGTGCATTTATACTTTTCATTTCTGTTGGTGTTGCTCATGAGTAACACTTCCAAAATAGTAGCAGGTAGTGGTGTTTGCATGTTCCTCTGACTTGAGTTTCTGCATGGGTTACTTTATGATATAATATATATATATATATATATACATATACACAGTTGAAGTCAGAATTATTAGCCCCCTGAATTATTAGCTCCACTGCTTATTTTTCCCTCAATTTTTGCTTAACGAATATAAGATTTATTCAACACATTTCTAAACATAATAGTTTTAAAGGGCACCTATGGTGAAAAATCTACTTTTCAAGCTGTTTGGACAGACATATGTGTAGGTATAGTGCATAGACTGTCATATTGGTCTAATATAAAAACACTCAGTCCTTTTTTTTTCAATTTAACAACATAAAAACGGTGCACCAATTGGAGCGGTTTTGAAATCAACCACAACTTGACGTAGGAGTGCCCCCCCGCCCACCAATGTTGATTGACAGGTGTGCATTACCATATCGTCAGTATGTTGTTTCACGTCCACCATCTTCAGCGTGTGAGTCAAAGCGACGTCACCAAAGAAACACCCTTGCTCTATTTTTAGATGTAAGGCTCATTGGGCTCAACATTCACCACGTTATTATCGCTCTTCTCCGCGCCAGTGTTTGTGAGTTTTGGTGGGTTTGCATACATGTGTACTTTTCATTGCGTCTTCCTTAAACTTCAGCGGTTTGCATTTCCCGCTGTCATAGAAGCTCCCTGTCATCTTAAATAGGTGCAGTTGGAAAGTGCGAGCGCATTGCTTTACGTGCTCGTCCCTCAATTGGAAAAAACTAACTAACGACGCGCAGCGCCATGCATTTCGCTCAGGACACTGTTTATATTTCTGCTGCGCCACAGAGCGTTATCTGAATAGTTTCATTTTAAATAACATGCAAATGTGCACGTCTGGTGTGTTGTGTCGTGGCTCTGAGCAGCGCATCCGGTGTATGACGCCCTTTAGTTATAGCCTCAAGCAGGTTGTACACCAGAAGCGCTGGAGCTTTAAACGGAGCTTTAAACTAGCACACAGCTGGCTGTAAAACTCTACAAAGACACAAATAATTTTGTACTCTCTGCTTGGTCTGTGTCCGAGTCCTACATGTACAGCTGAATGCTGGTCCTCTCACTCATGTTGCTTTTCTCTGTCTGCCTGTCTGTTGCCATACACAAAGCGGGGGAGCTCTTGGCTCCGCCCCTTGTTAAGTTGGGCGGGAAGTTGAAACTAATTTTCATGTGAAGCAACACGCCCCTAAAACAACAAACTGTGTACACGCCCCCAAAATGGCACCTTTTAACACATTATAATAAAAAATCTGAATTGTGTTTTGAACTGAACCTAAACTGGCACACTCAGAAGAACCTTAATATTAATATTACATCTTAAAAAAGGGGTAAAATAGGTGCCTTTTAATAACTCATCTCTAATAACTTATTTATTTTATCTTTGCCATGATGACAGTAAATAATATTTGACTAGATATTTTTCAAGACACTTCTATACAGCTTAAAGTGACATTTAAAGGTTTAACTAGGTTAATTAGGTTAACTAGGCAGGTTAGGGTAATTAGGCAAGTTGTTGTATAATGATGGTTTGTTCTGTAGACTATCAAAAAATATATTGCTTAACGGGGCTTATAATTTTGACCTTAAAATGGATTCAAAAAATTAAAAACTGCTTTTATTCTAGGTGAAATAAAACAAATAAGACTTTCTCCAAAAAAAAAATATATTATCAGACATACTGTGAAAATTTCCTAGCTCTGTTAAACATCATTTGGGAAAAATATTTAAAAAAGCCGAAAACAAATTTAAGGTTTAAATTAATGTTAATAATTCTGACTTCAACTGTATATATGTTATCATAAAGTAAATACAAAACAAAAGTGTCCCTCTGGTTGGACTGGACAATTGTTAAACACTCGCGCCACTAAACTTGCTCCTCTCCCATGGCTCTTAGAACCGCCCACACTCATCACTACTACCAAGCCAACCAATCACAGGTCTTGCACTACACATCACCGTGATGTGCAGTTACATTCTTTGAGAGGTGTGCATCAAGTCAGGCTATGTCGAAGATTATGTGCATTTGATGCAGAAGTCTTTACTCTTTCTCTCACCTGAAGCTTGGACCTCCATGATGTACTGATGCAGGTCCTGACCCTGCTGCATGACTTCGTAGGTCATGTTAGTCATGGCCAGTTTCCTCTCTGCGTGACGCTGGAGTCTCTGCTCAGCCAGACTGGGTTCTTCTCCGGTATACTCATTCATCTGACGAACCAGGTCTTCATTCCACGCATCTAACTCTGCTGTTACCTGGATTGCATAAAAGACACCCAAATGTTTTCAGATATCAAAAGGACTAAACATTTCTCAACACAAACAATGTTGCTGTGAAGAAAAAAAAAACACATTAAACTGTCATATAAATGTACTGATGAATACTGACAATGATTCATGATAAACTAAAATTCACTTTAGTCATTTCTATTCAAACTTGTAAATTATTATTTTTTTTAACGTGAAATGGAGACTCATCAGACCAGGCAGAGCTTTTACATCTTCTATCCAATTTTGGTGAGCCTGTGCTAATTGTAGCCTCAGTTTCCTGTTCATAGCTAACAGGAGTGGTTTTGCTGCTGTAGCCATCTGCCTCAAGGTTTAACGTGTTGTGCCTTCAGAGATGCTCTTCTGCAGACCTCGGTTGTAACTAGTGCTTATTTGAGTTATTGTTGCCTTTCTATCTGGATCCAGTCTGGCCATTCTCCTCTGACTTCTGGCATCAACAAGGCATTTGCGCCCACAGAACTGCAGCTCACTGGATATTTTCTCTTTTTTCCCGGATCATTCTCTGTAAACCCTAGAGATGGTTGTGCGTGAAAATCACAGTAGATCAGCAGTTTCTGAAATACTCAGAACAGCCCATCTGGCACCAAAAACCATGCAACATTCAAAGTCACTTAAATCACCTTTCCTCCTCATTCTGATGCTCATTTTTGAACTGCAGCAGATCATCTTGACCATGTCTACATGCTTAAATGCAATGAGTTGTTGCCATGTGATTGGCTGATTAGAAATTTACATTACCGAGCAGTTGAACACCTTTATTAAAAACATAATTTATTGACTCGTCACTTATCATAAACCTGTTTAAGTTGAGTTCCGTACTGTTAAACACACAAACACACACACACACAATTATATATAATACAGGTACTTTGTGTTCAGCAGAAAAACGAAACTCATGAAGATTTTGAATCACTAAAGAATGAGGAATAACGGTGAATATATTTTCATTTTTGAATGACTTAACCATTTCTTCTGAAATCAAGTGCACGAGCTAAGCTAGTTAAAAAGATAATATATGGTGCTGTGAATCTGATTAAAATCAAACACACACATGCGCTTTTACCTCAATGGTGTACTGCTCAAAGATGCGCAGTTGCAGGAAGATGTCGAGTTTGATCTTCCTCTCGTGGAAGAGTTCCTCCATGTGGCCCTGCGCCTCCTCTAGCTGCTGCAGGACTCCCTCAATGTGAGCGATGGAGCTGGTATGAGGCATCTTATTACTGCTCATTGCTGAATCTCTGTGGAACACACAACTAATGTATTAAGAGTAAAGCTTATTCCACAACTGTTAAAGTGCGCTCATTTTGAGTGATTGTTTAAGAACTTCTGATTCGGTTGCCTATGGGAAAAATTACTAGGAATAATAAACGGCAGAAAACGGTCAAACTACTGTTCATGACTATACTGTAGAGACAAGGTAGAATAGTATAGTAAGAAAACATCAGTTTGCAACATCTAGCAGCATAACGAGCCATTTTAATGTCTAAAAAATGAATGGACGTGAATAAGACCGTAAATCTCGAGACAAAAATATTCAAATGGCTGCACCCGCTCAAACATGAAGAATAAGGTCAATAACATTCGAAATTACCTAAAAAAATTTACTTGTTCCTCTATTAAACATGTGTTTACACTAATGCATACTGTTGCTCTTTCTTTCTTTTTTTATATTATTTCTTACATTTTACTCATAGCATTCAGGGCTCAGAGCATTGGTGCACTTCTGCTATTTTAAGGGAGGGAAAAACAGTCTGCGGAACAGGCTCATAGTCTTAAAGGGTTGTCCTTATTCTTTGAATGAGTTATGGGTAGGCCCACACGGAATTTGCGCGCAGAATTCCGCAGATTTTTAGCCCATCATTAATTCTGTTTATTTACTTGAGTAAATGTGTGTAAATCTGAATTTATTCATTTTTACATTACACATATTTCACATATTAAGGTTTTAGATATGAGACTCCCAAAATAATTCCACAGAATTCCGCAGATTTTTACAAAAATTCTACGCAGAAATTGCAAAAAACTTCTGCAGATTCCGTCTGGCCCTAGTTATGGGTGTGTTTTGGGTGTAATGTGCATTAAATCAGTCAGAGTCTTATCTCCCATTCTTTGTAAGAGCAAGTTGTAGTTACGCCATGGCAGATTTGCTATTTATATGGCATGAAGGTTAAAGCATGCAAGCAGACCATCAACACGATTCCACCAAAACACCTTGAGGTGAAGATGCGTGGGTGAATGTAGTGTTTATATATTTATGTAGATTATAATACTCTTACATTTTAATGCTTTCATTTTTCATAAATATAGGTATTTGCACATCCCTTTGTGTGTAATAAGCAAAATGTATGCACATTTTGGTCCCACCTATCACTAATGCACTTTTAAAATAACAAATTAAAACCATGCAACGTTGACGTTAGACCAGCTTTTAGCATTTTCAGACTGTCTGCAACAGCCATTTAAGGATAATTTGTGGTGTGGCCTTATTGACTTAGAAGTCCTCTTCACTGCTCCTAACATTTCACTGATTAGGAGCTAGTTTTAGTGCTAAAATACTTTGTGAAATACGTTACATTTAGGATAGATTTTAAGATTTTCTACTAAAATGTCAAGGTTGGAGGTACTTTTAGCCTTAAGATGTTTTGTGAATACAGGTCCTGATTCTTAACAGTGAATGTAAACTCCTCAAGCTTCAGCGGCATTAACATTTAAACATTTGAGTGGGGTTATTTGTTCAATTGTAAGTTATTATATATTATATTGTGGAAAATATGTAAATAACTGCAATGCAGCATTTTTGAGACTTTGAGGTATGTAAACCTAATGAGTAGACCTGTGTGTGTACTTGTTTATGTGGTTTACGAGGACTGAAATTGTATAATGATATGAGTATGACCTAATTGAAGTCTATTAAGGTGGTTTACAAGGACATGCCTTATGTCCTTGTAATTCAAAATGCTTACAAATCATACTTTTGACATTCAAAATTTGCCACAGGTTTCCTGTGAGGGTTGGGTTTAGGGTTAGGGTTAGGGATGAGATAAGGCCATATGATAAGTGCATTTTACAGTATAAAATGCATTACGCCTATGGAGAGGCTAATCCCACTAATACCAACATAGGTGTGTGTATGTGTGTGTGTTTTACCGAAGTTGTTGCATAAGATCTTCTCCCTCTTTAATGACATTGAGCGTTGCCTCCAGCGTGGCCGTCTGCTGCTGCTGAAACTGTTTTATCAGCTCCTGAACTGAGTCGACTGAGTCAGAACAAACTTCCTCCAGCAGCTCTTTCTGCAGGTCCTCCATCCACGTCCACAACTAAAACACATTTAGAAACATACACATCAATTATTGGTACCTTATTACGTTTTACTAAATGTGACCCATATAACACGCACAGTAACACACTCTTCCAAAGACCTCAAAAAAAGTTCCACAACTTTTCTGAAGACCAAGAAAAGGAGTGACCTGCAGCTTTTAACTCCCATTTAACAAGAATCTGTCCTGAATCCAATATTAGAAAGCTGCCACACTCTCATTTCTCACGCTGCTTCCATTTTTAACGTTTCAGTGTAAAAGATTAAAGAGTATAGATCCAAGTCAGACACTTCATTAAAACGTTGAACAAAATGAACCTTCTAAACAATACATATTTGTATATCTTTAAAATCTTGTATTTTAAATATATGATTTGGAATTACTTAAATTAGAAATTAGATCTGCTGCAGGCCTATGTGTGTCAGAAAGCGAGTGATTAAATGCATACAGTGCTTTACCAATTCTTATGTGCGGTATTTCTGCAATCTGGTGCAAATGAGATCACATAAGTGAACCATGATGTTTGCGTTAACTGCGCACCGACCAATGTTTTTGAAGCAGACTCGTGTACGGTTCGCTGTCCCTCCGTCTGTGCACACGAAGAATAACTTTAATTATATTCTACCTCTAAGCTTCAAGCATGGCAAAGTTGCTTGAGTCTACGTTCTGTGTCTCGCGCCATTTGAACCACATCCAAATTAAATCTGAGGTAACAAACTAAACCGAAAACCGCGTACGCTGCTTTACAAAACAAATTATTTATATATAAAAAACACACATTATTTAAACAACTACGAGCACACATTTAACACATTTGTAATAATTATTTTACCAGTGATGCAGCATGGGGAAAATCCTGAGTTTGTAATAACTGAAACGGCAACAGAACAGCAGCGGTCTGCAGAAGAGTTTCTCTAGCGCGTGTGTATCTGCTCTGTAAGCGCAGCGCGCATCTTCCTTTGGCTCTGCGCCAAGCGGACTGACTTTTAATATCTAATGATGCGATGCACTTAAGTAAACATTAAAAGCCAATACCATAATCGTACACTTCAGGGAACGGCCAATGCTGTCTGATCACATGAGTCTCTGTGTTATCGTACACGTCAAAGGGTTAAAAGTGGGTTCATTTTATTCTTTTATTATTCATCGATTCTTCCGTGTACCACTGGAAGGAAGGCCGCGTACCACTATTGGTACACATACCATAGTTTGAGAACCACTGATGTAATCTGTTTCAGTAGCCTTAAAATAGCAATATGTCAACAATGCTCCTTAACACACTTTCATTCATTCATTTTCCTTCAGCTTAGTCCCTTATTTATCAGGGGACGCCATGACAGAATGAACCATCAACTATTACAGCATATGTTTTAAACAATGGATATCCTTCCAGCCACAATCCAGTACTGGGAAACACCCATTCACACACACCCTCATACACCACAGCCAATTTATTTTATTCAATTCACCTATATGTCTTTGGACTATGGAGGATGCCGGAGCACCCGGAGGAAACCCACACCAACACGGGAAAAACATGCAAACTCCAAACAGAAATGCCAACTGACTTAACAACTGGCGCCCGTTAATTCTTTTTTGACAACTCAAAGCAAAACAAAAATCAAGCAACATTTATAGAATAATGAATATGAAAAACCACATATGAAAACTTTGGAAACCTTAAGACTCTACAGTGTTCCAAACCTTTTTAAACGAGTCGCCATGATCATTGTAATCATTTGACAAGGGTAATCAATCTATCCATCTAGCTGAGGTGTATTAATTCACTTGGCATTTGTGGAAATACTAATGAATCCTTGATTTCTGCAGGTTTTCCATGACCGTGTGAACTCAAACCTCAGCCAGATGCAGACATAGGCTGTTATGATATAGTGCTTTTCCAAATCTCCAATGTGGATGCTGATCCTGATTAGCTATAACATGTTGCAGGCACAGAGGAGCTCTACAGGAGGACATGATATTTGTGAGAGATAATTCCCATTACGGTGGTTTGACGGATATTATTCATATTAACCATACGCTAGAGATCTGAACAGCAACGCAGATGACAAGTTTTACAATACAGGAAATAAACCGCAGCTAGCAAAGAGTTTGAGAGGGACTTTGTCAGTACAGCGGAATGAGCTGCCCAACTGTAAATATATATAATTTTTTTTTAGATAGTAATGTGCAATTTGTATAGACATATTTTTTTATCAGTATTTTGATTCGTTTTTTTTTAAATCCTCAGATTCCAGATTTTCAAATAGTTGCATCTCTGCCTAATATAGTCCTATATGTACATCAGTGTTAAGCTTTTGTTATGTTCAGCTTTCCTCAATTTCAAATAAATTGACACAACACATTTTGTGGTTCTAAGTCACGCACACTGTCCTTTGACTTTGCTCATCCACATTGGAGATTTGGAAAAGCACTATATCATAACAGCCTCTGTCTGCATCTGGCTGAGGTTTGAGTTCACACTGTCATGGAAAACCTGCAGAAATCAAGGATTCATTAGTATTTCCACAAATGCCAAGTGAATTAATACACCTCAGCTAGATGGGTAGATTGATTACCCTTGTCAAATGATTACAATGATCATGTCGATTCGTTTAAAAAGGTTTGGAACACTTTAGAGTCTTAAGGTTTCCAAAGTTTTCATATGTGGTTTTTCATATTCATTATTCTATAAATGTTGCTTGATTTTTGTTTTGCTTTGAATTGTCAAAATAGGGTTAACGGGCGCCAGTTGTTAAGTCAGTTGGCATTTCTGTTTGGAGTTTGCATGTTTTTCCCGTGTTGGTGTGGGTTTCCTCCGGGTGCTCTGGTATCCTCCGTAGTCCAAAGACATATAGGTGAATTGAATAAACTAAATTGGCTGTATTGTATAAAGGTGTGTGTGAATGGGTGTTTCCCAGTACTGGATTGTGGCTGGAAGGAAACATATGCTGTAATAGTTGATGGTTCATTCCGTCATGGAGTCCCCTGATAAATAAGGGACTAAGCTGAAGGAAAATGAATGAATGAAAGTGATGTTAAGGAGCATTGTTGACATATCGCTATTTTAAGGCTACTGAAACAGATTACATCAGTGGTTCTCAAACTCTGGTATGTGTACCAATAGTGGTACGCGTCCTTCCTTACAGTGGTACGCGAAAGAATCAATGAATAATAAAAAAATAAAATGTAATTTTTTTATCAGTATTTTGATTAGTTTTTTTAAATCCTCAGATTCCAGATATTCAAATAGTTGCATCTCTGCCTAATATTGTCCTACATGTACATCAGTGTTAAGCTTTTTTATGTTCAGCTTTTCTCAATTTCAAATAAATTGACACAACACATTTTGTGGTTCTGAGTCACGCACACTGTCCTTTGACTTTGCTCTCTGTCAAAACCACTTTCAGCTCACAATGTTCTCAAGTGTGTGTGTGGAGGCATGAGGAGTTTGAGACTGAAATGAATTGTTTCGGGAGTGCTGCTAAATCAAGGCTCATGTGGTGACCTCTTTCAGCAGGACACTCTACAAACCCTCCAAAATCCCTGGGAAACATTGTAAAAGTTTGGCCTGCAAGAGAACCTTCTGTTAGTCTGTGCTCACATAATGCAATGCGTTTTAATCTTAACACACACATTCACAGCTGTGCAGTGGAATGTGCTGTGTATAAACACTTACTGCAGCGCTTTTACACTAAACAAGGACATTCCACAGATAATGTACTCTGCAACTCTGAGTCTTCAATATGGGTTGCTACATAGATTGACATGCAAAAATGACATTACTATTATTAAAAAAAAAAAAAAGAAGAGAAACAGAAAATTGGTTTACACAAACACTGTTTATATATGTGACATAAAAAAAAATCTGTCTTACGTTGCACAGGTACATTTGTGGAATGTTTGTGGCCAAATTACATTATAGGAGTCAAAATTATTCTTGTGAAATAAAGCCTTAATAACTTAATCATCAAAACGTATATCAAAACTTGATACTAACTTGTTTAGTAATATGCATTGCTAATAACATCGTTGCTTTTTTCATAAGCCAAGACTGCTTTCAAAATGGCATAAAAAATTGAAAGAAAATTACACCTAAGAGATCAATTTAAGGAATAGGGCATAGGGAGGATAACTGGGAATAGAATACAGTCAGGAACTATGCTTCTAACGCCCCATTCACATGGGGCTTCAGCGTCAACGCTTGACAGAGGGCGTGTCTGAAGAGGGCGTGTCTTATGCGATCGTCATAGAAGCGTCAGGCAATGAAATTAGCCAGCAATAGGCTACAGTCTGAGCTGGTGCATTTGCATACAGTGATCTTATTGGCTGACACTTCCGTCGGCGCTTGAAAAGTTGAGCAAGTCCCAACTTCTGCAGCAATCAACGCCACTAAAGCGGCGCTGACGGATCCACAATGCAATTCGGCAACGCCTGACGTCACCCATTCAAAGTGAATGGGAAGCGTTGAAGCTGATGCCCCGTGTGAATGGGGCGTAACTACAGCTCTAGAGGTGTATTTGCAATCACACAAGTCTGTGACGCAGTTTGCGAATGGTTTTGTTGGAACTATGGTTTTGGGAAACATCAAATCCCTGAACTATGTTTGTAACACCAAACTTGCATTCTTATGTCGAGTTCAGACTGCATGATTTTAGCCCTGATTTTGACTCGCCGACAGGTTTTGAGAAATCGCAGACAAAATGCCTGAAATCACAGGCAAATTGATGCTTGTGCATGCGAGTGACAATCACACAGTGTGAACAATCAAGGACGCGATATGACAGAATCGCAGATGAGTCGCCAATGCCTGTGAGATATTTGGCGTGCTAAATATCTGGATCTGTCTGCGATTCAAATCATGCCGTGTGAATGTGTTCTGACTGAAAATAACATCCGCAATCAAATACAGCCAATGAGAGAGCAGCATTCACTGGCGTGGTTACCTGCAGGCCAGCGGGAGGTTGGGGGAGAAGCTAAAAGCGCTCATTTTCAGTTGATTTGAATCCAAGAAATGGAGGAAAAACAAGTGTAAAATTGACAAGAGCACTGTGTCTGTTTGACGTGTCATCTGATCAATATCACAATCCAGTTGAAAAGTTAAAAAAAAAGTTGAGGAGAGATTGTTAATTCTCTCAAAAGCCAAGTGAGCAACACAAGTTTCTAAAGCTAAAGCCTTCTTTTTTCATTATGTAGTTAATAACAAAAGATATATTACGTGATATATATTACGTGACCTCACGTTGTTTCCATGTCATTTCTCGCGTTTGTTTGGTTGTGAGACGTAGTTTGGACAAAGTTGTCGGTGATTCTTCCTATTCAAAAGTCATGCAGTATGAACTCTCCTGTCGCCGATCCATCCTACAGTGTAAACACAGCGCAGACAGTGCCGATCTTACACTACCTGACAAAAGTATTGGTGTTGTTCCCAGTTGTAAAATCAACAATTAACAACTTGACTTCTAGTTGATCATTTGGAAAAGTGGCAAAAGGTCGATTTTTCTGATGAATCATCTGTTGAACTGCATCCCAATCATCACAAATACTGCAGAAGACCTATTGGAACCCAGATGGACACAAGATTCTCACAGAAATCAGTCAAGTTTGGTGAAGGAAAAGTCATGGCTTGCGGTTACATTCAGTATAGGGACAAGCGAGATATCTACAGAGTGATGGCAACATCAACAGCCTGAGGTATCAAGACCATTACATTACACACCCCATGAGAGGGCAAATTCTTCAGCAGGATAGCGCTCCTTCTCATACTTCAGCCTCCACATCAAAGTTCCTGACAGCAAAAAAGGTCAAAGTGTTCCAGGATTGGCCAGCCCAGTCACCAGATATGAACATTATTAAGCATTGAAGATGACTCCAAAGAATCTTGATAAACTTTGGGAGTCCTGCAAGAATGCTTTCTTTGCCATTTCAGATGATTTTATTAATAAGTTATTTGGTTCAATGCATAGATGTATGGATGCAGTCTTTGCCTTTCATATAAGCCATTTCTGATACCAAATGATCAACTAGAAGTCAAGTTATGATTTGTTGTTCCTAAAACTTGGTGACAAGACTTTTGTCAGGTAGTGTACATATACAGACAGGTTGTTTGACTATACACTCCAATTTTGATGAATTACAAAAAGGCCAGTTGAAATGTACAATTAAAGAAAAATGCAAAGGAAAACAAAAAAAAAATCCAGATTTTCAAATTGTATTTATGTTTTCAAGTTGTATCTCTGCCAAGTAGTGTCCTCTCCAACATCACAACAATGCAATGAAAAGCTTATTTATTCTGTATAAATCTCCATTTCCAAAACTTGACTGGCTTTGTGATCCATGGGGACATATGTAAAAGATGTAAATATGTCAAATCACAAATGACAGACGAAAAATGTGAACATCATATGTAAAAAAAAAAAATAATAATAGTAATAATAATAATATTTTTATTATATTCTATTCTATTTTTATGCTTTTATTCTAGCCGGAAAAAAAAACTAATGAGACTTTATTCAGAAGAAAACAATAGAGTAAATGCTGTTAAAAAATTCCTTGCCCTGCTGAACATCATTTAGGAAATATTTGAAAAAGAACAATATTCACAGGAGGGCGACTAATTTTGACTTCAACTATACATGTTAAAACCGTTTAACAGAAAAAAGGCCTATAATACAGCCTATATAGGAGTTGATCTGAGATAAAAGATATGAATTCAGTCTTTAATTTCATTAGTCAATGCATGAAGTAGCCTAGTGTGTTCAATCGATCTTGTACATTTATTAAGATTATTATTCATTCATTTTCTTTTCGGCTTAGTCCCTTTATTAACTTGGGGTCGCCACAGTGGAATGAACCACCAACTTATCCAGCATATGTTTTAAGCAGCGGATGCCCTTCCAGCTGCAACCCCTCTCTGAGAAACATCTATACACACCCATTCACACACATACACTACGGATAATTTAGCCTACCCAATTCACCTGTACCGCATGTCTTTGGACTGTGGGGGAAATCCGAACACCCAAAGGAAACCCACGCGAACGTGGGGAGAACATGCAAACTCCACACAGAAACACCAACTGACCCAGGTTCAAAAGGTGGACCTTCTTGATGTAAGACAACAGCACTACCTACTGCACCACCGCGTCACCCTGAGATTATTATAGCTAGATGTTGCACTATTGGATTGAAAGATCAAAGAGCAATAACTAAGTAAGCAAATACCAGCTCACAGACTCTCCATCATCAGAAAAACGGAGGAAAGAGTGGACAAAACTACATCTTGCGTCTATTACCTCTTTACTTTTTTATCACTTTGATAACACTGGTATAATCCCTTCCGTGAAATAAATGTATATTTTGCAAGATATCAATTCCACAGTACAGCCAGAAGAACAGAACTTCATGAGCATTCGTGAGAAAAGCTGATTCCCACAGTCTACCATACATCAACAAAACTACAGCTCATGATATAGAGCTCCATTAGACAAGCGTAGCACCAAATCAAACGTCTTCAGAAAGACAGATTGAACCACTTAACCTCCAGCATATTTACTTCTGGAGCGCAGGGTGCATGAGGTGATGGATGTTGCGTGATGTCACATTACCGCATGCTAAATCACTAATAATCCTTGCTATTGACTGCTGCAGCCACACGCCGTCAACGTGTCATGAATTACACTTAACATTTCACACAAGTGCCTGATTGGCAGCTGAAGAGGTAAACAGCTTGTTCTTCGAGCACATCTGGCACTGCTCAGCAAAAAAAAAAAACTCCCAGCATTCCTCTGTAATCCACCTGGTGTGTGTTTATCCTGATCTCATAAGGAAGCGTTTCTCATTCATTTATTCTTAGTCCCTTATTTATCAGAATGTCACCACAGCGGAATGAACCGCCAACTATTCCAGCATTTGTTTTATGCAGTGGAAGCCCTTCCAGCTGAAATTCGCTAGTGCTAAATACGCTACAGAAAGATTAGTTGATCCAATTTACCAATAGTGCATGTCTTTGGAAACCAGAGCACCGGGAGAAAACCCACGCGATTATGGGGAGAACATGCAAACTCCTCACAGCCATAGCCACAGCCATATCACCCTGCAGCCCAGGACCAGTTACTCACTAAAGCTAAGCAGGGCTGAGCCTGGTCAGTACCTGGATGGGCGACCACATGGGAAAACTAGGTTGCTGTTGGAAGTGGTGTTAGAGAGGCCAGCAGGGGGTGCTCAGTCTGTGTGGGTCCTAATGCCCCAGTGAAAGTGAAGGGGACACTACACTGTCTGTGGGTGTTGTCTTTTGCATGAGACATTAAACCGAGGTCCTGACTCTCTGTGGTCATTTAAAATACCATGGTACATCTCATAAAGACTAGGGGTGTAGCCCTGGTGTCCTGGCTAAATTCCCTCTCGGCCCTTACAATCATCCCTTATCCACTGAATTGGCTCTATCACCGTCTCTCCACTCCACCAATAGCTGGTGTGTGGTGAGCGCACTGGTGCCGTTGTCCTTCGGTTGCCGTCGTATCATTTAAGTGGATGCTGCACACTGATGATGCTGTGGAGAGACCCCACTCATGATTGTGAAGAGCTTTGGGTGAATGGCCATACACGATAAATGCGCTATATAAATACACATTACATTACACACGCCAACTGGCCCAGCCAGGACTAGAACCAGCGACCTTCTTTCTGTGAGGCAACAGTGCTAGCCACTGAGCCATTGTGCCGTCCCCAATAAAGTCAACTCAACAGTCATTCTTAATTTGGTAATGGAAAAGAGATAAAAAAGGATAATAATTATCTTTTAATTATCTTATAAACTATTTTACATACTGTCAGTTTAGTCGCTAATTCATACGATTCATCAAAATGGACGATTTTTAAAAAGAGGTGTGACACCAAAACCGCACCCCTAAACCCAACCATCATTGTGGGATGTGCAAATCGTACTAAGGTCATGTCCACAGGGTTTTTTTATAAACGGGTTTTCCCTCCTTTTTTTTTTTTAAATCTCTGTCTATGAAAACGCAAAAATGCACTGTGATGTTAAGGGCATGCTGAACCAACAGGCGATGATAATGACACTTTTATGGTGCATTCACACCAAATGGCGAATTAAGTATTAGCAAAGGTAAATTGGATTGGAATGTCTTTACTGTCCCCAATGGACAAATAGGTTAACAGCAATAGCTGACACCAGGCTAATCGGGAGGACCGAGAATTCCTGGTGGGCCAGTCCATTTTTTGGCCGCAAGTGTCTCTAGCTGCTTGCACTGTCAGCAGTCGCACTTTATTTATTTATTTATTTATTTGACCATAGCCTTGCTATTTTTATTCATTATTTTGCCGCAGCTCTGCTTATTAAATTTATTTTCTCGCAGCCCTGTGAGCAAAATGCAGCCTGCAGGTTAATGATGATGTAAATATCATTCGACCCCAAACAGCGGCACCTTAGTGAATATAAGAATTAGAATAATTAATATTAAGGAATATTACACCTGCAATGAAAATCAGATGGTTCACTACAGTAATGAATCTGACATAACTTGATCAGAAATCTAAAAAGGGGAAAAAAAGATTAAGCCGTCAATAGAAAATTGCAGATGACAGTGCACCAGCATAACAGCGCCAATGTGATCCAGTGGTCAACACGTTGCATTAAGATGCCGCTGACCTGAGTTCGAACCTCATCTGGGTAATTTTTTTTTTCATTTTTAGTGTTAAGACATATAATACTGTTTGGGTTACTTGTGTAGGTGTACAAATTTAATTTTTCAAGAGTTCACACTTAGCTGATGATTGATTATAAAGCTTGTTTGGCATGCTGTCCTGGGAGAGAGCCCTGAGCTCATAAGATCCTCGAGCCCGGGGCTCCCTCCCGTTTGCAAGGCGAGAGGGGAGTTTGAGCTCAGGTAGATCTCGAGAACTCCCCTGCTGTAGTAGTTAATGAACAGATAGTGATTGCTCTTAAGGGATTTACTAGGAGCATGTCTATGGTGCCGATTTGGATTAGTCAATTAACGTAAATTGCATGTTTTTGGATGGTGTGAGAAAACCGGGGAACACGGGGGAAACCCACGTGAGCACGGGGAGAATGTGTAAACTCCACACAGAAATGGCTGGCTTGGTAAGGACTAGAACCAGTGACGTTCTTGCTGTGAGCAATAGTGCTAACCACTGGGCCACTGTGCCACCCATCTAAGAAAGAAGAAGGAGTAGGGGTGGAAGGGGGGAATTCTTTAAAACGAAGATGGCTGTTATATGGAACCTAGGGTATTTATAGTGGCTTAGGAATCGTCTGATTGGTGAATCATAAATTAAATAATGTGGGGCCGGCCACAAGTAATCATAAGCACGTGATCCTCTTGAAAATAGTTCATAAATAAACTTCACTTAGTGTAAAACCAAAACAAGGTGTTTTGATATGGTCTTAAACAATGATTAAGATTATTTTGGATAATGAAAGCGTTATTAAAAAAGCACTTTAATCCAAAAAGATTGAACAAAAAGAATTAATGAGCTACATTTTAAGTAGAAATTTCCCAGAAAGAGCAGGTACATGTCACTTTTAACATTTCTGCATAAACGGCTTGATGGGAAAAAAAAAATTATAATCATATATTTTTTATATTTATTAAAATATTATTTTTTTACTAATTTTATTAAGAAACCTTTATAGGGGTGTCAGAATCAATGATGATAATTATTTTATTACAAGTCTGTAAGACTTATTTGATAAACCTATGCAAACAATCTAGTCATTATGAACAAATTATTTAACACAAGTCTTTTAATAAGCATGACATATACAAGATTTGAAAAGATGGTTTGAAAAGTGAATTGTTTGCTTTGAAATTTGTGAGACGGAAGTTGTCCAATAATTAACCCGAAACACACGTGATTGTTGTCATGCTGTGAACTCGGCCAGTCATGTAATATCAGTGTTGTCATCGCAGCTCCTGCGGTTGCTCTTCAGATGCTGCACCGGCTGAATCAATCGTCTGATCTCGGAGTGCTGTTGCAGTACTTTGATGCTGCATGTGACAGTCATGTGGTGTTGGCATAGAAGCACAGCCTCAATCTGGACAAAATTCCTCACTGGTATGCACCGCAGATAGATTTTGATAAATCTGCGCAGCACAGCATGAAGTCAAATGCACCTAGTGAAAATTCTCACCTTGGCAGGAGTTTTTAGAAAAGCATTTGATTTCAGTCACCTGATACTGTGTTTAAGTGTGGACAAAAAGCCAAACTACATAGGAAAAGTGTTTTGAAAATACCCATGTTCCTGTGGACAGGGTATTAATTGTGTGAGTGATTCATATGAATTAGCCACTACATAAAAAAAGTTGTGAGATACTGTAGTATTAGTGTGTCTGTCTTACCTCTTTAGTGTGCGTGTGGAAAGAGACGGACATGTCCAGCAGTAGTTTTCTTTGCTCCACTCGCCTAACAAAGTCTTGGATCCTGACTTCCAGGTGTCGTGCCGCCTTGTAGATCTCCTCAGGGTCACACTCGCCCGTCTGAGCCAACTGCTCAGCAGCTTCCAGCAGCTTATCTGCATTAGTGTAGGTGTTCTGATCGGACACAGAAAACAGGGGAAATTAAATCAATCGATAAAAATAAATAAAAAACAAACTTTTTTTTCCAGAGATGGGAGGTAACTTAGTAGTCATTATTGTACTTAAGTATATTTTTCTGGTACTGGTTATTTGCAGTAGTTCACTTTTAGGTTGTGTCGACGTC
>CAIGQZ010032451.1:1281671-1299149 GCA_903798205.1 Danio tinwini | reverse complement strand
ATCTATCTATCTATCTATCTATCTATCTATCTATCTATCTATCTATCATATATAACAGATGTATAATAATATACAATATATATTAGATGTTTTTTTAGTAAGAGGAAGCACAGTTGCAGATAAAACATAAAGACATCCAGCTGTAGATGTTGTGACAATCAGAGAATTGAATGGATTTTAATGAAAAGCATATGGACTTCGCCCTCTCATTCAGATAATAGCTCACAGATGCTGGGATGTCCCATTGTTTTGAAGTTCACATACAATATATGCTAATGTCATTTATAAATTCACCCGTCAGTCCTAATGATGTTTGTCACGGTCATGAAAGCTATTTCACTGCGGTAAATATGAAACTAAATTATTAGTGCTCTGCTGTATATCGTAATTCTTCATTCATTTAGTAGTTTACTACTGTTTATGTGAGGGCTGGAGAGCAGTGTATGTGCTGTATCTGTTAGCATTTGCTGTATTGGCCCACGCTAACTGGATTTTACGAACTTTAATATGAGATAGACAGTGTAAAGGCTCGTACACACCGGAACGCTTTTCGTTTGCGTTCATCGTCTGCGTTTTCCAAGACATTTTTCCAGACTCAAACCGAGGTGATTTTCACTGGTGTCGAGCAGAAGAGTATGCAAAATCACTCCTTGACGTTAGATGGCGCTACACAACTTTGTGTATGTATGACACCCGCTTGTGGCCATTTCTCAATATGCGTACTTCAGCTGTCTTGTGTCCTCGTGTTCTTGTGTAACATCATCATCAGCTGCTAAAGTTCAGTTCCAATACTCAAGACTGCAAGAACAGAGGATGCGTGAAACTTCCCGGATGTGTTCTTAATATCGAGGACGCACAAAGCAGACTTGAGCACCGAACTCGCTCTAGAAAACCCAGAAGTCATTGCGATTGGAGGTTGGAAGTGCAGAATTTTACTTAGATTTATTATTAAAGTTCAGAGATATAACTTATTATCCTCAGGAGTTTCCCTAAATGAAACGGTGAATATAAACATTACCATGGACATCTTAATAATGGAATAAACACATAAAGGGTGTTTGTTTGCTGAAATTCGTATTAAAATTTGTTTTATTTATATTGTGCAACATATATTTATAATGTTTTTATGCAGAGTATATATTTTGAAAAGGGGAAAAACAATAAATCATTGTATGAATGCTGTAATGTTAAAATAATTTTCAGTTTAAAACGCGTGAAGGTCATGTGACCATCAGGAAGAACGCAGCATCTCATTTCTCAATGGACATGTTCTATGTTCTCATGGTCTTTCGAGTTCGTTCCTCCAAGGACACCTGGCAAGACCGATCTCCACAAGAACGCAAGTTCGTTCTCTGCGTTCTTGGAATTACGAAACAGAAAGACGAAGAAGACAGAAAGTTGACACGCTCATTCTTAAAGTTACTGGCAATTCGAACAAGCATGGATGGTTCAAGTAGCAGCTCCAGCTCTAGTGATGAAGAAATGATTATTGTTCACCAGTACAATAAGCAGCTCCACATTTTTATCGCCTCTGGGCATCTTCTTCAATGTGCGCTCGCATTGACAGTTTTGGCGTTTCTTTAAAAATTACGCTTTTACGCCTGCCGTCTTGCACGTTGGTGTGCACTCAATCACATTGGCGCCCTTTATTTAGTCACGAGGCATTAAGCGTAGACGGAAAACTTGAGCAAAAAGTGGCTTGGTGTGCACAGGCCTTAAGTGTGTCTGAAATTTGATCTGGATGTCTGTCTAGGTCTAGAGAAGCGGTTTTACTTGATCTAGAGCTACACCAGCAGTCTACATTACTCTCACCCCTGTCTGGATTGCAGGAATATTCCACAATTTGAAAGAGCATGGCTTTTACTCTCTTTCCTTCATCTATGTGAGGCTGTTGTAACACAAACTGTGGTGTAAAAAGTGATATAAATTAGATGAATTCATTTGATCTGTATAATGATTGATTTACACACAAACTCATCTGCGCTGTTAGGTGATATTCAGAAGCTTTGTTTAACTCTGATTTAATACGATTGTAATGATGAACTCAATTCGGTGCGCATGCATTATTAAATTCTATTAAATTATCCTTTGCAATCTCATCAGTACTCCAATGAAGTTTCATTAATATTCATGGCTTTCCATGCATGTACGTGATTTTACGCTCGGAAAAATGCCTAGATTTACACTATCAATAGATGTAGAATACATAAAGGTTTATTTTTACCTCAAATAAATACCCAAATACCTAAATTTACCATAAGTGTGACTAAAAGTGATGCAATATACAACGGGGAAAATAAGTATTGAACGCGTCATGGAAATCCATGGGAATAATATTTCTAAAGGAGCTGTTGACATGGAGTTGAAGCAGATTTTGCTAAAATTTTGCTGCCCGTGAGCGTTTACACAGTGCTTGTGAGGTAGCGACGAAAAGCGATTGCGCTGTCACAAGAGAACATGAAGCGTTGATTTGATTAAGCCAGCTTTTCCATGTGAGTTTAAGCCTCTTGTATTGTTCTTGTATTGCTTCCTTCATTGGGTTCTGTTTTAGCTGCACTTTTCACTGGTCCATATGTGGCAAAGCTCTAAAATTGCGTTTATCTGGACTAACGAATGTTATAATGCGTTTTTGTGTGCTAAGTCTCTATTTTGCAGTGCACCTGTTTTGTCTGCCCCTGCTGTGGATCGACCGTTTAAGTTAGAGGTGGATGCCAGGCGGGACTGGAGTTGAAGATGTCCTGTTTCAGGATGGTGCTGATGAAAAGGAGACCCTGGCGATGTTGCTTGCCATGCCACATTTTGACGTGTATGTTGGCTGTCGGTCTACTCCCGTCCTGGTCTGTACCCAATTCACTGGTTTTCTTAAATAAGATTTACAATCATAATCAGAGATTAATGCGCTGGGCGTTGATGGCCCAACGCTATAATCTCAAGATCCAGTACAAAAAGGGGCGTGACAATATTGTTGCTGATGCCCTCTCACGGGGGGAAATTTTAAAAGGTAAAAGTTGTTTGTTTTTTCTTTTCCATTTTTTCTTATTTTCTTATTGGCTTTTGGATGCTTCACCCAGAATCCTCTCCCTTTACCAGGAGATATGATTCTTCTTTTAGGTGGGGGAGTGTTACGGCTGCTGCCTGTTTGTGCTTGTGTGCGTGTGTGTCATGACGTCACTCACTGTTTGTTTCCTAGAATGGTCCGCCTTTGCGCACCTGCGGCGAGTTGCGCTATTTGCAAATTGGCTATAAATATGGACTGACATTAAGCGAGGAGGAGACTTCACTGCCAGCCATCAAGCTCCATTTATTTTCTTAAGTTTCTAGTTGTTGTGTTTTCATTAAGTCTTGGTTTGTTATGCTTTGTTAATTGTTGGATTGTTAGTCTTATGTTAGTGTTGTATCTTATTTGTTGGAGAACGTGAGTTTTGATACTTTATTCATTCCCGCTTAGTTGTGACACATGATTTTGATTTATGATGTTGTAATAAATTTACTAGTTAGACGACTTGATTCATGTGTACTCTTTATGTTGCGTTCCCTTGATGGATCATTTATTTTGTCTTTGAAAGAAAGGGTTCGTAACACCAAACAATACAAACATAAAAATAAAAGAAAACAAAAAAGATCTGAAAAATGAGTGATGTGTAATAAGAATGGAATGACAGAAGGTGCTGAACTACTGAAATGTATTAAATACTTTATACAGTATAAAAGGCTTTTATGGTGACAGCAGCTTAAAGACGCCTCTCATATGGAGAATAAAGTTAACTGCATTGCTAAGGTGTGATTTTTTTTTTTTTTTATTTATGTATATATTTTTTTATACAGACTTTTTTTTTTACAACAGTGTAACAATCTTGATGCTTCTGTGGGTTTCGTCTATCAAATCTGAGCTTTATTTTGTATTTTATATTGGATTTAAGTCAGTTGATTGGCTGAGCCATTTTACAGCTTGGTTTTCTTTCTCTGAAAGCATTTGAGAGTTTCCTTGGCTGTTCTGGATCATTGGCTTGCTCAAATGTCCACTTTGGTTTCATCTTCATCATCTTGGTGATGAAGATATTGGACTGAAGAAGCTAATATGAATTTACATTGAGGAAGGGCAGACGTTTGCTGAAGAACTACTGAGAGATTTCAGCTGCTGTCTGGGCTTTCACTGCCTTTTTTACACCTCCCCTTCTTTGTGTGTTCAATACTTTTATTATTTTATTTTATTTTATTACATAACTTATAGGTTTTCTATAGCTTTGGTGCATTTCTCACAACACTATTTACATTTGCACAACAGTTAATGATTTCTCAAAACAATTAGTCATTTGTGCACATCATAGTAGCAGCAGTTTCTCATTCCTTCCAGCAAATTGCGAATGCTTTTGGACATGCATCAATTGCTTTCATACAACTCTCTGCTGTTTGGAACATTATCATTTGCTTATGTCATGTCAGTGAAAATTAACTAAACTTGTGAATGCTGAATAGTCATTCCATATAAAACTAATAGTCCTCATTTCATTACTTGAGTCATTGCATACAAAAATGTTGAACTAGTTGTCAAAATCTGTCAAGTTATTGTTATTGAAAAAAATTAAAACAAAATAGTTCAGAAAATGTCTTCTAAATTGAACAATTTGATGAATGATTTTCAGACCTGTGTATGTTGTAGGTTCAGTTCTAATATGTACTGCAATAATGTTTACAGTTGTGCACAGCTCTACCCAAAGGCAGTTTATGTTAGTTGTAATTAAGGGTCTATTTATTATTTTGCACAATGCTGTGAATAAATTAGAATTGTAAAGAGCAAATGCAGTAAAAATGTGAAACATACATATTCAGTGTCTTGTACTCAGAACCCTCACTAAGTGAAGTTTATTTATAAACTAATTTCGAGAGGATCACGTGATTATGATTGAACACGGCTGGTCATGCATTAACCATGTATGACCAACCAATCAGACGATTTCTAACCCACTATAAAGAGCCAGAGTTTCTTACTTCAGTCATCTTCGTTTGAAGAATCCCCCCTTCCACCCCTACTCCTCCTCTTTTCCTTTCATAGGGCGGCACGGTGGCCCAGTGACTAGCACTGCGGCCTCACAGCAAGAACGTCACCGGTTCAAGTCCTTTAACAGACTGGCAGTTGTTTCTGTGTAAAGTTAGCATGTTCTTCCCGTGCTTGCGTGGGTTTCCCCCGGGTTCTCCGGTTTCCTCCCACGTTCCAAAAACATGCACTACAAGTTAATTGAACAATCTAAATTTAGCAATAGTCAAACTTTTATCCATCAGCATATCTCTCCGTCGCGACTATTTTCTGTCATCAACTCTTACAAAAAGGGGGAGTTCTCGAGATCTACCTGAGCTCAAAGCTCCCCTCTCGCCCCGCAAACGGGAGGGAGCCCAGGGCTCAAGGATCTTTTGAGCTCAGGGCTCTCTCCCGGGACAGCATGCCAAACTTGCTTATAATCAATCATCAGCTAAGTGTGAACTCTTGAAATGCAGTGATGTCTAACTTTACTGTAGTTTTCAAATGGCTGTGCAAAATCTGACTTTTTTGCACTGGAAAAAATGTACATCAGGGGTCATCAACTATATTTGTCAGGCCGGACTCCCAAGAAGAAAATCAAATAAAAATCTCATTTTGGCTTTACATTATGTTTAATGTTTATACTTTTTCATTTCATTACAAAACTGAAGGCATTTGATTCAGTCTCCCATTACCTATACCACAATCAACCATTAGGAGTGATAGATATTTTGCCTCAACTCAATTAGGCTAAGTCAACAAGGGCAAATGTAACTTTAGCTATTGATTAAGCACTGTGAGTAGCCCGTTTCAGCATTGTGATTTGAATTCAAGCCCACCTAAAGTTTCATTTGATGTGCGAACATTATTTGTGACCTGTTTTGTTCTGGTACCAGGTTATTTATTTACCATGCAATTTTAAGTTGTGCCAGATTTTTTACCTCCTTTTTTAGTCCTGAGGCAGACATCCCAAGTCTTCCAGAAGTTCTGTCAGTCTTCCGCAAATGCATAGAGACTTCCGGATGCCCGCAAACGAAATGATAATCTCCCGGAAATCATGCGTCCTCCTCCCGCTCCTCAAATACCTCGCGCACCTCTCTCCACCGCATCCCTCCTTGCTCTTCATCACACACACATTGCGCACATTCCGCCTACACCCCACCCAGTCTTCACTTACGCTAAAACCTGTATGAAACAATAAATACTCATTTCGAAGTGTAGCCTAAATATAGTCATAAATGGTGGTTATTCTGACAAGAGACTCAGTTGTTGTTATTTTTAATTGCTTTAATAGTGTGGACCACTGTTTTCTTTTTGATCCTTACAATTTTGGAATCCTGTCGCGGGCTGTCAGTTGATGATCAGTGATGTACAGAGTAGTGATGCGCGGATGGCGGTTATATCCGCGGGCGCTGCGGATAATCCGCAGGTCGGGTAACAAAAAAATACATTATGATTAATTGCGGGTGGGTCGCGGGTCATAGCAGTTGACCAGCACAAAAGCAGAGAGTGGACTTTGCTGAATGTAAAGATGAGAGAGCCGCCAAAAAAAATGGATGAAGTGCAAGAGTACTGTGCAAACTTTCAGTTAGAGGAGTCATCAGAGGAAAATCTGCTATCGCTCTGGGAGAAACAAGATCACTTATTTACACGACTGCAGCGCGGTGCGCGCAAACTCTCATTTAGTGCAGCCCCAATCCAGGCACAGTAGATGCTATTCTGTTTCTGCACAGTGCAAAGAAAAAGGCCAAGTAAACATAGGCCTTTTAGTGGCGCCATTTTTGTTCTCTTTTTCCTGTATATGTAAAAGCTAAATCTGCTGTTAATAACGAACGATCCACAGTGACCTATCATCTCGCTTAAAACAAAGAATTAGAATTATTAAAGTGTTGATCGGGTGCGGATATATATATCAGATAAAATAATATGTGCGGGCGGGTGGCGGGTGGATGATTAGAATGAAGGAGCGGATTCAGGTGACATTTCAGCTGATCCGCGCATCTCTAGTACAGAGTAAGCTGTCACAATGAAAACATGATAAATGACAACAATTCCCCGTGTCACTCCCGGTGTGCGGTACATGCCACGTCAAATATACAAATAAATCCTAAATGAATTTATGTGTAATAACGATTGAATGACTGAAGGAGAAAGTACTGAACTACTGAAATATATTTAATGCTTTGTATAAAAACAGACAGCTTCGAGATGCCTCATTGAGAAAGGCGCCTCGTGCATTGCTGTGCAGCTTTTTTTTTCTCCAGAATTCAACAAATACTAAAAATCTTGATGGTTCTGTAGGTCTCGTCTATCAACTCTGATCTTTAGCTCTTGTTTTCTACTGAATTAAATTCAGGTGATTGGCTGGGCCATTCTACAGCTTTATTTTCTTTTCTGCAACCAACTGATAGTTTCCTAGGCTGTGTTTGGGCTCATTGTCTTGCTGAAATGTCCACCCTGGTTTTATCTTTATCATCTGGTAGCGTATGTGTTGAGACTGAAGCAGCTAATATTCATTTACACTAATAAGGTGCAGGGTTGCTTTCTAAAAACAAAGAGATTTCAGCTGCTGCCTTGGCTTTCCATGCTTTTTTACACCTCCCTTTCTTCATGTGTTCAATACTTTCCCCCTGTGTCAGTTCATTTTATTATACATTACTTAATTTCTGAACTAATTAGTTTTGTTGTCGCTGTATTTAAGGATTAGTTTAGTTGTTACTGACATCTGATGAAAATTCTGAGTCGACAGCATCTTTAGAAATGTTTTTTGAGAAAAATTATGACGTGTTCAATACTTATTTTATCTACTGCATATTACATGGATTTGTGATTGTTGGGTATTGCTAAGTCTAAAAAACTGTGGTAAAATAGAAATGGTTACTTTTTTCTTATATTACATTCCTGCATGTGGCCTATTGAGAGAGAAAAAATATGGTGTGTTACTTTTCAAAGAATTCAGACTCATTAATTTCCCCTGACACATACGATGATGAAAAAAAAAAATATCACTGAAAGCCATATCTAGATAACTACCTAATAATAAACTCTAGCAATGCTCTATCCACCACCCAAACAATATGCAACTGCAAGACAAAAACATATTTAATACAACAACATTACAATTAAGATTCAAAATTGACATTTTAGTTAAATGGTGACACATTTCTATTAAAAAAAATGTATTGGATGTATTAACACAAATTCCTTACACCCCACAGATGGTTTATTGTTAATAATTTGACATTTTGTTATAGATCATATCATACAAATTCATAATATGTGACCCCAGAGCATTTCTGTCTTATGTTGCATAGGTATTTTTTGGCAATAGTCAAATACATTGTATGAGTCAAAATTATAGATTTTTTCTTGTATGCTAGAAATCATTAGAACAGTAAGTACTCCATGAAGACCTTCCCGCTCTCAATCTCTCAAAATTATTTTTTGATTAGTAAAATGCATTGTTAAGCACTTAAAGGCAATAATTTTTAGATTTTTTTTTCCGCAGCCTCAGAAACCAAGCTTTTAAACAGTTGTATTTCAGCCAAAATATTATCATATCTAAACAAACCAAACATAAATGAAAAGCTTATTTATTTCAGTCGTATTTATTTAGCGATTATTTATTTATTTACATTTATGATATAAAAATGCTTTGTATCACATTTGTGCACCAGTCACGACACAGATCGAGTCATAAAATCAACACAAACAATAATAAAAACCTTTTTGTCAAGTAATATAATTCATTGCTTTTTTTGACAATCAAGGGTAATTGGACATATTTATAATCACATTTTTGGAAACCATGATATACAGTTGAAGTCAGAATTATTAGCCCCCCTGAATTATTAGACCTCCTGTTTATTTTTTTCCTCAATTTCTATTTAACGGAGAGAAGATTTTTTCAACACATTTTTAAACATAAGTTTTAATAACTCATCTCTAATAACTGATTTATTTTATCTTTGCCATGATGACAGTAAATAATATTTTACAATATATTTTTCAAGACACTTCTATACAGGTTATAGTGACATTTAAAGGCTTAACTAGGTTAATTAGGTTAACTAGGCAGATTAAGGTAATTAGGCAAGTTATTGTATAACGATGGTTTGTTTTGTAGACTATCGAAAAAAAATTAGCTTAAAGTGGCTAATAATTTTAACCTTAAAATGGTTATATATTTTTTCTAAACTGCTTTTATTCTAGCTGAAATAAAACAAAGACTTTCTCCAGAAGAAAAAATATTATCAGACATACTGTGAAAATTTCCTTGCTCTGTTAAACATCATTTGGGAAATATTTTAAAAAGGAAAAAAAAATAAGGGGGGCTAATAATTCTAACTTCAACTGTATGTTGTGAAGCAACGTCTGCTTGCTGTGTGATTTCTTTAGATTTCTGCGAATCTCAAATACATTACTGGGCCATGTTTACTCATCATACATGCCATTTACACGTCCTTCTCGTGCACATCTGTAAGAAGCTGGTCGGCTTGTCACCCACACACCCCCCTTCCTAAACCCAGACGATAGTGTTTTCAAAAGCACATTGTGGCAGCGTGCTTTTACCACGATTTCATACTGCTTTTTTGTCATTTGTTTGGTTTTGTTTTACCTTGTTTCTGGAACAGTCCTTTACTTGACACTGTACAAGGTGAGCTTTTGAGCATACTGACCACTCTGGAAAGGCTGTATAGATTTATGCGGCCAAAAGGAAAATAAGTTGTCGCCAGCATTATACCACCCCATAACGTTTGTTTTACACACAAAATGCAGCCAGGGCATGTATTTCTTGGTTTCCCAATATGTAGCCCTGAGCACAAATCCTCAATAGTGATCGAAAGTTCGGATCATTTTACAGACTCTGACCTTTGAGTCTCGTTCAGAGAAATGAACTAAATCTTTTTTAAGTCATTTTGTTCAATTTGCCAAAATATTATTAAAATATCTTCCCAGAGATGGGTTGTGGCTGGAAGGGCATCCGCTGCGTAAAATCGTGCTGGATAAGTTGGCGGTTCATTCCGCTGTGGCGACCCCGGATTAATAAAGGGACTAAGCCGAAAAGAAAATGAATGAATGAATTATTAAAATATACGAGTTGCTTCCAAACTCATCTACAACTAGCCCAAATGTTGATCACACTACAAACAAGTCAGAACTAAAATGCTATAAGAAAAAGAAAAAGATTATTTATTCTGTACCTGGCGTTTTGTCTGATTATGTCAGCTCACCTCTTCTGGCATGTTTTCAAATTTGAGTTGTTCGTTCACGTCACACTAACTGTCACAAAGATATACACAGGAGACCCAAATGCAAGTGAATGCAAGATGATTTATTAAAGAGTCACAACTGGTATTGATCTCACCAGATATAATGTTGAGCAAGGGTGCTCACACCAGGAATTCAACACGCTAAACAGCGGTAAAAGTTTATCCGAGAAACTGCGCCGAATAGAAGTCTCTCACTGATATCTCACCAGATATCACGGGAAGGGAAAGGTTAGCGCTATGGAGCAACTCTCAAGGAAATCATCACGTTTACCCACGGTAAAGTTCATCAGAGTAGCGGATTCAGGGTGAAGTCTCTCACTGATAAAGTTGTCATCAGAGCAAGCAGTTGTAACAACATCAATGAAACGGAGACGAGCATGAGGTCCAAATGAAACAGACTTATGGCAAAGACCCTCCACCAGAACGAGCGAGAGCGCCTAACTGGAAGCAGACACAGGAGTGAACAACAACGGACTGATAACGCTATTTACAAAACACTGAACATATATAGCGCGCGGAAGGCGCAACAGCTGTGACTGATAGAAAACACCTGAGTGATGTGAGTGGTAACAAGACTCGTGACAACCCAGCTGATGAATGTAAACACACACATACACACACACACTACGCGGTGATAATAACCCAAACAAAACACACCTACTTCCCACACACACACCTGCAAGAAGAACAGATAGATCCACAACCGTGACACTGACAATCCTATATAAGCTACACTAATGCACACAGTCTGAGCTGGAAAGACCCAATGATTAGATCACCTTTCGAGTTTTTGGGTTTTTGAGATGTTCATTCATAATGTGACAGCATGTAAAGAGACGAATGACTCAAACCCATACCTGCCAACATTTGTCTTTGAAAATCCGGGAGATGGGGGGAGTGGGGTGGGGGGTGGTGGGGGATTGGGTGAGCAGAGCGACTGGATGGGGTGCCTAGTCTGTCAGCGATGCGGGGGTGTTACTCCCCATTTACATGGGGCGACAGCTTCAAAGTTCCCATTCACTTTGAATGGGTGACGTCAGGTGTTGCTGAACTACATTGTGGATCCGTCACCCCGCTTCAGTGGCATTGATCGCAATTATTTATGACATTTATAAAAATTTCCGATTTATTGTATTTTATTTAAGTGTACCCCCACCCCAACCCTAAACCCAACCGTCACAGAAGCGTTAAAAAAAGTAGTTGTACTGAGTATTATTTATCTTATATATTAAATTACCCAATAAATTGTATTTTTTTAACCCCTACCCCCACCTCAACCCTAAACCCAACCGTCACAGTACTGTAAAAATATAAATTATTGTTATACAGTGTCATAAAAAATGCAGCTACATTATTGTGCATATTGCACTTCCAGCCTGCCGCATATACAATCTAGACTTTACCCTGCAGAAGTTGGAACCAATGTTTGGACTTTCTTAACTCTTCAAGTGCCGATGGAAGCGCCAGCCAATCAGATTGTATGCAAATACACCAGCTCAGACAGTAGCCGATTGCTGACTAATTTCATTAGCTGACGCTGCTATGACGATCGCGTCAGCCCCAACTTCAGACACACCCTTTGTTAAGCGTTGACGCTGAAGCCCCATGTGAATGGGGTGTTACAGATTGTACCAATCACCTAAGGACCGAGGGAAGGGGTTGAAATTCCGGGAGTTTTCCTGGAAAAATGACACACCGGGAGGTGGGTCTGAAATACAGGAGACTCCCGGGAAAAACGAGACTGTTGGCAGGTATGCTCAAACCGAGGACTCGAGAGATGAACGGATCACATTTTTTTATCCAGCTCTGACTGCACATGATTGGCTTCTGCCTTTCACGTGATGAACGAACACCTCAAACCCAACAGAAGACCCGAAAAAGGATTTAATCTTCTGCCCCACCTGCACAAATGTGTGCATGCATGA
Source organism: Danio tinwini (assembly GCA_903798205.1). NCBI lineage: Eukaryota > Metazoa > Chordata > Actinopteri > Cypriniformes > Danionidae > Danio > Danio tinwini. The sequence goes on along the minus strand of CAIGQZ010032451.1, from coordinate 1,286,934 downwards.
ATGAACGAAACACTCCTTGAAAGGACTCATCGTTCTCGAGTCACATTAAAGATTCGTTCAAAATGAACGAATTGTTCAAGAAATAACCCATAACTAGGGCCAGATGAAATCTGCAGACGTTTTTTGCCATTTCTGCTGAGAATTTTGGTAAAAGTTTCATAACTAAAACCTTAATATGTGAAATTAAAAAATAATACCTTTTTAACATTTATTTATTGTTTAAAATGCAAATCCAATTAGATTCACTTTATTTGGTAAACAAAGCAAGTCTCTCATAAAATACCTCTACTAAAAGACAGAAAATATGGCTTTACAAACCGCATTGTACATAAATCAGATGAACATTTTCATATTAGTCAATAATATTAATGTAATTAATTTAAACAGTATTTTACACACATTTACTCAAGTAAATAAACAGAACTAATGATGGGCTAAAAATCTGCAGAATTCTGCGCACGCAGATTTCGTGTGGGCCTACCCGTCACTAATCCTCAATGAGCCTGTGTTGTTTTTTTGATTGTGCCATAGCATCAGTCATCCATTCAGATTTTTACAGCTGGGACTGCCCATTTAAAAACACACCACGCAGAGAACAGAACCTGTGATAGGCTGAAGGAGGATCTCTAAATATAGCTGACATTGAGGCAAGAGCTGAGATGTTATTGTTATTCAGGCAATGTCATATTGAAGACTTTTCGCTGTGTGGAGTTAATGGACCTTGACCAGAGAGAGAGAGAGAGAAGCAGAACCTTTTCTAAACGAGAGAGAGCTTGTATTTACCCACACTGACACTTAACTTCACTGCCCTAGAGGATAAATCTCAGATGGGAAATGGGGCAAGGTTAAATTGAGCCAGCGTGCGCGCACGTGTGTGTAAATAAAAAATGTCACACACCTCACAAAATCCATTTTACCCACTACACTTCTCTCAGCCGGTGTCAGTCATGTGGTAACAGGGCAAAGGAGCATCCAGAACCAGTCAATCATCTGCCAGTTCCTCACACTTCACGAAGCACTGGAAGGCTCCAGGGACATAGCAGCCCATTAGAACAGAGGGGATTGTCAAAGTCTATTGTGTCAGGGAAACGCCTGGACAGACTGCCAAACTCTTGAATAATTTCTTACAAGATGAGTCCTTGAGGAAAATGTTAGGATATGATGATCGGTTTTATATCTGTGCGTCATCCGGATCACATCTGGAACCTGTTTTTTACAGTTTAGTCGATGAAGAATTTTCTCATATGGATCTCACACGACCAACATGAAGGGAAGTCTACAGGAAGTACATATAGGTCACAATCTTGGATAGAAGCCTTCATCCTTATTATCCACTGGAGTCGAGACGTTCCTCAGGAAACCTTTTTTGAAGCACTCCCTTTTGATATGCATGAGCAAGACTTGGATTCTGATTGGGTAACAGTAGTGCATATTGAATTATAAGAGGCATGATATGGCTGGGCAGCACGGTGGCGCAGTGGGTAGCACAATCGCCTCACAGCAAGGTCGCTGGTTCGAACTCAGGCTGGGTCAGTTGGCGTTTCTGTGTGGAGTTTGCAAGTTCTCCCCATGTTCACGTGGGTTTCCTTCGGGTGCTCCATTTTCCCCCACAAGTCCAAAGATGTGGTAAAGGTGAATTGGGTAAGCTAAAATTGCCGGTAGTGTATGTGTGTGAATGAGTGTGTATGGATGTTTCCCAGTGATAGGTTGCAGCTGGAAGGGCATCTGCTGCGTGAAACACATGCTGGATAAGTTGGCGGTTCATTCCGTTGTGGTGACCACAGATTAATAAAGGGACTAAGCCGAAAAGAAAATGAATAAATGAATGAATGAATTAATGATATGGGTTAAGCAGCACGGTGGCTCAGTGGTTAGCACTGTCATGTCACATCAAGAAGGTTGCTGGTTCGAGTCTAGGCTGGCCCAGTGGGAATTTCTGTAAGGAGTTTGCATGTTCTCCACGTGTTCGTGCGGGTTTCCTTTGAGTGCTCCAGTTTCCTCCACAGTCCAAGACATGCAGTATAAGTTAATTGGGTAAACAAAATTGCCCGTAGTGTGTGTGTAGGTGTTTCCCAGTACTGGGTTGCAGGTGAAAGGGCATCCGCTGCATAAAACATTTGTTGCAGTAGTTGGTGATTCAATCCGCTCTGGTGACCTCTGATAAATAAGGGACTACGCTGAAGAAAAATGAATGAATGATATGGGTTTATGAAAATGTTCAGCAGACACAATGACTCTTCTTCTTTCCTAGATAACAGGTGAGCCAAAGATTCTATAAATTAAGTAGAGGTGATAGTGGTGAATGCAATGAGCATACATGAAATAACTGCATAAAACTACTGATTGACTGTTTTTAATTGATACTAATATGTTTTTATTTACTTATTTACTTTATTACTGGCTTCTTAATGTGAAATGTCACTGAACATTACTTGCATCCAATAATTGCAAAAAAAGATTTGTATTTTCCAATTGTTAAAACGTAAAGGGATAGTTCCCATAAAAATGAAAATAATTTACTCATCCTCAAGTTGTTTTAAACATTATTGAGTTCATTTCTTCTGTTGAACACAAGATATTTTGAAGAAAGTGAAAAAACAACCATTGACTTCTTTTAGGTTTGGTCCTCTATAGAAAAGCTTCTAGCCAACAATGGCAAGGCATGCAAGTAAAAAAAAAAAGAAACTTCCCAAGTTCTGCAAGTTGTAATGTCCCACATTTTGTTTGTCAATCTTAAGCCAATTCTAATCGATTGTTTTGTTTCGATTTGGAATTTTCCCAACCAGCTTAGAGCCCAGAGTGAGTGCTCCAACTTGGCCCACCTGGTCCAAACCTGTATTTGCTTTTCCTACTATGGAAGTCAATGGTTGTTTTTAGCTTTCTTCAAAACATCAACTTTCAAGAGTTCACACTTAGCTGATGATTGATAATAAAAGCTTGTTTGGCATGCTGTCCTGGGAGAGAGCCCTGAGCTTATGAGATCCTCAAACCCTGGGCTCCCTCCCGTTTGCAGGGCGAGAGGGGAGTTTGAGCGCAGGTAGATCTTGATGAACTCCCCCAGCTTATGGATATGGATGACTTGCTAAGAGCTTGACTATGGTATAAATTTTGTGTGTTTAATTTACTTAGGGTACGTGTTATTTGGACTGTGGGAGGAAACCCAGGGAAAACCCACGCGAGCAAGGGGAGATCAAGTGAAACTCCGCACAGAAATGTCGTCTGGTTTAGTAGGGGCTTAAACTAGTGGCATTCTTGCTGTGAGGCAACAATGCTAATCACTGAGCCGCCGTGTGGCCCATCTGAAAAGAAGGGAAAGTAGGGGTGGGTGGGGGTTCTTCAGGAAAAAATATTGAGATAAGAAAACCCTGGTTATTTATAGTGAGTTAGGAATCATTTGATTGTATAATCGATCATGAGCTGATGCTGGAGGACTGCATCCATACATCTCTGCAATGTCTCAAATAACTTATTAATAAAGTAATCTGGAATGGCAAAAAAAAGCGTTTTTGCATGACTCCCAGAGTTTATCAAGATCAAGCCTCCTCCATCTTACCCCAGACATGCTCAATAATGTTGATGTCTGGTGACTGGGCTGGCCAATCCTAGAGCACCTTGACCTTCTTTGCTTTCAGGAACTTTGATGTGGAGGCTGAAGTATGAGAAGGAGTGCTATCCTGCTGAAGAATTTGCCCTCTCCTGTGGTTTGTAATGTAATGGGCAGCACAAATGTCTTGATACCTCAGGCTGTTGATGTTGCCATACACTCTATATCCCAGTTGGGATGCAGTTTAACAGATGATTCATTGGAAAAATCTACCTTCTGCCACTTTTCAAAATGATCAACTAGAAGTCAAGTTATTATTTGTTGCTCTTACAACTGGGATCGACAACAAGACCTTTGTCAGGTAGTGTAATTCATCTTTACTGATTACTGAATGAGTAAACTGAGTTTACTGATTGCCATGTTTTGACATTTAAAGTTTAAATCTCAAAATATCTTTATCAGTATTTTTATATCCATATTTGATCGGATGGGACCAAAGTGGCGATGTTACATTTATTAGTAATACTTGACGTAATTCTGACATTACGTCATTCTGACATTTCATATCGAAAGTCTCACTGCCATACTTTAATAAATGAGAGTTTATTTGAAATCAATCAGCACCGAACAGCATGTTATCAAGCTTTTGTGTGTGACATCACCGTCAGGGCATTAGTTTGCATAATCACAGTCCTCTGCTCCATTACTAAAGATCAAATCCTGTTGTGACAGTCCCGCTCTGAGATCAGGATCTGGCTCCATCATGACTCTCTCCCTCCAGCACACACACGTGTTCTCTGTGAAACTCAGTCTGCTGGCCATCTGTTGGCCAAACGGCTGCCAGACAACAGCCACTGATCTGAAGAGCAGGCTTAGATCATATTGCGATCAACAAAAAGGGCTGGTCACTGATATGAAGTTGTATGAGTGTTACCATCTAAATGTTTTGAGGGTATCTATTGCTATATAAAGTACATAAATACAGAACTTAAGGAAAGTTTAGAAAGTATTCCTTTAAAAAAGCCATTTCGATTCAAAACTGTCCCTCAGTGATGAATCCAAGATTTACCAACAGCTTCCATATAAGCACAAACTGTGTTTTTGCTGTTAACACAGTGCTAAAATAGACCTTACTGAATGTAAGGTGAGGAGTTTCCAAGTCAGGTGTAAATTTTATGGCATGCAAGTATTTAAATGAGTCAAGCTTAAACTCCTCACATTATGGGTATTTGAGCCATTATTTCAATAGACAGTTCACCCAAAATGAAAATTCAGAAATTTCTTTCTTCTGGTAAACACAAAAGAGGATACTTTGAAAAATGTTGGAACCTGAATCAACTTCCGTAGTATTTGTATTTCCAATATGGAAGTCAATGGTTACACATTTTCAATTTCTTCAGTTTATCTTCTTTTGTGTTTAACAGAAGAAAGAAACTCATTAAGGTTTAAAACTACTTGAGGGAGAGTAAATAGGGAGAATATTTTCATTTTTGGACAAAAACAAAAATTAAATATTGTGGTTGAAATAGCTGCAGTTTTTGTCAAAAGACGGCACTGCTGAGAACAGAGAGTAGGGCTGTGACGGTAACAGATTTTTTGCTACCATGGCGAAGAAGCAAGAAATCAAGCTGTATGTCGGATGCCGCCCTTTACTGGAGTCTATAGAGGCCTAGGTCACCTCTATGGACACGCCGACCCTGTATATATATATATATATAT
>CAIGQZ010032451.1:1250123-1276671 GCA_903798205.1 Danio tinwini | reverse complement strand
TATATATATATATATGCATACACACATACATGCAAACATCCACTTCTTTACACATTAAAGTAATAATTAAGTGTGTGCAGTTGACATTAGCCTACCTTTGGAGTTATAACGCATATAGTGGACCTTGGGCACCTCACCTCAAATTTGTATTTGTTCTTGTTTTGTAGATAACTGACCAACAATAAAATATTAAAATTGAGATACAAAAATATATGAATTGTAATGCTCCACTGTAACTGTTGTATCACGAACCTCTGTGATATATACTGGTTACATTTTTTTATAAACTTATTTATACAAAATTATTATATGCTATAGTAGCCTAGCCTACTTTAAATAAGTAAGCATATATGCGATTTGCTGTCTCTCATCACTGCGGCTGCAGCATGCTGTTTATAGCTTCTGTAAAACAAAAAAAAGACCTACATTTACCAGCCTTTTAGCAAAGCCTACATTGATATACTGCTGTGGTAGGAGATTTGGTTCTTTCTCATTATTTGGCTCAGTGGGAGCATATAAAGGTTAAACAGGAGCGGTGCCAGTATTGAACCTTGTGGGACTCCACATGTCATGGGTGTCCACCTCGACCTATAGTCACCTATACTGACATAGTAACCTCTCCCTTCAAGATAAGATCTGCACTATTTGAGGACCGTCCCAGACAGCCCAACTCAGTTTTCCAGCCTATCCAGAAGTATGCTGTGATCGACAGTGTCAAATGCAGCACTGAGATCAAGCAATACCAGCACTTTTAGTTTGCCTGAATCTGTATTTAGCCGGAAATCATTGATTATCTTTATGAGCGCTCTCTGTTCTGTGATTTGGTCTGAAACCAGATTGAAAATTGCCTAAACACCCATTGAAGCTTAAAAACATGTTGACCTGATTAAAAACAACATTTTCAATGATTTTGACAATGAAAGGGAGATTTGAGATTGGCCTGTAAATGCTCAACATGGTGTTATGCAGGTTGCTCTTTTTCAAGAGGGGTTTAACAACTGCATTTTAAGTGAGTTTGGAAAAATTCCTGAGAGAAGTGAAGCATTTAACACTTTTAGGAGATCCTTTTCTAAACAGATTTATTGTGTGTGTGGTTCAATAAATTTGTTTAGCTGGATATGTGTTCAGTAGTTTATTTTATCCATTCTAAACAGCCGATTAATGAAACATGCTCCAGAGACCAGCCTAGACTGATCACACCACTTTGACTGTATGCATCCAGTTAAAGGGTTCCAACTAAAAAGTTTTTCCAATTTTTTTTAGATAGTGTTATCATAAGATGTACCTGAGTGGTAATCGGAAACTATCTTGCTACTGTGCACTGTTGACTTATTAGCTCCACCCACAGCACTCCTCCAGATACTCTTTTTTTTTTTTTACAGAGAGTCGTAAAGCCCTATCTTTCTCTTAAATGTATTTAAAAACTAGACTTTTCAGAGTGCAGCACTACTCTAGGTATTCAAGATTATGATTGGCCTAATTCATTGGCCTAATGAGCATGATGACCACCCCCTTCCTCTTTTATTTTTGTGACCACTTATTAATTAAACTTTTTCACCACATGTGGGTGAAATTTTCCTCTTTTCAGTGAACAATTCCTTATAAGTGCCTAACTACCCCCAAAGAGAGTAAAAATCATCTGCTGCATCTGAGTTCTTTAGGTTGTAGTCAACAAATGAAAACATCATATGCAACATCCTGGCCTCCTCCCAGCTGAAGGACTGAGACTGTTATAGTAATTACTGAGAGTGGCCAGGTGGTTAAACACTTGTTCGCAGCTTCCATACAACAGAAGAGACTCGCCTGAGCTCTCCAGCAGCCTTATCCGTCCCCGGAGACAAACGTGGGAGTTAAATGACTGCAACAAGACAGCAGGTGTTGCTTTATTTAACTCAGACATGAAGCTCTAAAAATGATCAGAGGGAATCCTGGGCTGTTTCACGTATACTGAAGCATCACAAATGCATATCAGAGTGAAAGTTTGCTGCCAAGTCTCGCTGTGCTTCTGCGCTTGATACAAGGTTCTCTGCCAGTGCAGTTCAGTACAGGTGGGTCTCGGAGATGGGTCTGCTACCGGATTGCTGCCGGATGGATTTGTTAAGAAACATCTGTTTAGTGTATCCTCCAGTGCACTCGCGCAAGGTGTGCATACTGACTTTGAGGTATGTTTTGGTTCGCAAAGAGTGACCCGCTCTCAAGAGAGAAGCAAACAGAACAGAGCAAGAAAAATAGCACTTTTTTTTCTAAACATGACCTGGGTATTCATTTAACGGTTACATTCTATAACTTGCTCAGCTAGCTCAGATGACTGACATGTACCGAAAACAATCACAATAAAGCCATACATCAGGGGTGTCCAAACTCGGTCCTGGAGGGCCGGTGTCCTGCATATTTTAGTTCCAACCCTAATTAAACACACCTGAACCAGCTAATCAAGCTCTCTCTAGGTATACTAGAAACTTTCAGGGAGGTGTGTTGAAGGAAGTTGGAGCTAAACTATGCAGGACTATGCACTTCAGGACAGAGTTTGGACACCCCTGCCATACATGGTCAGAGGAGATCCACAGCCAGTGCACTTATAGCTAAACTCCTCTTTGCCTTTTTATTGGTTTGGCCAGAGGAGAACTAATTTCCTTATTTGAGTCTGGTTTCTCCCAAGTTTTTTTTTTTCTGATTCCAGTTTGGGTTCCTTGCCACTTTCACTTTTACCTTGTTAGCTGGGGTCAGCAGAGCCAACACGTTTTCACTCCAGACTCATTACACTTAAGCCATGTTTTCACAGTAACCTCTGGGGCCTGATCAGGCCTCATCAGGTGTTCCTCGGGTCCAATGTTTAGGATATTTTGGCCCATCAAATACCTTGGGCCAATGTGGGATAGCTGGGACTTTTTGGTGGGATGAAAACAAAGGCGGAGTTTGTCTAAAGCCCTGCTCACACTGTGAGATTTGAGCCGTGATTTTGTCGTGTGAGACAAATTTGGGAAATCCTAAAAGATTCCTGAAATCCTGGGCTAAAATCAGTGATCTTTGGTTTGACATGTTCACAGACAGCCGCGATCAGATTTTGTCTTCAATGAAGTTCTGGCAGTGTCCGAAGATTTCAGACACTTTCCTGCAGTGTGACAACAGCTGCGTTGAGCGTCAATCAAAAACCAATAGGAGCTCCGAATTTGATGACGTGATTCATGCATCAATTTAAATGACCGCAGGGAAATGTTTTTTCTTCCTGGTTTTATTATTGAGACACGCTGTGTGCAAAATTGCCGCTACAGTTTGTTTACATTTATTGTAAGGAATCATTTCAGAATGCGGAATAGTGAAAGTGTGGCGTGTGGATGACGTCAAACACCGGGAGCGTTTTCTTCCGTCTTTTGGGGTCGTTCAGTCTGACTTTATGATGGCTGAGATCATACAGTGTGACATGAGAGCCATATTTGTGCAGTCTGACATGCTACAATCGTTCAGGATTATAAAAAAATCTCACAGTGTGAGCCGGCCTTAAGTCAGGTAAAAAAGGTCAATAAAAGGAAAGAACATACTAGGGCTCTACTTGGCATTTTGCCTGAGAATAATGTTTGACAGCATCTGCCGACACAAGGATGTCATAACATATGTCGTTACTGAGCTTGGGAAGCTACAGATTCAACACACAATGGTATAGGTCTGGGAAAAGTTTTAAAAAGTTGTAGGCATAGTTTGCCCAATGCCAAGTAATGTTACAGTCAGCGAGTAAATCAAAATAATGAATGAAAATACATTCCTATATATTGATATATAATTTAAAGGTCATGAAACCCTAACACATTTTTGGATGTTGACATTGGCAGGTGCTATCCAGGGGCGGACTGCCACCGTGATTCTGGCCTGCCGCGCAACCTCCCGCTCTTCACTTTCTGTATCGCATCGGATGTGGCCTGCCACCGGGCCATTGGCCTGCTGCGCACCCCTCCACGCCCCCCCTCTCTGCTCTCAGATCTGGCCTGACTGACAGTTACTTTTGCCCGGTTGAAAATGTTTTCCCAGTCCGCCCCTGGTGCTATCTCATGGTGATAATAGTGACAGAGGTCCTTTTTTTGTAAGAATCTAATAGAGAAGTAAAAACGTTTTCTTCCCATTGCATTTATTAGATGCCCGGAAATGTACTGTCTGACATTTCTAGCCAGTAAATGTCTCAGTTTATATGTTAGTGTAAAAATATTGTCAGAATGCTTAAATGCACTCAAACACAAATTTTGGATACAGTTAATGTTATCTCTAAATAATATAAAAAGCACACATGATTTATCTAGTCTATGTAATATTTACTTCATTGCATCCCTCAAATCCTGTTGCATAATCAATCAATAGTTAACTATGAAAAATGCCGATGAAGACTAGATTGATTTTATGACATTTTATTGCGCTTTCTAATGATATTCTGAAATTATACAGTTATTCTGTATCATTCATATGTTAGTCAGGTTTAAAGGCAAAGGGTAAAGGTCTGTCTGCCATCAGAAACATCTGCCTGTCTTTAAGCCTCTGAGAAAACCACCATGATCATTCGTCATTCGCTGTATTTTGGTTTGAGATCACAAACAAATCCTTAAAGTCAGTCTCTGTGTTGTCTGCTTTGTAATTATCTGGGAAGAATGGAGGTCTTTTTTCTGTCTGTTGTCCCTCATTGTCTTTTAGCTTTGGGTTAATTACAGTCTGGTCACACTGAGACCACAGTAGTCCCTCAACGCCAAATACTGAGGCTACAGTACATTACCGAGACCCAGCCAGAGAGATCTACAAATGAATCTTGTGCATGAGGGCAAACCATGACACAGAGCCTTCTTATTAGTACAGCTAGAACAGACATTGCAGACACACAGTAAATCACTGATTCATAATTGTGTCAGAAGACAATTTTACTAAAACACCCAAATCTTTGACCAGGAATTTTAAGAATCCTGCATGTCTATTCATTTAGCACAGTCATTAATATAAACATCACAGCTTTTTTCATCCGATCAGACTTGTTTCCAGGGCCCGGTTTTTCAAAAGTAATCCACTAGGATTTTGGAGAATGGATTGGATCAAATCTTGAAAGTAGGTTTTTCAAAAAAAAATAATAAACGGATTACATAATCGGATTAGATCATGTAATCCAATCTTGGTTTTGATCTGGATTAAACCTTTAGTTTGGGTTTTTCAGACCTTTTTTGTAGGATTTGGATCACTTTGATCCAAAAAATCTGGATTAAACTGATCCCATCAGAAGGGTGGATTCAGCGTGGATTTCATCCCCAAAGTGTAATGAAAACTTTAAAAATGTATCAAATAATCCTATATTTGGATCATGCAGCAGTATCTTACAAGAGATCATATTTATTCAAAGGTTTTAATTGTATTTGTTTATCCGTCAGGTAGGCTTTAACGTATTTAGCTTTTCAATATAGGCCTACAGCAAAGTAGAAAGAGTTTGGCCTCGTAAAATAATCCCCCAAACAGCTGTCAAAATTGATCAAAACAATAAATTTTATTCTGTCACTAAATAAAATATACATATACTCATTACAATGTCAAATATTTTAGTTTTTTAGAATATTTATTAGTGATGCATGCAATGATAACAGAATAACCAAAAAATGCAAAGAATGGCAATCACTGATTTTTGAAATAACTTTCAACAATTGCAAAAAGAGACTGAAAGGGCAGAAGCACAGCTTCAGCAGAGGAACACCTGACTCTGACCAAACTGCAGCAAACCAAGGCCAGACTTGAGATCCGCCTCCTAAAGGCTACACTTACTCAGACAAGCTGGTCTCTCCACATCAGATGAGGAAGTCTGAAACTATTGTGGAGTTTTTGGCATTAAGTATTTTTTTAATTCAATACATCTATATTTGAAATTATTTTTAGTTTATTTTTTTATGTGTGTGTTTTCATTTAAAAAAAAAAAAAGTTATATTGACCTCACACTAGCTATTCTAATTGTTGCTCTTTTATATATCTATAGTTCTACGTTGTGATTTCCTATCCTGTTTGAGCACTAGTTATCCAGATTTAGTGATCCTGAAAAGTTCCTATCCGGATCAGATTGATCCACTCCTATGTTGCTTTGAAAAACTGGCTCAAAAAGTAAGCTGGTCACGGATCACAGAAAAAGGATTACTAAATCCGGATCAATTTTATCCAGATTAAACCTTTTGAAAAACCGGGCCCAGATGGACTGGTTAGGATTGCTGCACTGCCATAAAATTTTATATTTAAACCAATCAGAGAATGACTGAGGATCTGCTGAAGTGTTTCCAGAAAGGTGTGCCATAGGCATCAGACGTTTAGTTACAGGTCCATGTGCGGTGCTTAGCATGACGGCCAGGACTAAGACTAGCAGAAACCTAATCAGTGTCACGGTTTGCGGTGGGGAAAAGTAGCGAGGATTCAAGTGCAGAAATAATAAGGGTATTTATTAATAATAAAATAAAACAAACAGCAAAATAAATAACCCAGAGGGGGGAAACATTAACAAAACATACTAACTTTACTGGGCAGGCTGGCAGGGATCAAGATTGGAACACACAAGAAAAGGTAACAAACGACGACAAACTGGCACAGGACAGCAGACATGAGGAGAATATAAGCAGAAGTAAATTAACACACAAACAGGTGAACCTAATAAACTAATAATGGGTTAACAAGGAGGGTGGGGCTAGACAATAGACGGGAGACCACATGACACAACGAGACAACACAAGCCATGTGCTCACATAAAATGGGACAACACGCAGCCAATGAGAGAGTTTATTAACCGCGCGTTCAAAATAAAGGACAAGGCTGAAGCAAGTGGTCACAATGTAAACACAGGGCCACGTGCTAGGACAACATAAACATAGACGCAAGACACGAGCACACAATAAATTAAAACACCTTACCGTGCGCTCACACATAAGCAATGCACATGTTTCATCTCAGCGCCAACCGAAACCAAAACCAACCAGACGAAGACACTGAGAATGAAACAGCGCGATGCCGACAGAACAAAACAAACTCGAGTACATCAAGCGAGAGCGCACACGGTCTGCACGCACTCACGACGGCGCGCACACAGAGACACACACAATGACAGAAAATAAGTGCTTGACCCAAAAAACTTGAGCCGAGCATAACAGGACAGGACAAGACAGAGCTCAAAAAACGGCTCATAAATCAGACAGAATTTAGTATTTTGAAAAAGTAAAAATGTACATTGTTGCACTGTGTGTGTGTGTACCTTGAAGTTGACCAAGAATCATAAAAATATTGCATGTAATAAACGGCTATTAAGAAGCACTGTTATCATTATAAACATCGCAGCTTTTTTATCCGATCAGACTTTTGACTTTTTGAGGATCTGCTGAAGTGTTTCTAGAAAAGTGTGCCATAGGCCTCAGATGTTAGGTCAATGGGCGGCGCTTGGCATGACGCCCAGGACTGAGACTAGCAGAAACTTAATCAGAAGCACCAATCTAATGACAGCACTGAGAGATTTCCTTAGAGAGACTTAAAACCAGAACATTCCACCTCAGCCTGGAGCTGAAAACACTAATAGAGACACTATACAGAAAAGAAAGGGCTAAGTGAGGGCAGAGATTGGTTGAAGAGATGCCAGCAGCCATGTAAAGACAGAGCACTGGGGGAAGGGGTCGACAGCATATAAAGAGGTGTTGCTGGGAAATTAGCACATTGTTGATTTGGTGTTAAGTGTGGTAAAAGCTGACATAATCTTTCACACATTTGCCCATTTTCAGTTTTGAAGTCTGTCTGCGTCATCTTAAGAGAAAAGTGTGACTGCACGTGTGCATTTTTAGTCATAATCTGAGTAATGCCGAATAAATGTCCCCCAGGGCTAACCAAATGCTTCACTGAAACAGTGTAGGCAAATACTCAAGTTAAATTAGACACTGTACATTCACTGTCTGTCATCAGAACATCCAGCAGCAGTGAGCTTAACCCTGTTGTGTTGTTGTTGCGGATGTTTTCATCCACTCTTTGGTGATTTTGAGTCTTAATTTGGCCAAAGTTTTCTCTGTGTTTCAGCAAATGGAATGATATTTGGTGACAAATCCTATTTTGACACATATTTTGAGAAAATACTTTGAAATATTTCAAAAGCTCAACGATACTACTCAAATTTACTACCCTTTTGTTATGTTGGTGGCTGTATTTGCCCCATCGACTTCTATGTATAACCACTTTTTTTTTTTTATTGTAAAGCCATGACACCATATAATCATGCTAAATCTAAAGGTTTAATGGTGCCGGCTGATGATCAACAGTAAAAATGACACATTTTGACCTCTTCTCAACAGGAAAAACCACCAACAATCAAGAATGCATGATTATATTTTGTCATGGCTTTGCAATCAAAAAATGTGATTATAACAGAAGTCAATGGGGCAAAAACAGCCACGAACATAACAAAAGGGTAGTCAATTTGAATACACAAGGGTTAATAGTAATGTATGTTAATATGGGCCCTACTTAAAAAGAGTCTATTAAAAACCTGCAACCATAGTTTGTCATGCTTGAAAATATTTTTTATCACTTGACTTATAGTCAGCATGAACTGAAATAAGACACTTTTATTTCAGTATGCTGCTGATGTACTGAAACTGAACATTATGTACGGTGGGGCTTTCTTTGTGTGCATCATTCGCTAGTAGCAAACTAATGGTAAAAGGGGCATTGCTCAGAATGCTGTCAAACTGGCGCCATCATAGAAGGACCGCCACTCTAAACGTGGAAGCAAATGGTCAGAATTTGATTGAAGATTACCAATACCAATTTATTTTCAGTGGATTAAATAGATATGGATGAAGGTGTTTAAGAGGTTGATAATGTAAATTATGAAATTATGCACTTACATACAGAGACATTAGTGAGGAAACTGCATTTACAAAAACTCTCTGTCTCCCTGTCATTCCGTGCTCCAGAGGTCTGGGGGCAGACCAAAAAATATGACATTCAGTTCAGTCCTCTGTGTTTTTATAGCAGTCATAAATCTTGGTGGAATTTTACATATCCTTCTAGTCTGATGATTAAAGGGTCATTTTCATTACAATTTTTGCATATAATATTTAAAGGTGTTTTATTTGGGGGTGGAATGGTGGCTAAGTGGTTAGCATGATTGCCTCACAGCAAGACATTTGCTGATTTGAGTCTAGGAGTGACCAGGAGGCATTTCTGTGCAGAGTTTGCATGTTCTCCCTGTGTTCATGTGGATTTTCTTTGGGTTCTCTGGTTTCCCCCACAGTCTAAAGACATCCAGTATTGGATAAACTACAACAAACCATAGTGTGTGAATTGGAAAGCGTGTGGGTGTTTCCCAGTCTACCCATGTTAAATTTAGGGCTGGGCGATATAATCAAGGCCATTTCATGCACATTTTGTCAGTAAACCTCCAGCACGTGCATTTAGATGGAGCAGAGTTTACTACAGGGAGTATTAGGACACAGATAAAGACATGTAGATAAAGAAAATCGGGCAAATGACTAAATGTAAATGTAAATTAGTTAAGCAAAAAGCAGTTTAAATTCAATTTTGGTTAAATCTGTTGATAATGACATCAAGATCCGCGAATTGTTCTGCTGTAATGTTTAACTGGCCAGCATGAGTCTAACTATTTTCTAACTATGAGTTTCGTTCCAATTATGACAATTATAAAATTTGTTAAATTTTGCCTCTGAATTGAGGCTCATTTAGGTCCTATCTTATTTCTAGCCCATAGCCCTTCCACTTACTGCTACTCCTTGCTTCGTAGGCTTGCATGAATTCTCTTTTGAAGTGCAGTAAAGCCCTTTAAATGAAAATATTTCAAGACCACACTACAAACGAGTGGGGGATTGGGTCTTCTGTAACTTGCAGGGCTACATACAGGGCTGATCGGTACTGTGAAAGTGTCATTATGGATAAAGTCAAACTCCGGCTGAGTTTTCTTCTGTTTCCGTGTTTGGTGTGTCTTCATTATAATTCATTCTGACATTATGACAACTGGGTGGCACGATGGATCAGTGGTTACAAGTTGCCTCGCAGCAAGAAGGTCGTTGGTTCGAGTCCCAGCTGGGCCAGTTGGCATTTCTGTGTGGAGCATGTTCTCCACGTGTTGGCGTGGGTTTCCTCCGGGTGTTCCGGTTTCTCAGACAGCCAAAAAAATGCGGTATTGACCTTATTCTTCAATGCGGAAGTGCGCTCAGTTTTTGCGATTGTTTTAGAATTTCCGATTCAGTTGCCTATGGGAGAAATGACTAGGAATAATAAACGGCTGAAAATGGTCAAACTACTCGCTCTACATACAAGTGTTTGCATGACTATACAGACAAAATAGAATAATATAATAAGAAAACATCAGTTTGCAACATCAAGCAGCAGAACGAGCTGTTTTTAACGTCTAAAAATGAATTGAAGTTAATGAGACGGGAAGTCTCGAGCCAAAACGATTCAAATGGCTGCGCCCGCTCGAATGCACAGAATAAGGTGATTTGGGTAAGCTAAATTGTCCATAGTATATAAGTGTGTGTGTAAATTAGATGTTTATAGGTGTTTCCCAGTACTGGCTTGTGGCTGGAAGGAAAGTCGCTCTGTAAAACATATGCTAAAATAGTTCATTCTGCTGTGACAACCGCTGAAATAGAGACAAAGCCGAAGGAAAATTAATTATGACAATTGATCTTACACTGTAATATTGGAATCATAATTGTGCAGTCTGACATGCTACTATTGTTTACTATTATTAAAAATCATACAGTGTGAGCCAGGCTTAACTTGCAACTTTGATATTCAATAGTACACCGTGAAAATCTACAAGACCTTTACAAAACTAATGGACAACCTAATAAAAAAATAGCATTAATCTGAATGGCAATACAGACTTACACTTCAGCTCACTGTGATCCTTATAAAGCAAATGACATTCATCAAAGATAACACGGTCTCAGACACTGAACAGTCTTCCTTTGTTTTTGTTTTTTGTTCCTCATAGTCACTTCTTTTGTTTTCTCTGAACTCTACATTACTTCAGTTGTTCTTCATTGAGCTGCAGGAAGAGCGGGGATATTTTCGACTGTGTGCTTATGTCAGACAGTGAAATCAATACCTTGTCTGTCATCATGCCTCCATTACTGGGACAGACAGAGAGAAAAGGATTAGGTGACATTCACGAACACACATATAAAGACTGCTTTAACTAGCAGTCATCCAGGAAACATTTCATTTAATTCTCATACTTATCCTAACAGCCGCTGGCTCTCTTACAAATTCTTGAGAGCTTTCTGCTGTCTACTGATAGAGTTATCTACCTTTTAACTCATGTTTTCATAAGATCCTTGAGCTCGGGACTCCCTCCCATTTGCAAGGCGAGAGGGGAGTTTAAGCTCAGGT
Source organism: Danio tinwini (assembly GCA_903798205.1). NCBI lineage: Eukaryota > Metazoa > Chordata > Actinopteri > Cypriniformes > Danionidae > Danio > Danio tinwini. The sequence continues at coordinate 1,265,286 of CAIGQZ010032451.1, read as the reverse complement.
AGATCTCGAGAACTCCCTACTGTAGTAGCTAATGAACAGATAGTGATTGCTCTTAAGAGATAACTACTTACAGAAGCATGTCTATGGTGCTGATTTGGATTAGTCAGTTAACTTAAGTTGCATGTTTTTGGACGGTGGGAAACCCGAGGGAAACCCACATGAGCACGGGGAGAACGTGTAAACTTAGGGTATTTATTAGGGGTGTGACGAGATGCCTACTCCACGAGATGAGACGAGATACGAGATTGGGTTCACGAGAACGAGACGAGATGAGATTTTTACACTATTTTTAAGAAATCCTCTATGATGAAATATATGAATGGAAAATGGTATTTTAATCAACTGGGAAAAAACCCAAATCGCAAAACTTGCTTTTTTTAAATCAACTTGTAATGAATGTTATTTTACTTCTATTTTAATGAATTATACCCAGTAATGGACATGCAAACACCGATAAATTCCGATGTGAATGGAAAAAATATTTTTATATATAATTTAAAATATTAGCAAAATATTTACTAATATATGAATGGAAAATAATTTTCATTCAACTAGAAAAAAAAATCACAAAATACAAAACAATTTAGGTGCTTTTTAAAAACATTGTAATGAATGGTATTTTATTTCTATTTAAATGAATTCTATGTCATATAGGACATGCAAACACTGCTAAATATTTAGCTATAAACTCTACTGACTGGCTTCTCCCCTGTACAATTTCACATGATATATCAAACTTATTTCCACACACTGAAACAAATATATGTCATTTTTTAATAAAATTTTTTATTTAATAAATGAGTTTCAGTTTTATTTAGCAAGATTTCATTCAGGCCCTGTGACTCACTCTGAGCTACTGGATGCGATCATGCAAATATGAAGGACTGATAGGAGAGTTGTTTTAATGGAGTTTGATACCGCATGCAGAATAAAAAAAAATCTGCTTTTTCCAGGACAGTATAAACGTGTGTTCCGTGATGATGATGTGACGATGAGTCTCCCAATCATTCAGTGAGTGTGTGTGTTTGTTTGCGCGCGCTTAGAGATGTGTGCGTCTGTGGTGCTTTACTGACTCGCTAGATGTGTAGGTCCTGTCGCAAAATGCGGCTAAAAGTCCTTCACGGTGTTAATAGTTTGATTACGGCGTTTACATATCTGCACTTCAATAATGCGACTAAAATAGGAATACTCCACGTCTTAATTCCATTTGTGTTTACGACGATTATGCCTTTCAGCATATCTGAAGTGCTATTCCATTGCATGGATACGAACCATAATGTGTGAGGCTGTAGTTGTAGCCTATGTTGGATGCGGCACCTGCTGAACTCCGGTAAAAAATCGGTTACGTCACACCCGCCCACCCAACCGAGTGATAAGCGCAACTCTGAGGCCAGCCTGGGTTGCCAGGTGTGTGCAAAGCACTTTATTTGCAGATCAAATCCAATCCTGCTTCCAATTGTCAATGCTAATTTCACCCTCACGCTCCATCATAACATCACAACTCACAAGACATATTTTCACCTCGATGAGAAATCTCGCCGCAATTTAATCTTGCGAGATCTCGTTGTACGAGATTTTGTCACACCCTTAATATTTATAGTGGCTTAGGAGTCGTCTGATTGGTGAATCATAAACTGAATAATGCGTGACCAGCTGCAAGCAATCATAAGCATGTGATCCCCTCGAAATTAGTTTATAAATATTCATTTTGTGCCTTTAAATCGCTATGGTGTTTGACATTACGCGACACTTTGTAAATAATCCACAAGTGGGGGGTCACAAAGTACATAATCTGACAACAACTCGTTCACTCAACAGCTCCATCCAGCCCCCAAACCACAGTCAATAAAATGTAGAGGGTGAAGTTTCAGAAAGAGCTGAACACTATTGGCTCCTTGTGTGATGACAACATCACTGACACATAATAGCTTTCCAAAGCGTTCAAGGAAGCATTTGAAAGCATCGTCAATCACCTGATCTATCACTCATATATCTGCACGGTTCAGCTGATAGATATGGCTTTCATATGCTCTCGTATCCGTTTAAACACAGGGTCAAGTGAGTGCAACAAATTAGGCTTAAAAACCTTGTAGTGTGAACTTCGCATGAAGCGGTTTACAGTCAGGTAACCATACCTCAGAGTCATATTAAAAATCTAAATAATGTTCACAAAATTTTTGTACATGGTTTTAAGTATATTCTTGTTCACTCTATAATGATTCAACCAATTAAAAAAACTATTCATTTGGATTAAGGCAGCAGTTCACAATTCTGGTCCTTGCTCTACCTTACCCTAAACCTTCCCTAAGTAACGTATTTCAGGTTTTCAAAAATGTATACAGTACCCTTTAATGAATTTGTCATCTGAAACGTGCACCAAAACATACCTGGAGCAACGTATTTTACATAAAAAAAAATTGTAGGCCGAGGCACATATTTACAATGAGCCTGGGCTTATTTAACTATATGTATATGCTTGATTGCCGCATAATCCACCCTATACACAACATCTTAACCTTTTCTGCTGTTGATTTTGAACAATAATGTAATAACGTTCACCTTTTGCACATGCGAAAATGAGAGTTAACGTGATTCAGGAGTGCTGCTTAAGTGCTGCTCGCCCTCCCTGCTTTTGATTGAGATATAAATGATGGAGCTCTGTTGCTAAGAGACATAATCAAGACAAAACGGGCCAATTTATTCCATTATTGAGCCACAGAGAGAGAAAGAGCGAGCGTGTATGAGCACCAAATGGACAGAATACAGATGAACAGATGACGTAAAGCAGATAAAAAGCAGGACATTGTAAAGTATACGGTTTACATGCTCTGCGGCGATAAGGATACATGCAGGTACACATTTGCCTTTGTGCAGCAGCACAGAAAGCATGTGACAGTGATGAATGCAGGGTAAAGAACAGCAATGAAGGGGCATTTAGCAAAGAACAAGATCAATGTGGAAGCAAAAAAGATTGACGGATCGTGAGACTTCACTCCTACAGTCCCTCAGGAAACACCAAAGGCTCTTAGAGTTTTGAGCGGGTACTGGCTGTAATGATAGATTGGATTATTTCCTGTTCTGGCAGTTAAATTAGCCTAATGCATCTGTGAGTGCCTCAGACCAATAGAAGCCCAGAACACATTAACACAACGCTAGAGGAGAGAATGGGAAAAGTATATTAGATTATACAGATGCAGATTAAACTAGACTTTCACATTTTCTGAAGCATCTAGCCTTAACAGTCGGTCTCACGCATCTGGCATGTTTGTAGTTTCTGAAGAAATTAGGAGTGGTGTTTGTGTAAAGCTAACCATTTGAGTGATTGCTATGAAATAGCTAACGCTTATTTGTTTTATGTTGCTCTTTGGTTGATAAGGTGGTTATTTCGCTGCTCAGTTGAGTGAGTTGTTTAAACTTTAAAATTATGAAGACTTTTTCATGTGTAAATATGACCTAGCAGGGCTCGACAATAAGGACTGCCCGCTGGCCTGGGGCCAGAGTCCGAGACGCTCGGGACAGTATACAGAATGGTTTCTGGCCCGATTGGGCCAGTGCTGCCTTGTCACTAAAGTTTAATTTGGCTGTGTCTGTTTGTCAGTTGCATGCAAATACAGGGTGCTTTCACGCCCCGACGTTTGTTTCGGAACCTGTCTCGTTTGCCCAGTAAGCGGGGTTTATCTGGCATGTGTCTGCCATACTACTGAAAGCAGCAGCAGATAGTTCACCTCAGATCTTGAAAATAAAATAAACCGTTTAAAAAATTTTACTTTAGAACTGTGACTCAGTGCAAACCAACACCTATCAGTGATTCAGCATCTACATTTAATAATGTAAAAAGGTTTAATATGTATTAAATAAACTATAAACCTTTCCATTTTGCTGGAGTGCAGTAAGTGCACTATTCTGTGCTTCTGAATGGCTGCATTTAAATTCCTGTCGTGTTTCTTCTGGTGCAAACAGCCAAATTGCTTATCAATCTGGTCACGTAGCGTGTTGTTAGGACACGGGATTACAATGTAACCTGCTCACTTTATTTTTGTGTAATATTTATATTATTTGCAAATTAATAACCACCTCATGTGGAACTCTGAATCTGTGTCTCATTTCAGAGTCTGCTATTGTCCATCGGAGGTCACATTTCAGTGTCGCGGACGCACACTTTGAGAGCCTTTCTGACTGAATGAATCAAATATGCTGTTTTCCAACAAGGCAACACGAGGTGCTGAAAAATAATTCACTACACTGGCAGTGGGCAGGTTAAAGGGACCAAAACAAAGACAGACGTTCTGACACATAACGCACATTTTGAAAGCAGAATAACTGACTTCAGCATTATTTTTCAGATAAACAACAGTTCACTTAGCATGTATCTTAAATATCTGCAAACATATTATGGTATTTTTATGCTTTTGAAGAGTCAAAAACATACTCACAGCACCTTTAATTCTAACCACTGCTGTGTCCCAATTCACAAACTATCCATCCTAAATAGTATTTGAAAATAGAATTAGTATGTCAGATCATAGGATGTTGAAATGGATGAATCTTCTATTTCTGGTAGAAATCCAAACTGTAGAACCTCTAACCGCTAATTTCGCCCACAATACATTATGAATTGAACGTGAATTTGATTAAAACTACAAATGCAGGTAAATAGTGTTAACAAACTACAAACATGGCTGACGTGCAAATAAGTTAAGTTGAGAGGCTTCTGTAAAGATGTTTATAAGGCTTTCAATTCATATCTAACCTACTGGAAAATATTTATAAATAAATGCACAATGACTTCTGAATGCATAATTCAGCAAACACCTGGAGAGATTGTTCTGCATGAAAGATTTGTGAATGGCAGCTGTTTCTCCAATATGGCAGGTAATTAAATATGAAAGGAATGTGAATGATGTGTCGAGATGATTGACAGGGCATGTTACTAAGCAACATATGCTATTAACATATGTCCCAAAGCTTGAACACTCTTGTTACACACTCAAAAGTATGTACTTTGTATACTTCACAAAAGTAGTACAAGTAAGTTAATGGTCCCCTTGATTTAGAGAGAATTTACTGTAAAACAATGTTCATACAAGAAAAATTTAAGGGATGCTTCTTTCTACCTCAGAAAAAAACTTTCTTTTCAGAATTGCAAATATCCCAAAATTGAAAGTTAAAATGTCAGAAATATAATTTTGTTTAATTTTAAAAATGTTACATTCAGAATAGTTAGAAATACAGTTAGAAATGCAAGACATAAACTATAGTAAAAATTATGTTAATAGTGCTGGGAGAGAGCCCTCAGCTTATGAGATCCTCGAGCTCTGGGCTCCCTCTAGTTTGCAGGGTGAGAGGGGAGTTTGAGCTCAGGTAGATCTCGATGAACTCCCCCGGCTTATTCTAGCCTAATGATGGATATGGAAGACTGAGGAGAGGTGAATTTGCTAAGAGCTTGACTATAATTTCAATTTTGTGTGTTCAGTTTACTTAGGGTGCGTGTTGTTTGGACTGTGTGAGGAAACCGGGGAACCCGGGGTCTGGTTTAGTAGGGACTTAAACCAGTGGCATTCTTGTTGTGAGGCAACAGTGCTAATCACTGGGCCTCCGTGTCGCCCATCTAAAAAGGAGGGAAAGTAGGGGTGGGTTGGGGGTTTCTTCAAGATGAAGATAATGAGATAAGAAAACTCTGGTTATTTATAGTCAGTTAAGAATCATCTGATTGGATCATCGATCATGAGCTGAGAACAATCATAAGCACGTAATCCTCTCGAAATTTGTTTATACATAAACTTCACTTAAGGTTTGTTTTTAATATATGTGTAATGTGATGGGACACTGGACAACAAGGTTGGTGGCATGGTGGCTCAGTGGCATGTGTGTGCACACGTGTGCTACTCCCACAGACAGAAATTCAGAATGCAATTCATGAATTCAAGCATTCTATCAAAGACCTGAAGCTATCAGCACTGTCTGCCCAACAGCCATGTGTGTGTGTCCCCTATGGGGATAAAGAAACTTGACTTTACTTAAATGATGAGAGGGCCTACAGGGATAAGGTTTGATACAGTACCTCGCAGTCCAGTGTGCCCAGATCAATCCCAAAGAGGTGATTGTGAACCACTGGTTAACTAGAAAGGACAACACAGACACACCTGCGTTGATGGGGCTGAAGTTGAGTGCATGGCTAGCTTCAAGATTCTTGGTGCTCATCTCTCCTGTACCCGCAACACAATTTTGAGTCACCTGACCCAACACATCCTGCACTATTAAATATTTTTACAAATATAGTGTGGTATGACAACTGCACTATATTAGACCAGAAAACCCTCCAGTGGGTGGGGAAAACTGCCTAACACACCACTGGTGTTGTGCTACCCTCCATCAATGATACTGACCACAATATCTGCATCAGGAGGTTGAAAACTCCACACACTCCCATCTGGAAGACGTAATAGGAGTCACACCAGCAGATTGATGACCAGTTTCTTTCTTTCTATAATTTCAGGTGCTTCTCACTACATTCTAGATGCACCTTACAACTAACGGTTGTTAGGGACTCCAGTAAGCTTCTTTCTGGATTTGTGATAACACTAACACTGAAATATAAATAAGCTCTGCCTCCGAGAGCTTTCCCACACACTATGCTCTTGGCAGTTAGCAAATCAGACACACTGGGCCTGCTAACCAATCTGAGGGCATTACTGTGTTTCTGAGGAAGGAGTGTCAACAAACCTTTCCTAGAACGTTAACACCATTTCATCCACCACATTTACAACCATGTTAAGTTATAGTGCTTATAAAGTTAAAGTGATTCATTTGGACAAAAATGTTTAAAAGGATGTCTGAATTCAAATACTTCTCTTTAATTAATAACAGAGTATCATATGAGACAGAATGGTAATTGAAATGATATGTGGCGTAATTACAGTTATTAGAGTTATAATACCAGTGTCTACCTACTGACTAATAATTATTAATAATAATAATAATTCCCTACATTTATATAGCGCTTTTCTGGGTATTCAAAGCACTTTACACATTGGGGGGGAATCTCCTCATCCACCACCAGTGTGCAGCATCCACCTGAATGATGCAACGCCAGACCAGGTTGGTGGAGAGGAGCCAATTATGATATGGGGAGGGTTAGGAGGTCATGATGGAAGGAAGCCAGTGGGCAGATTTGGCCAGGATGCCAGGATTAAACCCCTACTCTTTTTTGAAGAACATCCTGAGATTTGATGACCACAGAGAGTCAGGACCTCGGTTTAACGTCTCATCCGAATATACTAAGCAGTATAGAGTCCCTGTCACTATACTGGGGCATTAGGACCCACACAGACCGCAGGTTAGGCACCCCCTGCTGGCCTCACTAACACCACTTCCGGCAGCAACCTAGCTTTCCCATGTGGTCTCCCATCCAGGTACTGACTGGGCGCAGCCCTGCTTAGCTTCAGTGGGCGACCATGTGAGAGTTGCAGAGAGCTAGCTGCCGGCAATACGGCTTAAACACGTAAGTGAATAAAGGTACTATGGTATGGTGTCTGGTGCAGTATTTGGGTCATAGCCAGAACACAAAAACGCTGGGAGCAATTCCTGTGGAAGATAACCTCTGGATCTAAAACCTTCAGATGACTCATATCCACATCTTTGTGAGTTACCGGAACCCCACATGAAAAACTGTAACACACACACACACAGAAGTCAAGCATAGAGTGGTGTGTGAATGGTAACCAAATTTAGCACTCTATAACAAGGCTGACAGCCGTTCTCCTGCTATGTGAATGCGGCTTCTGTCTTTCTGGACTGCTCAATTGCGGAGAATGTGGTTTTTTACTCTTATCCAGTTTGTACATGGCCAGTCTTATAAATGCCACAGCTGGCCAACCATGTAATCATGGCCATGAAATATGCAGATACTATATGTCACATTGAGCGTGAAAAATTCCCTTAACATATCAATTTACTTAATGAAATACAAGCGCCTGAGACTCAATGGAGGCTACTGGTACTTTGAGACAAGACACATTCATCACATCCCAGACACATCCCATCATAAAACTTCTTGATTTAGAGGAATAAAGGGAAGGATCAGACAACTGTATCTCACTTTGGGATGCCATAAAAGAGAGCTTCTCTATAGACAGGCTATTGTTTTACCTATATCCCTGATTTCAGAGACAAGACAAAGATAGTACTGGACTATACTGCAAGTGTGAGTGGTCTTAACTAAAAATAGTGACGTAAAGAAGAAAAATGTGAATGATATGACTTTTTCTAAAGGCCACAGCTCACACCACACCACAGTGAGCATCCGTCAAGGTTTATTCCACATCACCTCTCATCGGGTTCACATCAGAGAAAGTTTCCCCAATTGACCTTTTGCAAAGCCCCACCTCTCTTCTCACTGTCCAACAAGCTTTCACTATCAGCTGTGGTGCTCCCCTATCAGTTTGTGCACTCCCCAGGGAAATGCTGAATCATTTTTGTACAAATGACATACTGATTTCAGACAAAAGCAGATGTAAAAGTGACGCAAAGTTCGGATCATTTGAATTCAATTAAAATGTTACAAACTGATTCCATAACCCGATGTATATGCCTTGCTCAGCAACTAATCATCCTCAATCAGCTGAGGTGAAGTGACGGCAACCAGCGAGACCTAGCTGTCACTCAAGTGGCCACTCCCTTAATTATGCAGACTTAATATAATTTAATATAAACAAAACAGATGATTTATGAAAAAAATCCACCCCCTCACAGTTGTCATGAAGGGTAATATTAGCTAAATGAATCAAAATCTTTCTTTGTACCAGGCTGTAAACACCTTTTTTTCTGCTGTTAAGTTGGCCATTTTAACAGTGGGCTAAATAGAAATTGACTCTATTATGGAGCCCGGACGCTGCACGGTGGTGCAATGGGTAGCATGTTCGCCTCACAGCAAGAAGGTCGCTGGTTTAAGCCTTGGCTGGGTCAGTTGTCATTTCTGTTTGGAGTTTGCATGTTCTCCCCGTGCTCATGTGGGTTTCCTCCGGGTGCTCATGTTTTCCCCACAAGTCCAAAAACATGTAACATAAGTGAATTGGGTAAGCTAAATTGTCCATAGTGTATGTATGTGTGTGAATGCTTCCCAGTGATCGGTTGCAGCTGGATGGGCATCCGCTGTGTAAAACATATGCTGGATAAGTTGGCGATTCATTTCGCTGTGGCGACCCCTGATTAATAAAGCGACTAAGCCGAAAAGACAACGAATGAATGAATGAAATTGAGTTACGTCCGTATAGAGTGGGGGAACTATGCCGTCAATTTTTATGCAAAAACCCGGAAGTGAGTTAGCATTTTAGCAGTTCCGGTTCCCTCGTCCCAAAATCAATGGGTTTTTTCAATGGGCTTTTAGTTAAATCGCTTAAATAAGGTCCATGGCTAACACAAACTCAAGATAATTTCACGTTTTATTCAACGACATAAAACACAAGTTGCATCACAATCTAGATTTTTTAAATCGCTTCTGCTTCTTTAAAAAGACAGTTGCTATCAAGTTGCTAAATGGGACTACAGGCGGTGTTGGAGTAATAAAGTTCACGGCCACCTGGCCGCCGGGAAGAAGGAGGCGGAGAACCAACAACGTTTTAAAGAAATATTTACTAATAAAAGGGACGGCAGCTCCTCACGGAGACTGCCATCTAAACCAAATCAAACGGACGGCAGCTCCTCACGGAGACTGCCGTCAAACTGAAAGCAAAAGTAAAACAATATGTCTGGGCCCGGTCCTCTCTCCCTCTCCTCTGCCATCGTTCCTCCTCTTATAGTCCAGAGCTCCTTCCGTTGTTTATAATATTGTAGCATAGATTATAATATAATGAACTGAGGGAGTAAATCTTTGTCATGGACCATATTTCTAAAAATAAGCTTGAAGAGTTGTCTGTAGCAGGGTGGTGCTGACCTCACAGACGAGCACCCCAAAGGCTGTAGTCCGTTTATAGCCTAATGTTAGCTTTTCATTTCTTGAGTTTGCATTTAAGATTCAAAAGTGCTAAAGGTGTATTTTCGTGTGAGGCCTATGGGAAAATCCTACAGGGAATTTATCGAGGGAACCAGTTTTATGCTAGCAGCCGATTAGCCTACAAGGTGACGTCATTATTCCTCCACTCTATTAGCTTCACAAGAGAGAGCAGGAGGTTGCCGCTTGGTTTAGACCAAAGCAATCAGTTTGGTGTGAAAAGAAACCAACCTGCAGAAAAAAATGCTACAATGTTTCATTGGTTGCCCTTGGTATGAAGCAAATGAACCGACACACTGGACTGAAAACACCATATGTCCTGTTTGTGAAACCAGCCCTTATACAGTGTTGTGAATGCAATGACACTGATACATTAGTTTGAATGAATAATGAATAAATGTAAATAAATTACTGCAAATATAAATCCATGCTCACTGGAATAAAATAAAAAAAACATGCTAGACTTCTTGCACATTTAATGAAACTTTAAGAGGAAAGTGTCCAGTGAGCAAAACCCTTTTTTAACCCTAGATGATTTATTAATGGCGACACGATGGCTCAGTAGGTTAGCACTGTCAACTCACAGCAAGCAGGTCACTGATTCGAGTCCTTGCTGGGCCAGTTGGTGTTTTTGTGTTCTTCCTGTGTTGGCATGGGGTTCCTCCGGGTGCTCCGGTTTCCTCCACAGTCCAAACACATGCAGTACAGGTGAAATGGATGAACTAAATTGGCTGTACTTTATGAGTGTGTGAATGAGAGTGTATGGGTGTTTCCCAGTACTGAGTTGTGGCTGGAAGGGTGTCCACTGCGTAAAACATATGCTGTAATAGTTGGTGGTTCATTCCTCTGTGATGACCCCTGATAATCAGGGACTAAGCAGAAGGAAAATAAATGAATGATTTTTGTATCACATCATAACACCTGCCCTAAACCATGTAAAACGCATCTGCCGAAGATCCAACGCAGCTTACAGTACTTCTACAAGCATGTAACGCATTTGAGACCCATGTTTAAAAATCAAATCAAATCTAATCTGTAGAAAGAAAGTGGTGTACATCTGGGAAGTCTTGAGGCCGAGGAAATGAGAGAAATTTCATTTCAGTATCGCTGGAATAACAAAACATCAATCTAATAATGGCATACTCTAGAAAATGACAGATCGGCCAGATAAACCAGCTCAAAGAGTTCTAACAGACGATACAACTCCACGCAAAATCCATGAGAGGACGAAACACAAAGACATCCGGCTGACTACTCAGACACCCGAGCCAATATGCAGCAAGAGCTGGGACTGCTACTGCGACAGAAGAGCGAGAACACAAAAGACTTCTGCTGTTTGACGAGAGCCCCGTTAAATGCTGATCAGAGACACAAACAAGAGTCAGTGTGTGAGACAACTGATTTATGGCAGCAACATGCTGGAAAAAAAAAAGCATTCAGTCTGCGCTTTTAAGCCCTGCTGTCAATAAAAGTACTTCCTTGTCTCATTAAATATACAAACAACTTTCTCAATGTTTCACACCCTCAAAACTGATGTTAAAGGGGCTAGGCATGGGCCGATATAAGATTCTGACAGTATGATAACCTTGGATAAAAATATCACGGTTTAACGGTTTCATGGTATTGTGATTACTGCTCTAATATATGCTCTTTTTAAATGTCTGGGTAAAATCAACAACTTTTTCCCCTTTGAACACAAAATATTTTATTTTGAGAAACATTTATAATTATTTGGAGCAGTAAACATGTCAGTCTAAATAATTAAAATTAATCTTTGACTTCTGTTGTCTTCATTTGTTTCAAAAACACAAATTTCTTTACAATTTAAAACAGCATCTTTGGACATCTTTTCTGCTGGACATACTGCTGTCCAAAAAAAAAAAAAAAACTACATAAAATAAATAAAACATTACACAACTAAAAAATCCTACACATACCTTAGGAACGATATATCAGAAAATGTTGGCGGTTTTACAACCTTGACTTTTCCAAACCGCAGTATACCTTGAAAAAGGTTATCATCCCATGCCTAAAAGGGGCCATAGAATGAAAATCTCGATAAATAATAAGAGTTCAGCACATGGAAAATGACATGCAGTGAGCATCAAACACTATTGTACGTTGTTAGTGTAAAATCCCATGTGAATGGCCAATTTAAGCAAAACACAGACTCTGATGTTCCACATGCGATCATTAATATGCTTGCCCCAGGAGTTTAACTGGCCACGATGTTGCCTATAGAGATTACAACAATGGTTTTTCCACTTATTTAAGTTTGTATTATATGTATTCTGTACAATAAATCCTGAAAGTATTTTTACCCCTGGCAAATTCTGACCTAAAGATTTTGTTCAAATGTAAATAAAAGCTGAAAATTATTAGAAGCCAGAAAACTTGCCAGTTGCATAAAAGTAACTTTAAGTCAGAATTTGCCAAGGGTATTAATAATTTCTGACTTTGACTGTATGTGAGACTCTTATTTTGAAAATGAGACCAGCATTATTGACCTTATTCTTGATGTATGGGTGGGCAACACCATTGAAATGTTTTTGACTCATGACTTCTGGTCTCATTTACTTCAATTGATTTTTAGACGTTGACAAGAGCTCTTTGTGCTGCTTGATGTTGCAAACTGATATTTTCTAATTATATTATTCTACTTTTTATGTATAGTCATGAACACACTTGTAGTTTGCCCATTTTCTGATGTTTATTATTCCTAGTCATTTCTCCCATAGGCAACTGAATCGGAAGTTCTGAAACAAGCCAAAAATGAGTGCACTTCTGCATTGAAGAATTAGGTCAATAGAGCTCCTAAGGTAATGCAAACAGGCTTAAAGTATCTCATCGCAACTTTCAAAAGAATGATGAGAAAGACAGATTATAAATGTACCTTTTGTTAGTTAAACGTATATATTGTAAATTTGCCACATTAGTTTGTAATGAGGCAGCAAACACACGTAAATTGTTGAGTACAAGTACTTAATGCACGTTTATGCATGGTGTCATATCACTCAGCTCTTACTGTGAGTTCAAGAAAGCTAATAAACTTTTAAAAAAATGCATCTGTTTATGTAGATGTCGATATCAATTCCTGTCTCTGTTTTATAAGATCCACGAGCCCAGGGCTGCCTCCCGTTGCAGGGCAAGAGGGGAGTTTGAGCTCAGGTAGATCTCAAAAACTCACCTGCTGTAATAGCTAATCAACAGATAGGGATTGCTCTTAAGATATACGTTTACTAGAAGCTCATCTATGATGCCAATTTGGATTAAGTCAATTGACTTAAGTTGAGTGTTTTTGGACGGTGGGAGGAAACCGAGGACCCGGGGGAAACCCACATGAGCATGAGGAGAGCATGTAAACTCCACACAGAAACTTTGCCTGGCTTGGTAAGGACTAGAACCAGTGACGTTCTTGCTGTGAGGCAACAGTGCTAACCACTGGGCCACCATGCCACCCGTCTAAGAAGGAGTAGGGGTGGAAGGGGGGATTCTTCAAAACGAAGATGGCTGTGATATGGAATTTAGGGTATTTATAGTGATTAGAGAATCGTCTGATTGGTGAATCATGAATTGGCTAATGCATGACCAGCTGTGTTCAATCATAAGCATGTGATGCTCTCGAAATTAGTTTACAAATAAACCCCACATAGTGTATGTGTGTGAATGTTTGTGTATGGTTGTTTTTCAGTACTGGGTTGCAGCTGGAAGGGCATTCACTGTGTAAAACATATGCTGGATAAGTTGGCGGTTCATTTCGCTGTGGCGATCACTGATTAATTAAGGGACTAAAACAAATGAAAATTTATGAATGAATAAAACTAAAATCACTGTACAGTTCTCAGTTGTGACATTTGACAGCAGGAAAGGCAAGTTGTTCAGCAGTGGCAGCTGCTATAGGTAACCTCTGACCTTCCTTATATAGAGAAATGTAATGTTAGTGGATATGAGTACCTCACTATGACTACTGATATGGCATTTGTTAAAAATGTATTTGATTTAATTTATTTGAATGATATTTTTTAATCTTTAAGGTTTCCAAAACACACTAAAACATCCCAACAATTCTGTCTGGTAATCATTAAATGAATATTAATTACTCAAGTGGAAATTAACATGGCAATTAACTTTTCTTTTGCATACTATTTAATTAAAATACAATAAATGTTTCTGCATTTTTAAATTATTATAATAATCAAAAGCTTGATTTTCAAAAAAGTATAATACTACTAGTACTAATAATACTAATACTAATAATTATTACTATTATAATTATTATTATTTAAAAAAATGCTAAAATATGTTAGTGCATTTTAATTAAATAGCATGTAATACTTGTCAATGTCAAATGTTATAATAAAATAAAATAAATAGGACATAATTGTAAATGACAAAATGTATTAATTTAAATAATAATAATTTTATTATTATTTGAATTAATACAATTTCATTCAAAATTATGTTCTATTGATTTTATTACTATTTTAAAGTAAATTGCTCACTTTATGGGGTAATGATAGAGCTAAATTAAAGTCATAGTTTCAGAGACACGTTCAAAAAGAGTTCACAAGTTTTTAAAGATAATATCTCTGTTAGACAACTGTGGCCTGAGGCTTAAAGAGTTTGAGTGCTCAAAAGAAAACAGCATACTTTACCCATATCTAAGTAACCTCAAATACACTTTCAAGAGTCTAACATGTATTTATTAATTAGTTCATTTATTCTCTAAATTGACCAGTATGACCGTTGCATCAGTCTTAGATTCAGCTGTAGCTCAACTATGAGCAAAACCACGAAATGCTAAAACAGGCACCACAAAATACCTCATATTCAAAACACACTTAGACCATTAAACATTGAGCAGTGGATATTCTGGTGTGTTGTTTCAAAAGTGTCCATGAGCAACATTTTAAAAATGAAAAATGCACCTTCTTACATATCTCCCCAAGGAAGACATTTAAAGCTTTTAGAGGAACTGATCTGTTTATTTAAAATGTAATGTCTGAACTTGAACCAATATATTAACTCACAAGATTTCAAACGTACAACACAATATAAAGTAAAACCATGTGTTCAGTTTGTTGCATGCTTATTCAGCTGTAGTTGCTAGTGCGGCCTCCTTGTCAAAACACACACACACACACACACACACACACACACACACACACACACACA
>CAIGQZ010032451.1:1198102-1212707 GCA_903798205.1 Danio tinwini | reverse complement strand
TGTGTGTGTGTGTGTGTGTGTGTGTGTGTGTGTGTGTGTGTGTTGTGGTTTATGAGGACCCAAATTTTTAATATAGCTGTACATACAATGAAAAGGGTATGACCTAGGTATTTCAATGTTGAGGTGATTTATGAGGACATACCCTGTGTCATTGTAATGCGAAATAGTTAATGGGGTCTTATGCCAAAATGTTTGTCAAAGTATTTCTTCGAAGGCTGGGTTAGGGTAAGCATTTTTTTACTGTATAAAATACATTATGCCAATGAATTCCTCATAAACCACCAAAATAAATATGTATGTGCAGCAATGTTTCAATATTTGCACTGGGGAAAAGGTTTTAAAAAAAGTAAGAGCATAAGAGAGAAAAATGACGAGGTAAAGACATTAAAGGGATGGAAAATGCAAGCTGGAAAACAGAAAAGCACAATAAATGAAAGGAAAAGAGGGGATATGGCAGACAAACACTCGCTGGCTGTTAGTGAGAGTATTGTGTGAGCATCATCCGCTATTGTTCAGGAGCCCGTGAAAAGGGCACAGACAGACTGGTGTGGGGGGAAAGGGGTTATGCTCAGCAGGCACACACACACACATTTTGGCTGAAAGCCAAGGCTTTTTTCCAGCACTGGCTGTGTGTATTGCTTGCTGTATGTCAGACCAATCAGTCAGAATCCGACTTTGGAATTGTCTGATTTTATCTGCAGTTTCCAGACTTGCATGCAGAATCATTTGGTCAATGCAATACAATTATGATTTTTCATTTTGTAATTATACTCTCTCTCTTGCTCTCTCTCGATCTAAATGATTGTAGTATAGCTGTACATACAATGGTTTATGGGTGATTCTCCCGGAAATTCAAACAATCAACAATTTAGTTTTTGCAGATATTAGAAACAAAATCTGGAGCATTTTTCAACATTAATTAAAGATATAAATACATGTAATTTAGTGCCTTTTGGTCACAATTTCCAAAATTAGTAGTAAAAGTTCTCATCTACCACAATAGACAACACTTTTAAATTTTTATTTTGATAAAACCTGGTTTATTTTCAAATTAATGTGACTAACCTGAAAGGATATAATTTATAGATTATGCACATGCATTGAAAAGCAAACAATAAAAAATAAATAAATAACATTTAATGAACATTGGTTGCGGTAATGATAATAAGGTTATTTCAACATTGATTTTAAGTATACTATGAATAAGATTTTGTTAAAACCAACGTTTAATGTAGACAAAAACAAATAATAATTGCACATTCATATATTCATTCATTTTCTTGTTGGCTTAGTCCCTTTATTAATCCAGGGTCACCACAGCAGAATGAACCGCCATCTTATCCAGCACATGTTTTACACAGCGGATGCCCGTCCAGCTGCAACCCATCTCTGGGAAACATCCATACACACTCATACACTACGGACAATTTAGCCTACCCTATTTACCTGTACTGCATGTCTTTGGACTGTGGGGGAAACCGGAGCACCAGGAGGAAACCCATGCGAATGCAGGGAGAACATGCAAACTCCACACAGAAACGGCAACTGACCCAGCAAAGGCTCGAACCAGTGACCTTCTTGCTGCGAGGCGACAGCACTACTGACTGCGCCACTGTGTTGCCCTACAATCATATACTGAATTTCAAAAAAAAATTAGGGCTTAAAAAAAAACAATAATAAAAAAATAACAATTTACATATATTTGTACATTTTTATTCTCTATTTACTTTTTTTATTTGATCAGTTTATAAATTCCTTTATTATCTGTGTTTTTGGAAACATTTGTAACAAAAACGAATTCATACCTGCCAATAAAGCTCTTTCTGATTTCTTTCTATTTCTTAATACGTACATTAAAGAGGTGCTTTATTATCCAATTCGATACATCACTGAACTGGTCCAGATGTGGACAAAATTGTTGGTACTCTTCCATTGAAGAAAGAAAAACTAAAGCAGTCACTGACATAACTTGATACAGAAAAAGTATCGATTAATCAAATATTACTGAAAATAAACAATTAAATATCAGATATTGCTTTCTATTTGTGGTTTAACAGAATCAAACTAATGAGACTAACCTGGACAAAATTGAAAGGTACAAACAATTTTGTCCACGTCTGTATGTAATTTGTATTCAAATATAAGTGCAATGTTTTAAAAGTGTACCAAATTGCAACACGTATAACATGTATATCTACAAATGTATGAAGAATTCACATGCGAAAGCGTCAACACAATTCGTAACTTTTAGATTTAGTGGCTAATTCGTACGAATTTGTTCAATAGTATGAACTTCACTTCTACGATTTGCTCATCCCCCAATGACGGTTGGGTTAAGGGGCGCGGTTGGCTGCCACGTCTCTTTTTAAAAATCTTTTTCTTGTGACTGAACTCGTACGAATTAGCCATTTAACTGACAAAACATAAAAGCTACGTTTCCTCGTGAGATCAGGCTGGAGTGCTTCCTTGAAAATGAGCATTTTTCTCAGGCTCTTGTGTGTACAGTAGGTTGAACAATTTCACTTTTATAGCAAAGACTAGTTTCTTGTCAATGCCTTTAAAGTTAAATAACTAAACCTAAACATCGAAGGCTGAGAAAAAATGGTAATTTTAGAAGAAATTTTCTGTCAAATTTCATCTGAACTCTTCATATTTAAATATGCATTCAAATTTTAAATGACATTTTTAAATACCATCAAACGCTAGTCCTTACATATAGAAAATCAATACAAACTTCTTTTTTAAAGATGAAACAATTAAGAAATTATTCTTAAATTAATTTTTTTATTCGTTAATTCATTAACCTAATCAATGTGATAGGAAAGACTTTTCATTGTTTAAAAAAATAATAATCTTATGCAGTTCTTTTGTATCATGTAGAATATTTCAGCACATTTCTTGAGCACCAGATCATTATATTAGCATGGAGTTGAAAAACTGAAAACTGTAACTGCATTTCACAGTATTACTGCCTTACTGTGTTTTTTGTATCAAATAACTGCAGCCTTGTTGAGCATAAGATACTTATACCCGCTACTTCATACTTCCTCATTGCGAATGTGTAACAAAAGAATTATGTAGTTATTTTCCCTTTGTATATTTTCAGCAAATGGCACAGGTCATTATGTCAATAGCAACATTATAAAAGTGACTGGCCAATTGGCAAACATGCTTAATTTACTTGCCAAAGCCAATTTCCACTTCTCTCTTCTGACTACGCTGAGTGGAAACAGATCCAGGTCTGCCAAAACCAAACCAGGCCATCAGTACAGCATCACGTTTGAAGGGTAGTGGCTGAGTCATGAATGCTTTAGGAACAAATTAGGAGACTTCAAATACACATTTAAATGTTACTCGCTATGTAACAGAAGTTAAGATTGTCCTTTTTTCCCATTACGAAGCATGCTATCTATTTCAGATGCAGAAAAACTAGTTCATGCTTTTATGGCTGGATTACTGTAATGCTATACAAATAAACTTGAATTGAATTGAATTGTGACACATCCAATTGCAACCGTTCTGAAATGTAAAAAAAAAATTAGGGCTTTGGGACCCGATTGGATCATTGGTAGATGATTGTTGGCGCTGGAGAAAGATGGAGTTAGTAACAAAATAAAGAAAAAATGAAAAATACACGAAAGCAGGGCAGAAATGAGACACACACCCTAAGATTATGGTATTTGATAAAAGATTCTAAGGGCAATTTTTTTTTTACAAAATAGTGAAGTGCACAGATACATTGTTTATAACAAGCACTAATATATACATATAAAAATAAGAAGAGTTTTGACATGCGATTTCATTCTAACTTAAACATCAGTTGCCCAGGAGATTCCAACCCTGCTTTTCATTAACTGTGTATGGTGGTTAGTAATGTGGATAAAAGGACACACTCCAAAAAAAAAAAAAAAATACTGCTGCTCACATGATCAACATATGTTTATATCACACATTGTGTCAGTTAAGAACATGAATATCAGTGTTAAACTGAAGAAACTACATTGTGTGAGTCCGGGAGAGAGATAGAAAGCGGTAAAATGTGTCCAGCAGTATCACTCACAGAAGAAATCTTTCCTCAGGGCAGCACTGTCAACCAACTGTTTTACTCATTCAGACACATATTTATTTTTTTGTATATTATTAGTTTAGACAACAAACAACTTAACAGAATTTCAATATTGTACATATGCTAAGAAATCAAATAATGTTTTTACTGCCTATGGAACACTGACCTGAATAATTGCTCCCAAAACCCATACTGGAACCGAATTCTAGACTGGATTAGCAAATAATCTTCCTTGTGTGCCTTAAAATGTGCCCATCCTTCCCCTAGCTGATATATTGATCAGATGATCATAAGTTAGAAACTGACCATGCGCCACAAAACCAGTCATAAGTGTTAATAATTGGAAATTGGGATTTATACATCACTAAAAGCTGCATAGATAAACTTTCCATTAATTTATACTTTGTAAGGTTAGGACAAAAAAAAATTGGTCGAGATTGGCTGAGAGTATTTTAAAATCTGGAATCTAAGGGTCGGCGGCACATTAGTTTGCATTGTCGCCTCACAGCAAGAAAGTCGCAGATTCGAGTCCCAGCTGAGCCAGTTGGCATTTCTGTGTGGAGTTTGCATGTTCTCTCCATGTTGTGGGTTGTCTTTGGGTGCTCCGGTTTCCCCCACAGTCCAAACACATGCATTTTAGGTGAATTGCATAAACTAAATACATTCCAATGTGGCGACCTCTGAAATAGAGACTAAGCTGAGGGAAAATGAATGAATGGGTGAATCTGAGGGTTTTTAGAAAAATCTGAATACTAAGAAAATGGACTTTAAAGTGCTTAGCAATGTGAGATGTAATATATTTACAGTAGAAAATGTCTTCATGAAACATTATCTTTACCTTATGTTCTAAGGATTTTTGGCATAAAAGAAAAAATCATCACTTTTAATAACAACCAAAGAGAGGACAATAGTTCCCAGATTTTCGAAAACAAAACTGCATTTCAGCAATCCATATAAAACCAGTTTCACCTCATTGTTGTGAGCGAAGTCATAACTTTTCATAAAGTCATAACAGCAAATTTGCGGTTGCAGAAGACGTGTTAAAATGACCTTAGAAGAAATTCACAATTATTATAGAAAGAAAAGAGGTCATTCCCTTTGTTCCCAACAACTATCCTCTCTGTCCCAAAAACTGCACCCAAACCAATGTAATCTGTAGTGCAATAACTCTAATTTAACATGTGTCCATAGAATCAAAGACAGAACTTTCTACAGCCTGTGTCAAAGATATACACAGGAGACCCAAATGCAAGTGAAAAAAACAAGATGATTTATTAAAAGAGTCACGACTGGTTTGATCTGACCAGATAAAGTGCCGAGCAAGGGTGCTCACACAGGGAATGCAAACGCTCCACAAAGAATAAAGTTCATCTGAGAAATAGCGCCAGATAGAAGTCTATCACTGATATCTCACCAGATATCGAGGGAAGGGGAATTTTAGCACTAGGTAGCAACTCTCCAGGAAATCGACACGCTTACCAGCGGTAAAGTTCATCAGAGTAGTGGATTGGGGTGAAGTCTCTCACAAATAATGTTGTCATCAGAGCAGGCAGTAGTAACAACATCAAAGAAATGGAGATGTGCATAAGGTCCACATGAAACAGGCTAAGTCGGAGAGCCTCCACCACCGCAAGCGAGAGAGTCTAACAGAAGCAGACACAGGAGTGAACAAACAACGGACTGATAATGCTAACTACAAAACACTGAACATATATAGCGCCCGGAACGCGCAGCAGCTGTGACTGATAACAAACACCTGTGCGTTGAGTAGTGACAAAACACGAGACCACCCAGCTGATGAATGTAAACACACATACACACACCACGCGGTGAAGAACCTAAACAAGACACACCCACTTCCTATACACACCCACACACACATGCAAGGAAAACAGAAAGATCCACAAACGTGACAGCCTGGTCTAAGGAGGAAACGTAACTCTTTTGTCAGTTTAGTGGCTAATTTGTACGAGTTCAGTCGTTCGAAAATGTACGATTTTAAAATTGAGGCGTGACACCCAACCCCACCCCTAAACCCAACTGTAATTGGGGGATGAGCAAATCGTACTTAATTGCATGAATGAAAACATATGAATTCATACAAATTAGCCACTAAATCAAAAAGTTACGAATTGCCGTAAGATTAGGTTTGATTTCTTATTAAATCAACAGCCACTACTGAAAAAAAATTCTACTTACTGCATTAAATATGGACGTTTGTATATAAAAAATTGTAAACCATGTTAAAAAGCACAATACATTTTTGTAACAATTTACACAGTTTTAAAAAAAGTGCATTTTGCAAATAAAGTTTGAATGAAAACTTTTACTTTAAAGTATGTTTTGATAATATCTAATGTATTTAACTAAAAAAGCACATGCAAACTAAACCAGCCTTCTTTATCTGATCATACCAAATTACAAAAATGTGTAGTTATAATATATTTAAATACAAGTTTCAGGCGGTTCATTCCGCTGTGTCGACCGCAGATTTATAAAGGGACTAAGCCGAAAAGAAAATGAATGAATAAATGATTATTTCAAATGGCATAATCTTAACCTCAGCAGTAGACTTTAAGCCTATTTCAAAGACAAGAGACAAGTCAAGTCAACAAGACAAGTCATTATGAAATTACCTATAATGATGCAGATGCAAGTCCTTTTTGAACTATTAACTTCAAGGCTCCTATTCCCATAATAAACACACTTGCATGCTAAAGTGAACATCTATTCATAAGGGTACTCGAGCCGTAGCGCTGTGTTAGCATAGAGGTTAATCCAACCCTAAATACTGAATACACAAGCAGCAAGTGAGCCATGTGGTCAAAGGTATATAAAAGCTCTTCAGATGGCTGAGAGCGGTGCTTGTGAATGGATTACTGTTCGCTCAGCCACATAACGTCTTTTCTCTAGGAGGGCAAACACCCACTACAACTGGATGTGGCAGAAAAAAAGAGGATTTATGGTCCCATTCACTCTGCTCCTCTCTTCCTCCATTATATCCTCCTGCCTTTTTGTTGGCCCCAGGGGCATGGGCCGCCAGGATGTATCTGTATATCTACTGATGACGGCCCGATGGCTGTTTTGCAGGCAGATGTCCTCCATTCTACTGGGTAAAACCACAGTAAAAAAACAGCTCTTTGATACCTCACCCAGACCTCTAAACATCTGCAAATCATTCACACTGGAGATCTCAAAACCAATACTCCGCACAACTCAACAATGTCTTTATGATCCTGGCTAAAAATAGCCCACTTTGTTCTCGATTTGCTCTGAAGTTCTAGGTGAGAAAAAGGCCTCAGTACTACTTATAGTGAGGCTCTGATATTCTAGGTGAAAAAATCAAAGCCTCAGGATTGCTTGGTATGGATCTAATTCTTCACTGGCTGTGCTAAAGCTATGAAAAAATATCTAAACCGCACAGCTTGTTGTGGAGGTTTGCTTTTACTTTATGATCAGACTTAAGCCTGGCTTACACTGGATGACTTCAGCCACAATATGGTCGTCTGAGACAAATTTTTAAAATCCTATAATTTTTTTGTATTCCTAGGCTAAAATCTGTGGTTTGACAATCACCAACAGCTGATTAAATGGCTGTCATGATCAAATGTTCCTCTAATGAAGTTCTGGCAATTTTAACATTGTCGGAAAATGTTAAGACTGGGACGCACCAAGCCGATGCCAAACAATAGCACCAACTAAACCCAACTGCGTTGTTGCCTCATGTAGGCTCACATCTGGGGTCCGTTCTTTATACCTCGCTTAAATTATCGAAAATGATTTGACAGATCCTGGATCTTTTGATCTTGATAACTGATCTCTGGCTAATTTGGTTCTTCAAACAAGTTTGCGAATCAGAATAAAATGTCTCGATGAACTGATCTGAGATCGCTGCATGTGTTGTGAAGGCCAGATCTATCAATCCTTGATATCATGATCAGCAATGCAACGATTGGCTGACGGCACAGAAGTGTAATGACATCATCTGATTATTATTCAATTATCCCTGTGAGCAAAATTACATAAAATTCATAGTAAACGGTTTGTTGAATATGATATGCGATAACTTTCCACATTTGTTGTGGGCTGCAGGCTTTACACTTTCATGTGTAAAGAGTATTTAGCAATTTATTTAGTTTTACAGTTAAAGCTGATTTTCTTTATTATAGTAGCCATAGTAGTTTCATAGTAGCCGGTTTCTTAATTGATGTAAAGAATAACTGGATGTTTACAAAAGCATTTTGATATTGGTAAAGGTGTCTGTAACTTTTGTGAAGCATCAAAACTCATATTAGCTGTCATATTAACTGTCAAAACATGTTCATAACTGCATAAATGTATTATTCCTTTAAAAAAAGTTGCATATTGTGCATGTCTATCATACACAAATTGTACTAAAGCGATCTAAAATGTTCATATTAATAAAATTTATCTTTAAGCCACCAGGTGGCAGCCTTTGTACTTTTATTTCGCAGTGCAGATTGCATAAGTTTTATTAATAATTATATATATATATATATAGTTTAAAACAAAAATATATATGTAATAAAGTTTACGGCCACCTGGCCGCCGGGAAGAAGGAGGCAGAGAACCGACGAAATTTTAAAATATTTATTAATAAAAGGGACGGCAGCTCCTCACAGAGACTGCCGTCTAAACCAAAACAAACTGAAAACAAAAGTAAAACAATATGTCCGGGCCCGGTCCTCTCTCTCTCTCCTTTGCCATCGTTCCTGCTCTTATAGTCCAGAGCTCCTTCCGTGGGATTGGAGGCAGGTGCGCGGCACAGGTGTTTCGCATCTGTAGCGGGCCTCGTTTCGCTCCAACGGCTCTCGGCCATGCCCCCTCGCCACAATATATATATATATATATATATATATGTAGTTACTATTTTCCCAAGTGTATATAACTACTACTGTAAGAAAACAACCGAATTCAGTACATACTTTCAGTATTATCTTTGCTTGAACTGACTGGATCTAATCCTGTTTATATGAAATAAAGCTGCTCCCGAGCAGGTTTTAGCCACCAGAACTGTTGTTATGACAACAACTTTCGGATGAGTTTTGAAGAACGAAACGATCCTATATCGTGTCAAATCGTCAATAACCAAATCCAGCTAACTGAGTAATCCACGTACAAAGAACAGACCCCTGTTCCCTTCTGGACCAAAAGGCTGCGCAAAAACACACCAAATGGACAAAAGTTGGCTGAAACGAGAGTCACGTTCTGCACCTGTCTAAGAGAGTATGTGTCTTTCTGCACCACTGGGGCAGCAATCAGTTTTCTCGTTCAGCACAGCGTAAACAAAGACTAAGCATTCAGTACTACAACAAAACAGCATTTAGTACCACTATCAATTTTCACTCACCATGGGATTCGCTCGTGCAAATATTTCTAATAATCTAATAGTCTAAATCTAATCCATCGTTTGCAAATATTTGAGAAATTACAGCCGGCTTTTTTGTGTTCCTACTTGAATTGTTTACTTGCTACATCACTTCACTACTTCACACTTGCAGTAAAAGTAAGGCTACAGATTGCTTATGTTTTCTATGAGGTAGGGCTACATGGCCCAATATCTAATCGCGATCATGGCTGCCAGAATAATGTAATCGTTCAAAGCCTTGATTATTAGATTTGTTTGGTGTATATTGCATTTAGAGCATGCCACGTTGTGAGAGGAGAATGATGCTTTTTAATAAGCGAATTAGACTTGAAGTGCCAAAGTACTGTGAGAGCGAATAGACAACACAATCTCACGGCAATTTGTAACTTTGATTTAGTGGCTAATTTGTATGAATTTGTATCTCATTCTTTTGTAATCTCATTCATACTATGATGTGCAATTTTCTCACCCCTCAATGACGGTTGGGTTTAGGGGCAGGGATGCATATATGCTTTGAAATTACTCATCCAGGGTATATGCAGGAGTCCTAAAGGTATTTTCAAGACCTTTTTAAGACTTTTTAAAGACATTCTCAGAATATTTTAAGACCTCATCGCCACTTCTTCTAATAAGTTCTGATCAGTATCAAACCTTTAACTTTATAAACAGTTGTTAATAAACAGTTGTTGTTAAATAAATCAATGGAGCGCAAACATGCAACAGAACTCAGATAAGCTCAGAAGAAACAAAGCTTAAAAGAATAAATGACGTGGTTGTTTTCAGCGACAGGTTTCAGCCACTGTTTAAACTCGTCTTTCTCCAACCAGGAGTGCGCAAACTTACATTTTCCCATTTTGCCATCTGTTTCGCGCTATGGTTTCGCTACATGTGGAGAGCGCCACATCACCTTCCCGCATTTGGCGCAAATTACGTGACATCACCCGGACAGAGAAGCTTGACCAGACATGCCCCAGCCCCCAAACCAATTGCGTGGATCAAGCACGCCGTAGTTAATATTAGGAGGAAAATAATTGTATTTATGCCTTTTTAGAGTCAAATATTTTGGACAACGCTTGAACAAAATTTAAGACGTCGTAAAAACACGATTAAGACTTTTAAATACCTTTTATGGGGCTTAATTTTCTCATAATTGAAATCACGGTGGCTCAGTGATTAGCACTGTCGCCCTTACAGGAAGAAGGTTGCTGATTTGAGTTTCCCCCACAGTCCACAGACATGCGCTATAGGTGAATTGGATGTACGTGTGTGAATGTGAGAGTGTATGGGTGTTTCCCAGTACTGGGTTGCGGCTGGAAGGGCATCCGCTGCAAGCGAGTTTCAAGTTCTCTCACCGCTGTTGTTTTATGAGTGTTTATTTTTGTTATTAAGAGGAAAGGGTGCCACTTATTTACATATTCATCTAACATCTCCCAGCAGCTGAGTGGGTGGTGTCAGGATGTTCACTAACATGATACCACTCCTCCGCCTATTTGTCTTTTGTCCTAAATCATAAATGAATAAAAGATTATCTGAGCATATTGGGGCCTTTACAAGACAAATAAAAACACTTTATCATACCCCAGTGTAATTATATATCGATAAATATCGGTACGGAAATATTTAAAATGATACAATCTTGCTTTTGGTTAGTATCAACACTGACTTTGCTCTTTCGCACTCAACAGAAGGCAGATGAATAATTAATAACAATTTTAAGATTTTAACACTTGTTTTAAACAGAAAATAAAATGAGATTGCAGTAATTTATTTATTTATTTGTAATGTATAGCCTTTTAGATTTAAGGACTGCTGATATACCTGAAATAGGCATTATATCTCGTATTACTTCATTTTGCATACATTTAATGTTGTGTAATTTGTATTGAAAATGGTATCGAATATCAATATTTTTCAAGGTATCGAACTGAAATTGTACATTTGCAACACTATTCAATTGTATGACAATTTGTGTACAAGAGAAATATCAGGGCCTTCATGAAATATCAGGTGGTCCTTCATGCTTTTTTCCACCAAGATTATTAAATACTAGTCTTTTGTGCAAGAATTGGGAATGTCACTTCAGCGTGGTTAATCAGTACTCAATCATGGCAGCGAGATCTAAATAAGCCTGCAAGAAAATATTTTCTATCCCTCCATTAAGTACCAATGATTCTTCTTGCAGTTGTTTGAATATGTTGCTATTTATCAGCCTGTCCTTGACTGTTGTGTGGAAAAGCTGAGACTTCACACACAGTCTTCACCTTGAACCTTACTCAAACTGTGTTTGACGTTTGTTTGTTCATATGACTAGAGTATTAGCATAATGACTGGTCCACTACATACAGTTAAAGTCAGAATTATTAGCCTCCTTTTGAATATTTTTTTCTTTTTAAAATATTTCCCAAATGATGTTAAGGAGAGCAAGGAAATTTTCACAGTATGTCTGATAATATTTTTGTCTTCTGGAGAAAGTCTTATTTTTTTATTTTAGCTAGAATAAAAGCAGTTTTTAATTGTTTAAAAAACATTTTAAGGTCAAAATTATTAACCCCTTTCAGTTCAATATTTTTTCGATAGTCTACAGAACCATCCTTATACAATAACTTGCCTAATTACCCTAACCTGCCTAGTTAACCTAATTAACCTAGTTAAGCCTTTAAATGTCACTTTAAGCTGTATAGAAGTGTCTTGAAAAATATCCAGTCAAATATTATTTACTGTCATCATAGCAAAGATTAAATAAATCAGTTATTAGAGATGAGTTATTGAAACTATTATGTTTAGAAATGTCTTGACACAATCTTCTCTCTGTTAAACTTAAATTGGCAAAAAAAGATAAACAGGGGGGGCTAATAATTCTGGGGGGCTAATAATTCTGACATTAATGGTAATCCGCATGACTATTGTGTCAGGATATTGACATTACAGCCTTCCAGCTTTCTACAAAATTCCAAAAGCTGCACACGACTCAGCATTTTATTGCAATACTGATCTGATGCCCACTTTTAAAGTCAAGCATTATTGTGACATCTCTCTTCATACTGTATGACAAATATACTCAAGTCAACATTTATCATTAATATTGATGTCTACTTTACAATGATGAGGGACGCATTATAAATACTTTAAAAGCATGTAGTTCAGTGAATTTGCTTGTTACAAGCACAAGTGCAACACATTTTAAAGCTGACAGTTTTAAACTTTTGACTTCATGACCTACTGTACAATGCTGAATATTTTAAAAGGATACAGAAGAAGTCTAACTATTTAGCTATAAAAGCCGGCACCTCCTCAATCTGAGGATAAGCATATCCCACCAAATACCTTCTTGGCACCTCCAACGCTCCGCAAATAAGTTTTATTTACACAAATTACCAGAGGAGTGTTTGTAATTACCATCCTCCCAGTCACTGTCCAATTAGCCTAGCATGTAGCCTACTTTAATGAATGTGCTTTCTCACTTAGTCAAACTTATTAGCCTACAACAAACTAGCCATTGTGTGTACCTCAGCTTGAGAATAAATAACCCAAAACATGGAGAAGTCGTCGAGCAGTTCAGAAACATATTATAGGCTGGGCTGGTCTAGCTGTCAATCAAAGCAGAATAACGGTAAAGCTCAGCATCCCCATCTCACATTGTAAACCTGTACAAGCTACATCCTTCAGCTACATCACGTCTGATTTATCCGACTACTATCAGTTTAACTTCAGCTAGTGTGTTCATTACAATTCTTTCTCTTTCTTTTGTTTCGTTTAAAATAACACACTTTAAAAACTAAACCATAAACTAAATCAATGACACATGAATATAATATTGAGAACTAAAGGAAATACTATTTGTATTAAATAATGTTTTAACGCAATGAATCGAACGCCAATTTCCATTAAGCAGTATTGTAAATAAATTCAACAAATTCCGCAATTTGGAGTCTATGAAAAGAATATTTAACAATGGCAACATTTAACCATCATAAAGGCAGGGTGAAACATAAAACAAAGTGCGCCAATAGTCATTAATGTGACTCTGCAGGGTTTATAGATGTGATATCTGCATCTATCCTCGCATCGTACCTGTTTTGAAGAACGCATCCGTGTCCGAGTCATTGGGTCCGTCCTCCGGCGCTTCAGCAGAATTCATGTTTTCCTCTTATATCTCACAGCTCAAAATAACAAGAAATATATCCACATTCAGCCCTCCATCATCTCAGTGTGTCTGGTTTTTGACGGCACAGCCCTCTGTCAGCGCGACAAAGCACTCTGCATTGCCTTCTATTGTCTCCAGATGCGCCTCTCCTCCTCAGATCGCTCCTTTGACTTCTTGTGAGTCGATTCTTTTGAACCGATTCTTAGATCCGTCTTGTGTTGTTCGGTCTGTTCAAAATGATCCTCAAAGCTGTAATTTTGAGTTATTTAATCAAAAGTAGACTAGTTTGGCATGTGCACGTTGACGTAGAGCATATACTATATGAATATAAATAAAGGGCGCCTGGGCGTGCGACGTGAAAACCTTGATTAATTTTGGGACCGCCTCATTGACATGAACCATTCGAAAGAACCGATTCGCAAAAACCACTCGCTCCAGTTTAAACAAAGCGGCGCGCAGCTCGTGTGTGTAGAGGAGGTGAAGAAGTGACAGTGAAAGCTGATGTCATTGATCCTGCATGATGTCAGTAGGCTTTTTGGTCAATCTTTTCCTCGCGTATTGATATTTTCTATGAGGAATACTTATTTTACAAACACACAGATTGAAATGGCGTCCTGAAGAGCAGAGGTTTGTGGTTGTGAAGTGTCTTTTCCCCTAACAATAGAGCAGAAGGGAAACGCTCGTGTGTGAGTGGGTGTGGGCCCTCCCACTGTGATATCACGCCCCCTTCTAGTCTTGGGCTGTTGGAAAACCCTTTGACATACATTAGCATAATAAATAGAAAGCACGTGTGCAACAATATGCACAGATTAAAGATGAATAAAAAAATAAACAAACTAAAATAAGTTAAATAAATATTCGAAAAACAAAACGAGATCTGGATAAATAAAATTGTAAAATGTAGATATTAATAATATATTTTTTATAATTTATTTTAATTAATTTATAAAAACAATAAATTATTTGTAATCTGTTAATAAATAATTTGTATGTATATATATATATA
>CAIGQZ010032451.1:1178340-1193102 GCA_903798205.1 Danio tinwini | reverse complement strand
AAGTGTTGTTCAGCCACTGAAATCTCCCGGCGAAAGATTGATGTGACTATTTTCAGTTTCATAAGGGACCTTTTACAGCAGCAATAATGTCTATTTTGATTTAGTTTAACAACAAAACATCATAAATGGAGCTATTCCACCTAGCCTGCTTTACTGAGCTGAAGTTGCTTTTATATTCACATTGATTCATTTTTAAACAATGACAGCCTCCCTATACTGTTTACCGCGACTCTGAATATTCGCTCTGAAATAGCATGTAAGTGTGGCTTAGTAATGAGTGTAATTCCTGCACGCCGCCGGCCAAGCACTAACTACATTTCTAACTGGCGAATGACATGAACTAGTGGGTTGTCTGCTGTCATGTCGCGATGTACACATACACATTCACGATTTTAGGAGACATTGCTTTAAAACAGTCCCTCCCCTGCCGTCCAAAGATCATATGCTAACCGGTTAGCATTTTGGCAGATCACCTACTGCACCTTGAAGTTTAGTCTCTGATTTATCAGAGGTCTCCACTGCGGAATGAACCGTCAACATATGTTTCAACATGTGTTTTACTCAGTGAATGCCCTAGCAGTCATAACCCAGCACACACACTATGGACAATTTAGTAAATCAAATTCACTTATATTGCATGGTTTTGGACTAGGGGAAACCAGAGCGTTTAGAGAAAACCCACGCCAACATGGGGAAAACATGTAAGCTCCACACAGAAATACCATCTAGCCCAGCTGGGACTCGAAACAGCAACCTTCTTGCTGTGAGGCGAAAGTGCTAACCACTGAACCACCTTGCCGCCTCCTAAAACCAGCTTGACCAGCCTAGCCAGGCTGGGAGTCCAGCCAATACCAGCTATGTCCAGCTTAAACCAGGCTGGTCAAGTTGGTTTTAGCTAGTTTTAGCTGGTCATTTTCCAGCCTGACCAGCTAAGACCAGGCTGGAAATGGCTGGAAACCAGCCTGGAAATGTCCAAAACCCTTCTAAAACCACGCTGGTCGAATAGCTAAAACCAGCCAACCAGCTTAGGCTGGTTTAAAATGGATTTTTCAGCAGGGAAATAAAAACAATAAAATATTCAGAAGAGTCAAGCTTTAAATAAACTCATTTTTGAGTGAGATTCTGATGATCTAATCTGATTCAAAGATCCATACTAAGCTAAGCTAATAGTGCAGACTCGGAGATCGATTAAAAAGATTTACAAATGGTAAAACTGAACTAGGGGAGTATATATATAATTCACATCCTTACGCCATTTTATTTGATGTGAACTACTTTCTCCATTCTCAACTCAGGGTGAATAAAAGTTAGTGCTTATCACCTAACTTTCTTTCTCTTTGGTTTTCTTCAGTGAAATTGCAGTAAATGTGAATGTTAAAATGAGCTCTGATCCACATCTGTTCACAGGGGAGAGATTAGCTGTGCTGAACAGAAGCAACGACATGTTTATGGTCCGGTGTTGAAGAATGGACCGTACCAAATCGCTCCCCGGGTGACTTCATTGTTATTGGGTGAGATGGTCAGAGAGCATAGAAAAATCTTTCTTCACAAACATCTGTTCTCTTGTTCTCTAACTCTCATTCTTAACCTTGTGACAGAGAATATGAGTATGTACAGAAGGTTTAAAGGGTTTGTTCACCCGAAAATGTTCACCCATAATTCTGTTATTAATTATGTTGTCGCAGTGAGACTTTTGTTTGTCTTTGGAATAATTTTTTTGTGGCAAAGTTAAATGTATAAATGACTTTGCTCATCTTTGTCTTCAACTTTCTCAGTCAACAGTAGCTATGTTTCCATCTAAACATGCGAATGAACTTTATGCGCAAAACTGGATAATCGCATAAAAGACGTGTGAATAAAGCAGTGTTTCCATCCAACGAGTCAAAGCAAACAAAATCGTCACTTCCTGATTAACTGGCGCCAAATATCAACAATAAAAACTGAATTTGCTGTGGTATGAGAAGCTGTGTTAATCTTTTCTTCATTTAATTGAAGGCAATCCTGACACGCAGTGAACACACGGTGGCGTTTGAAGGTGTCAGGCGCGGAGCACAGACGCTCTTGATTCTGGATGTCATTAATAATATAATAACACTAATACTTAAACGGTTCAGGCGTCTTAGAATGACCAAAACAACATTTCAGATGTTTTACAATGTGCTCACCCTGCTGGTTTGTCCATATACACAAATTTTTATCATCACATGATCACATTATAACAAAATCACACGACATGTTTTTTTATGCGCATTTTCAAAATGTATGTGCATTATGGCATTTCCATCAACCGTTTTTTTATGCGCATTTTGTATATGGGTGGAAATAGGTGGATGGAAACATAGCTAGTGTAACATACAAGCGTTGTATTGCCAGTAGTAAATGCGCACTCTAATCTGACATGGAAAACAATGGCGAACACAGCCTTTTTACCTTTAAAAGTGTTTTTTGAGCTTTGTAAGATTATAGTTGAACAACAGAAGTAACATGGATTGTTTTGACAATATTTTTAGGCTAATTTTCTGGACTATCAGTGCCTCAAGACTGTTGCTGCCTATGGAGGATGAGCGAGCTCTTAAGATTTAATCTAAAATATCTTAATTTGTGTCCTAAAGATGAATAATGATATCTTCTCATAATCTTAACATATTATCAGCATGCATAAATTCACTTGTTGCAAAACAACAAATTTTCTCTCTGTGATGAACTGTAAAACACTGGAAAGCAATCAGAATTGACCTGTCTCCAATAGAGATTAATGCAATGTGTGGCGCATTTTAAAGCTCAAAACTGCAACAACGAAGACCCAGTACTGTTGCTCACCCGAAGAATGAGACAAAATTATACCTGAAACACTTCATCACTTGGTGTCTTCAGTCCCTGAATGTCTTTTAAGTGCTGTGAAAAAAAATGGCAACATTACAAAGTAGTAAATGCTTTACTGATACAGCTCTGAAACGTGTAGCAAAAGCTAAAATTGGAATGTGTTTATTAAAAAAAAAAAAAATCATAAGGGGAACATATTAAATAATGTTTTTATTTATTATGGATTATCTGCAATGAAATACAAGTCTCAAAAAGTCAAACAAGTCACTTTCTTCTTTTGTTTGGGTTTTCCATACTGTACCAACTTTTTCTGAATTGGGGTCAAGAAATTTTTCTTAAAAAAAAACACTTTGCTTCACTAAAGAGGAGTTTTATGTAGCTTTGAAATGTAAATTTTTTTCAGAGGAGCACAGTTTTCTATGTTTCTGCAAGTGTGTGTTGTCTGTCTGTACAGAATCAGAGCACGTTTGAAAGTTCTTTAATACTGCCACAAGAGGGCCAATTCTTACAGTCGTGCCTGATTACTTTGTGCAGTGACAAGGCTATTCATGAGTGTTGATTATTATTAATAATAATAATAATGATGATTAATTTAACTTATAATACGTTTTTCTCACAGTCAAAGAGGCACAATACAAGCAACCCCAAAAAAACTTCTAATATGTTTCTACAGTGTCCAGTCTCCAACTGCACATCAGATATCACACCAAGGTTACAAGCTTGTGAGGATGTAAATATTTATCATTTTACAAAATTGTGGTGTGTCCTGCACAATTTAGAGAGACATGTAGAAGTGTCCAAAATGTCTATTTTGAGCTGACGTAATTGTAGTGGGAAAAAGACAGCATATGTTTTTTTTTAGTAGACTAAACTAAAGTCAGTTTTATCATAGTTTATATTATAGGATATTCATTTTATAATTGATTTGAACAATTTATTCTGATATGTTGGCACAGTGACTTTTTTTCCTCAATGTACACACAGCACCCCATATTGACAGAAAATACACAGAATTGTTGACATTTTTGCAAATTTATTATAAAAGAAAAACTGAAATATCACATATACCCATTACCTAAACCCAGTTGGTAAACTACCTTACTAACTATTAATAAGCAGATAATTACCAATGAGCTAAAATTCATAGTTAATAGTTTGTTAATAGCGTAAATATAAAATAAAGTGCAACCAAACTTTTATGAGAGTTTTGGCAAAACAAGTGTTTTCAGCATTTATATGTTGCCATTAAAGGGGTGTAAAATACCACTTGAAGTCCCGAAGAGACTTCTTTCTTGAATTGCTTTGCTCCGCAGTGTCTTCCTGTTAGCTTTCAGTGTAGTTAGTGGTTTGATTCTCATTCATCTAGTTATCACTGCAGTGCTCATAGAGATCTCCAGAGAGTCAAAAGTGCTTTCAGATTTACTGATAACAGCCAGGGTAATCTGATGATATCACATTTAAAGGAACAGTTCACAAAAGATAAAGGCTCTACGATGCTTCCCTGCGTAAATCACACAGAAAAAAACGTAAACGAATTGCCTTTTTTGCACTGCAGAAATGTGAGCGCTGTTGTAAAAAATGTTCATCTGTGAGCATTTATGCAGTAAACCCTTTTTTTTTTCAGTCGGTTGATATGATGCAGTGTATCGTCGCTCTACCAATACAAGTTGTAAGAATGTCGTTAGCCGATTATTAGTTGACAATTGTGTGGTGTTGTCCCGCCCCTCCTCAACCGTGATTGGACAACTCAAAACTAACTGAAAAGTGACAATAATGGGCGTTGCATTTTTTTTACTTTCAATCAAATTCAAAACCGCCCAATATGGCAACACTGTACTGTATAGTTTATAATAGGGTCGTCAAAAGTATCGACTTATGTATACTGAAAGAGAGCAAGTATTTATTTAATGAATTAGTTTTTCAGTGTGTGCATCAACTGTGTCTTTAAATGTACTGAAATGCAGTTGAAGGATTCGGATTTCTACCATCCCATCCCATGCATCTCAGCGTGGATGTTTAACCTTCCCTCATCATCCGGTTTCTCATTATTTTCATTAAAGGTAATTAATTGATTATTTGAACGGCTATTTAACTTTGCATTGACTTCAACTAATGAATAAGTTAAATACACTGCTTTATGTAAGAATGTTCAGTGCATTGCCTGTCTCTTTGAATCTGTCTCTTATTTTCAGGAGCCACCAAACTAGGTCAGAGGTCACGGAGACCTTGAGTGGAAATGGACGGCTGAGGACTTGAAACAACTTCTATTGTTATTTCTATGAGTTAATACTATCTAAAATGTCTTAAGTGATTTTGCTGTTTTTATGGTTAATTCTTTAAAAATAATATTTCAAGATAGACTTTTAACTGTCTGAATGTAGATTATACCGGTTTTTACCCAGTTTTGATAAAGACGGCTGAGAAGTACACTCAGCCTTGGAAAAGAAAAAGATTGTACTTTAAGTGTTGTAGCACCTGTGACCTACAGATTATTTTAATGTTCTAATAAACACTTTGGGCCGATCAGAAGACTAAATTCGCACGAGAGCCTAAGTTGCAGCAAGAGAAAAGACGAGTCAATTTGGTTTGATTGAAAAAAAATCAGTGCTTTATAAATTCATTTAAAAGTTTAAATTGTCAAGTTTCAAATGACAATAACACAAAGAAAATAGAAACAATAAACAAATTAAATCCAATAAACAAATACCACAAAAGCTTAAACAAAACCTAAAAAACCCAAAGTTTGTATACTTTAGTTACTATATCTAGAATACTATTATTTAAAATAAATATATACCAATATATAATAACTCCTATATGTATTATTTATCACTTATTTTTTACCTATTTACTTATTCAGCTAATTATATTATCTAATTATCTAGTCTAATTACATTATCTAATAAATACAATTATCTAATAAATTAGTTTCGCTATAGCTCGTCAGTTAAATGACTGTTCAGTCACTAAAAATAAACCCAGTTCACAGTTGAAATAAAAGAAAAGAAAATGCAATTCAATTATTTTACACAATAACTTTTTTTTCTCTTTAAAACACTCCAAATAAAATAACAAAACAGAACTCACAATTACAAGTTCTCACTGAAAAATTAAACAGGAACAATTTAGCAATTTACAATAAACTGTTCTTCAAGTGACAGGAGTTCAGTATTCTCTTTACTTCTCCTTGGTGTCCGTTAAGAAAGCAAAACCCAGTTCCACGGGATGGAAAAACTTTCACAAAACCTGTTCACTGGTATCCGTATCAGTAAACAATGACGTGTGTGTGGACTGTAAAACTTGTAGTGCATGTGTATGACTACCACTTTTCCAAAAGGAATCGTTGACCAGATTCGTTGAACGCAGGGATGGCTCACCAGTCTCCACCAACTCAAAGTTTTTACAGCCAGTGGAAACACTAACTCCAGCACTCTTCTCAATTCCTCGTTCAGAATCGCGACAGACGACAGATCTCAGGAGCAGCAGATGAAATGAAATAAAATAAAAGAGAACAGGAGGCAAAGAGGGGAGAAAAAAAAAACAACTTTGCAAAACAAGGTGAAAAATCTGCATTAATCACACATGAACTCCAATTTCAACCATTAACATTTGAATGGGTACATTTTAACTACAATAAATGCATTAAAAATAATACATTCACACACATATTCTCTTTCGGACATACATTTTCTCAGCACTATTCGCATTAAAGGGCACCTATGGTGAAAAATCTCCTTTTCAAGCTGTTTGGACAGACATATGTGTATGTATGGTGTATAGACCGTCATATTGGGGTGATATAAACACACCCAATCCTTTTTTTTTTTTCAATTTAACAACATAAAAACGTTGGACCAATTGGAGCCGTTTTGAGATCGACCGCAACTTGACGTAGGACTGCGGTCCCCCCGCCCACCGAATTGACTGACAGCTGCGTATTAACATGTCTCCGTAGTAACTGTATAATCATATCAACCAGACA
The DNA here is from genome assembly GCA_903798205.1 of Danio tinwini. Lineage (NCBI taxonomy): Eukaryota > Metazoa > Chordata > Actinopteri > Cypriniformes > Danionidae > Danio > Danio tinwini. The sequence goes on along the minus strand of CAIGQZ010032451.1, from coordinate 1,186,297 downwards.
CAGGAGCAGGACGTGAGCAAACTAAGTAACCGTAAATAAAAGGTCTGTTCAGTTTGCTAGGATCATCAATCATCATCAAATGTGATCAAGAGTGAGTTTGACAAGTTTAAAATGTTTTAAAACAGTGCATATTTGTAATAAATTACAGCGATTTACTTCAACACAGCCGCGTGTCAGAACAATTATAAAAGACGCCTCAATCCAGGTTTGTGGACGTTAAATCAGGTTTATTTTGTACATTAACATAACAGATATCCATACAGCAGTGGAGATTAACCTGTATCCGATCACATTTGCGTGCAAAAACAGTGCTAAGCTAAACGCGCGCTGTCTGTGTGTGCCTGTCAGCGCTGTGTGTGTGTGTGCGTGAACTTTGTAACTACATTGTGTGTGACTCAGCCTTACAACTCCACAACATGCATCACATACTTGTTGGTAAAAATTACGTGAGATCTTATTCCTTCATACTTGTCTGTTGTCTGACGCAGCCGAGGGAGCCGATGCCAGGCACGTGGAAACAGTGGGCGTGAAGGACTAGCCTTAACGGCGCAGTACACAAAAATCGCTAACTGATGCTAAATGCTACAAAAGAGAAACCTATGACATGTATAATAAAAAATCTGATGGGTGTGTTGAGATGTAACTTTACAGACACATTCTGGAGACACAAAAGACTTATATTAAATCTGGAAAAAGTGGTAACCTAGGTGCCCTTTAAACAGCATACAACAGCATATGGAGCACACATTAGCCTGTAGCTGCAGACCACATGGTTAGCATAACTCCATAGGTGCTGCATTACTCTATATGGAATTATAAAGCTAAAACTATCTTAAACTCATATAAAGCACAATAAAATAATCACACTATATCCCTTTTTCAATAATTTTGCAGGAATAGTACATTTTGAACAGTTTTAAGCACTTATTTCCCCAAAAGACAAACACATTCCAATGATCTGTGAATACACAATAAAATATAACTATTTAATCATTCACTTACCAAGAAAATGGTAAGGATTCGAAACAAATCCTTGATGTAGTAAGGAAAAAAAGTCAGATTTCCTAGATTTTCGCAGAACAGATCAGATGAATTTGCTCCTCGGATTCAGCACATCACAATCTGAACTGAATTCAACTTCTCTCTGATGACACCTCTCTCTCTCTCTCTCAAACAATCTTACTCAGGTATCAATTTTCTATATCTCTATATATCAAGTATCTAATCTAACTTTTTAAAAACTTATTTCGGAAATCACGCTAGTTCGCTGTTGCCTCGTTCGCCGCTCGTTTCACTCTGGCCTCTGTGTAAAGACGCAGCTCACTCCCGCAGCTCGTGATGACGCAATCCTAATGGGCGGAGCTAACTCAAATTTTCTATTTCGTAATTATTATTTTTTAATATTTATTAATGTTCCTTTAAATAATATTTGGCTATTTATCATTAAAATATATCTAGAAAATTATTGTTCTGTGTGTTATAATATATTTCTTTTTTCTATTGGCAGGTTAATATGGTTCTAGTAACCTGGGTTACAGTGTGTGTGCTCTATTTGATTGTAGATACTTTTAACAGGTCTGAAGTCAGCTCTAAACAGTCTAGTGGATGTCTGACGTTTATGTTTAAGATATTTTTCAGAATTGTACGCACGCACGCACCCACATGGAAATTTTTTAAGTCTATCTGTGTTTTAACCAATCAGGTTAGAACACCTATATGCATGACACAGTTAATGACATTGTGTACAGAGTATAATTGCTGCATTGTTGTACTGTAAGGCAGAGCGGCACAGGAACTCATTGCGAGTGTTGAAGCTGGCTTCTGCTGATGAAACTGCAAACTATCTTCAGTAAACTTTATTTATTTATTTGAATCTCTGACTCCGGCTCTTCTTCATCTGACAGACTGCTCATTCTTTGGGTTAAAACTGTAAATACCCCTACACAGTATAATCAGTGGTGTAAAGTAACTAATTACAAATACTCAAATGACTGTAATTGAGTAGTTTTTCTCAGGAATTGTAATTTACTGAGTAGTTTTAAAAACGTGTACTTTTACTTTTCCTTGAGTACATTTTTAGTGCTGTATGGGTACTTTTACTCCACTATTTTCTTACATCCTGCAGTAACTACTTTCAAGAGTTCCTACTTAGATATGCTTAGCACTTATAGCAGGTTTGGCATGCTGTCCCAGGAGAGAATCCTGAGCTCGGAGATAATTGAGCCCAAGGCTCCCGCCCAGTCAATAAGCATATCAGGGGATCCGAGATCAGGTAGGTCTCGACAGCTCCCCTCTAGAAAAGGGAGGAAAAGGAAGCGATGGGGTCGAAGGGGGGGTTTTCTTAAAAAGAAGATAGAGCAGTAGGGAGAAAATACTCAATCATGTCACATGCTCCTCTCAATTAGTTTATGAAACTTCACTTATTTTTCTTGTCTACAGGGATTAGAAAAATCAGTCCTGTGATTCCTGTCCAATCAAATCGCACATACCGTAGAAGGTAAATTGCATCATAATGAACTACCTCAAGACCGCAAACTGGAAGTATTAGTGTCCATAAAGATGTTCAAAAGTATTACGCGCATTGACCCAGAGACTGTTTAGATGCATGTCACTGATGAAAAGATGAGGGATGTTTGATGACCAAAATGGCCCTAAACACCCAGCAGGCACAGGACGCCAACATGACGTCTGATTGACGTTGAACCCTAACATCATGGGGACTTTGCATTTTGTTTGGAAATGAAAATCGGGTTGACGTCAGAACTCAGGCCAATGTCAATATCCAATACCCAATGTCTAACCTAAAACCAACCATATATCACTGTCTAATTATGTTACAGCTTGACATTGTGTGAACGTTACCCCTATGACATCTATCAGACGTTGGATTTTGGTTGCCGTACCTAATAAATAAATGTCAGTATTTGACGTCATATATGACGTTGGTTTAAGATGTTGGCTCGATGCTGGATTTTGGTCACTTTCTAACAACCTAAAATCAACCAAATATCAATGTCATTTGACGTCAATATTGGACATCAAAATAACGTTGTCCTTAGCTGCTAGCTTGACAATTAATTTTGGTCACCTGACATTGCAACCTAAATCTAACCTAATATTAATGTCTCATGATGTTGTGTGCCTTCTGGCCAATAACTAAATGCACTACAGAATGTTACGTTTACACACATATGCACAAATTACATGTAAACATATTACCTTTTGACAGCATAATACTCACTACTCATTACTCTTGAGTGCTTTTAAAAAGGCTACTTTTTACTCATACTACAGATATTATTTACAATAATAATATTATATTTACTATAATATTTACAACAGATACTTTTACTCTACTTGCGCTACATTTTTAGGCAAGTAATGGTACTTTGACTTGAGTATGATTTTTCAGTACTCTTTCCACCAATGAGTATAATCTTTATCAGCACATCTCTCTCTCTCTCTCTCTCTCTCTCTCTCTCTCTCTCTCTCTCTCTCTTTCAGACAGATGTTTTGTCTAGAGTTCAGGGCAGTGCTCCCAGAGAGTGTTTACTTTATGTTTCCTGTGGGCGCTTTGTGTCCCTCGAAGTGCAGCCGATGCATCAGGAACCTCCTCTTACTGGAGCACATATTTACAGATAAGACCCTCCACATGACTCGTATTTACAAGAAACACCTAAGCAATGTTTGGTACAAGCTTTAAAACAAGAATATTTGGTAGAATTATATTTCTGAAGGAGCATTTTACAGGTCGACTGCTCTTCAAAATACAATTATTTCCTCAAATCCTCTAGATGGCGCAATGGTTTCCTCATTAAAGCTTCTCAAGAAATTTGGAGTAGCAGTTTTGTGGATGCTCATGCAGTAATTTGAATGAACTATTTAGTAAACATTGTTATTTACAGTAGCAGTGACTGACTGCCCGTTAACACCAACACAAATCTGGTATATTGATTTACACACTGGGTTATTCAAGGTTGTTTCCATTTTATTTATTTATTTTTTACTAGACTTTCGGGTTTGTAATTAATCAAATGCTGACAGGAAGCACCGTGTCACTGGTGATGTTAAAGATCGCCTATGTTTTTTTGTTTTTGTAACTGACACATGAGACTTCAGCAGGTGTTTTCCGTATTTAAAACTTGATTCAAAATCCATACACCAACCCAGACGTACACAAAATGGGCCTTCCACATGTTGCAGGCAAACCAACATGTCAGCTCCAAGAACATTTCTCACGGTAATATTTCTTTCAAAGTCTCTCGTTATTGAGCCAAATGGAGCAGTGCTTTGTTGAAAGTCTGGTAGCCAATCAGTGTTTCTGCTGGTGCCAGACTCTGGGTTTGTAAAATGGGCTGCTGGGGTTGGGAAATACCTGGCATACTGTACGTCAGTCTTTATGAGCCGTTTCTGCTTCACAACTGCACTGGAACATGTGGTACATCACGCTGGTACATCATGTGTCCAGCAACCTTGCTTCCACTTTTATTGATTATCAAACTTTTTTTTTTTAATAAATTTTATTACATATCAAAAAAAACTGGCGGCGCGGTGGCTCAGTGGTTAGCACTGTCGCCTCACAGCAAGAAGGTTGCTGGTTCAAGTCCCGGTTGAGTCAGTTGGCATTTCTTTGTGGAGTTTGCATGTTCTCCCCGTGTTGTGGTGGATTTCCTCTGGGTGCTCCGGTTTCCCCCACAGTCCAAAGACATGTGGGATAAGTGAATTGGCGTGAAATTTTTTCTTGGTGTATGTGAATGAGTGTGTGTAGATGTTTCCAAGTACTGGTTTGCCAACGCAATCTCAAGGCAATTTGTAACTTTTTGATTTAGTGGCTAGTTCGTATGAATTAGTACGATTTGCTCATCACCCAATGACGGTTGGGGTTAGGGGTGGGGTTAGGTGCCACGCCTCCTTTTTAAAATCGTACTGAACTCGCCACTAAACTGACAAAACGTAAAATACTTACGTTTCCTCGTGAGATCAGGCTGAATTTGCAACTTGAAGGGCATCCACTATATAAAACGTATGTTGGATAAGTTGGCGGTTCATTCCGCTGTGGTGACCTCTGATGAATAAAGGGATTAAGCCGAAGGAAAAAAAAACTACAAAACTACATCAAATCAACATCAAGGATGACATTTTAAAAATTATATATTAATTAGCATAATGCTAATTGATTTGATGTCAAAATATTGACATCCATTTGACATACATTGATGGCCTTTTGAGCACCAAAATAACACCACAAAAAAGTTATATAATATTATTGTATGAAAGCTTCATGTCAAAACAACATCAAATTGACATTCAACATTCAACACATCGACCGTTCAAAAAACACATCAAAAATGGTTACAGAAGTCAACTGTATTTTCCATGTGTTTTTGATGCTAATTTTAAATCAATTTGATGTCATGTTTATTGAATGCATGATTGAATCGATTAGCATTTTTGACGTGTTTAAAGGGACAGTTTACCCTTAAATAAAAATTCGGTCATCATTCATTTATTGTCCACTTTGGACACATTTATTTTTCCAACCCATTTTGAGTTTCTTTTTCCTGCTGATCACAAAAGAAGATATTTTGAAGAATGTCAGACAGCAGCAGCCATTGACTTTCGTAGTGTTTTTTATTGTTCTTACTATAGATGTTAATGAGTTCATAAAAAAAAAATCATAAATGATTTTTTAAATATCTTATTTTAACAAGAATAAAACTTCAAAATATTAATAGATATATCCCTTTAATAGTCTTTATTTATTCATTTTTTACTGCATGTCAAAATATATAAAAATGTTCTAATATTAACTACCTTTTACATTATTCAATACATATTTATTATCATTTATAAGTTTAGTTCATATTTATATTATTTAGTTTATAAGATACATTTTGATAGATTTTTTTTATCAATTGATGAAACTATTATATACAGTTGAAGTCAGAATTATTAGCCCCCCTGTTGTTGTTTTTTTCCCAATTTCTGTTTAACGGAGAGAAGATTTTTTCAACACATTTCTAAACATAACACTTTTAATAATTAATTTCTAATAACTGATTTCTTTTGTCATGATGACAGTAAATAATATTTGACTAGATATTTTTCGACACTTCTATACAGCTTAAAGTGTTAATTAGGTTAACTAGGCAGGTTAGGGTAATTAGGCAAGTTATTATATAATGATGGTTTGTTCTGTAGACTATCGTAAAAGATATAGCCCAAAGGGGCTAATAATTTTGACCTTAAAACGGTATTTTAAAAATTAATAACTGCTTTTATTCTAGCCAAAATAAAACAAATAAGACTTTCTCCAGAAGAAAAAATATGATCAGACATACTGTGAAAATTTCCTTGCTCTGTTAAACATCATTTGGTAAATATTCAAAAAAGAAAACAATTAAAGGGGGCTAATAATTCTGACTTCAACTGTGTATATATATATATAAGTTGTATTGTATGTCCAAACTACCAAACACATCCCAATCCGCTTGTTAAGTTGTGACGTATTGGTGACATATGAAATACTGTTTCTGGGTCCAAGCCGCTACTCATTTGAATTGAGAAAATATTTGTTTATGACCACTTTATAGTCACATCACACATTAAAGTGAATTTGATATAAAATCATGGTGCACACAACAGTCTCTGGGCTTGCTGCATCTCAGACACCAATATTCTAACAATTCCTCAAAAAAAATTATCACTTTCTGGCCATCTGATAATAGGCATGGATACAGTATGTACTGCGATTGTGATTTTCGAAAGTATTACATCACTTTGTAAATGTTTATTACTATTTGTTGAGTCTCCCCATACTTTTATATTATTCCATAAAAGTTTATCAATATTTATTATTGTCAAAACAGTTGCTTCATTTTGATTAACTGATTGATTGACTGTTGAAACTGTTGATCAATTAAGCGCATCTACCCTGTCCCTAAATTTTTTTCATACATTTTCAATTTGTATGCCTTTAATTCATTATTAACTTTAACCATTTATGTTTACCGACTGTTTTATGCTACACACTGTACACATATCCAAAAAAAAAAACATTGAGTATTATTACATAATCTTAATTATATAAAATATCAATTTTATATTAATTTACATTCCTTCAAAAGAACAGTATTGAAGCACACATGTCCTTTTTTTCAGTCTGTGCAGTGCTCTGTCCTTCCCCCTTCAACTCCTGTAAACCCTGCAGCCAATGAGCAGCTCAGTCTGTGATGTTAGGATTCATGCCAGCAAAGTTTGGTGCCGACAGGGAAAACACGTTAAACGCAGAGTGGAGTCGGGACAGCGGGGTCTGGACGCGCTCTCGACACTGAACTCCTGTGAGTGACACTAATCTGCACTGCTGTCTGCATGGGTGAGTTTCAGAGACTCTTAACATCCTCAGGTTACTATGAGCAGACCTTTGAGATGTTCTGAGATTTCCAGCAAGTAACGTCTCATTTGTTAACATGCTTTAATTGTGTATAATCATTTATTTGAAGCTTTTGATGATAGTTATTTAAAATGCAGTTGTTTATGGTTCGTGTTGTTTCAAAGTGCATTAACTGTATGTTAGAAGTTTAGTTTGGATTTTTAAAATGTTATAATGTCTTATTTAATGTAGTTATCTATTATTTAATGTATACATCTAATATGACGTAATTTAAAGTGATTTCAACAAGTTTCCTTTATTGCTGCAATATTATTTGTGTTGATATGCATTTCTATGTAAGATTTAGACCACATATGCAATATCTGTATTTTTATTTTTTACATTTATTTAAATAGTTTTAATTATTTTATTTTAACTGTGTTTCCGATGTCATTTAAATTTGTAAATGCTATCGACATGGGATGCTTGGACAGCACTAAAATATTTAATTGACACACACACACACACACACACACACACACACACACACACACACACACACACACACACACACACACACACACA
>CAIGQZ010032451.1:1161855-1173333 GCA_903798205.1 Danio tinwini | reverse complement strand
CGCTTCACTTTTTCCAAATTTTTTTGTTACAGCCTTATTCCAAAATGAAATGAATTCTTTTATTTCCTCAAAATCTACACACAATACCCCATAATGACAATGTAAAAAAAATACAAAAATTTAACTGGTGGTTCCAAACATCTTCCACTTACAGATGATGGAGGCCACTGTGCTCATTGGAACTTTCAGAGCAGCAGAAAAAATTTTGTAACCTTCGTCAGCCTTGTGTCTCGAGACAATCCTGTCTCGGAGGTCTACAGACAATTCCTTTGTCTTCATGCTTGGTTTGAGCTTTGACATGCACTGTCAACACTGGGTTAACCCTGGGTTAATGACCAGTCGGACAGGTGTACCTAATAAATTGGCGATTGGTTTGTGTGTGTGTGTATATATATATATGTTCAATAAAACATGACGATTTTTTGGACATTATTTAACATGAGGTCATCTTCCTCATCTAATCTGATTCAATTTGTAATACTAATTTAATTTCATTTTAATTTTGAGTTAATGAACTGACATCTGAGTATCTGTATGAGGCATCCAGGAACAACATGTTCCCGAGAGCAGATATGTGTTCTTTCATTCTTTTACTGTGATGTCACTCAGTTCAGGTCTTTAACCTGCTTTGTGGATGAGCAGGCACCTGTGTGTGTGAATAGTCAGCCTGATCTCACGAGGAAACGTAAGCATTTTACGTTTTGCCAGTTTAGTGGCTAATTCGTACGAAAATGTACGATTTTAAAAAGGAGGCGTGGCACCTAACCCCATCCCTAACCCCAATCGTCATTGGGTGATGAGCAAATTGTACCTATTTGTACGAATTAGATCATACAAATTCATACGAATTAGCCACTAAATCAAAAAGTTACGAATTGCCAAGAGATTGCATTGGAATAGTTTACCTTTTATGAACGCAGCTCTGTAAAGTAAATCATAGAAAACCATGCTAAAAAATCATTTAGAAGAAATGCGAAAAGTGGGTAGTATAAATATCCAATGCTATCTCAAGGCAATTCATAACTTTTTGATTTAGTGGCTAATTCATATGAATATTTACAATCTCATTTGTACGTTTAAGTTGGATTTTCTCATTCCCCAATTATGCTGTGTTCGCACCAGACGTGGTAAGTGCGGATAAATTGTGCTATTTGCGCATACATAGACCTGTGAACATTTTGGGTTTACTCGTTTAATTTGCGCCTCAAATTCGCTTCATTTGTGCAGCAAATTCACTTCACAACAGACGCAAATTTGCGTGATGGGCAGGGCTTCTGTCTGCCCGGTGACTGTAGCTTTGTTGCTAAATGGCTAACATGTACTTTATAGAGAGAATAACTGTGTTTATGTGCTTTATAAAGGCTGAAAAACATTGTTGATTCATTTGGAGCCGTATATAAGTCCACTAGATCCTTTCAGAGGTGCACCCAGCTCTGTGAGCTCATAAACTTCTCCGGAAACTCAACCTGCATGATAGAAGGTTTCAGCGGTGCTTCTGACTAAGCAGAGCCCAGTTTGATGAACTGTTGTCGGTGTTAGCAGGAGGATTTTTTTCCCGGGACACCAACAAACGGCGCCATGTTATAATCACGCCCCCACAAAAGCAAGCTCTTTTTTGGTTAATAATAATTACCCTGCGCTGCAGGATGTCTATTCACGTTTTTGCATTGACAAAACATGTAAATCACTTGCACTTGACGCTTCTTTCACATCTGGTGTGAACGCAGCATCACAGTTGGGTTTAGGGGCGGGGTTTGGTGACATGCCTCCTTTTAAATTAGTACATTTTCGTATGACCGAACTCGCATATATTTGTATGAATTCGCTACTGAACTGACGTAAAATACTTTCCTCGTGAGATCAGGCCGGAATATCAGAAATTACATTTTAGATAACTGTGAGCTATAGTGTCACATTACTATTTTGGTTGGTCAAATTATAACTTATTATACCTAGTAGTATTTTATGTTTTGTCAGTTTAGAGGCTAATTCATATGAATTAGTACGAGTTTAGTTCTACGAAAATGTAACCTTTTAAAAAGAAGGTGTTTCACCCAACCCTGCCATTAAACCATTGATTATCATTGGGGGATGAGCAAATCGTACTAAATTAAACGAATGAGAACAAATGAGTTCATACAAGTTAGCCAGAAAACCAGAAAACCAGCCATGAGGGTCATTATTTTGAAATTCTGATTTATATATTATCTCAATCCAAATAAATCTTTCCATTGGTGTATGGATGGTTATGGGACAATATCTGATCAAGATAAACAATGTAAAATTGTTTGTTATAACAAGTTTCATATTTCATGATTAAAACTTTTTTTTTGCTTATTTGGTTATGAACTGAATTGTAGGATAATTTGATGTTTTAGTTTAACACAGTGACTTTTATTAAAATTTCAGTAGTTTGAAACAATATAGAGCGTAATATGTAGAGCATTAAGTCTATAAAATAACAAAAAGTACTGGCAGTTTAATATGAGGTATTTCTAACAAAATTAACAATGTCAATCTAAACAAAATATCACTTCAAACTATTATAAATGTCACTTTTTTTATAAATATCAAAAGTTATTGAAGGAAAGATCACAATGCATAAAGACCCATAATGCAACTCAAAAATATAAAAAGAAAAGAATATAAAAGAATGATAAAATACGGAAAACTGTTAATTTATGGAATTTTTTCAGTGCAATTATATAAAAAATTGGAATCTGACGGTTCAAAAACTTTACCTAAATACATACACTACTATCCAAAAGTCATGTCATCATTCCCGCTTAAGAGCAACAAATAATAACTTGACTTCTAGTTGATCATTTGGAAAAGTGGCAGAAGGTAGATTTTTACAACGAATCATCTGTCATTGCTTCCCAATCATCACAAATACTGCAGAAGACCTACTAGAACCCACATAGACCTAAGATTCTCACATAATTGAGTCAAGTTTGGTGAAGGAAAAGTCATGGTTTGGGGTTACATTAAGTATGGGGGCGTGTGAGAGATCTGCAGAATGGATGGCAACATCAACAGCCTGAGGTATCAATACATTTGTGCTGCCCATTACATTACAAACCACAGGAGAGGGCAAATTCTTTAGCAGGATAGCGCTCCTTCCCATACTTTAGCCTTCAGCCAGCCCAGTCACCAGACATGAACATTATTGAGCATGGATGGGGTACATTATTTGTTTTAAGTGACAAGATTTTTGTCTAAGCAAAGTCAGACCTTACTGTCTTATTTAAATAATTAAAAATCAAGGTATGATCATATTTTATTTTGGCAAAATAAGCATTGTAAGGGTAATGACAATTTATTTCCATTTAATTACAAATAATATGCAGTAATTAAAATTAAAGTGCTATGCATTCTGGCAGTAAATTGATAAGAAGGCACTCAAATAACAATTAACAATAACCAGTGTATTTTTCTCGTGGCCCCATATTGACACGAGAATGACCGGTCACACAGTCATGTAACTATAATAGTTTAATCAGTACAATAATACCCAAATTAATGGAGTTATACATGTCGCAAGCAGATATACAACACAACAGTTACTCTATTATTCAAATCTTTTGAGACTCAGATCGAGATGTTTTTGTGAAACACTATCCTGGCCCCACAGACGGCAGATAATATCATTAATGTGTGTTTGCTGAATCAGGTCATTATTGACTGTGAGCCATTCTAAACAACAGCATTAGCTCAACACACACAAGCACACACACACTCACTGGGAGTGAGTGGAATATGTACTGTGTAGTGGTAAACCGATAAAGCTTTGGCAAGGTTCACGTTATCAGTGCTTCGACAGACACCCAGAAACAAAAACATACGCCTGACCGCAGCTGTGCTGATAATACAGCATTATTTCTAAAGAATGGCATGTTTACAGTCGCATACAAAAACACCTCACCTTATATGGAATAATACTGCTGTTACTTGCATGATAATATATATATATATATATATATATATATATATATATATATATATATATATATATAGTGTATATATCTATTGTAGCTCCTGGTCTTTTTAAACAGCAGATACATTTCATGCATGTGAATAATGAATGGCAACCAAATAAATCTGAACGAATAGTACAATAGTACACCTATTGAATGATTATAAAGAAACCAGCCAATGTACCTAATTCAAGTTTATTTGTAAAGCACTTTTTACAGTAATTATTGTTTTAATGCAGCTTTACAAAAGGTGCACATTGTTGCATTAAATTCAGATATAAGTTATTATTATATAAACATAGTTAACCTGCAGTTTTATAGCATATAGATGATGTCTACACAGCAAAAAAAAAATCTGTGTAGTGATGTGCGGATAGCAGGCGGGCGCTGCGGATAATCCACACGTAGGGCGGGTCAGGTAATGAAAAAATACATTATGATTAATTGCGTCGCGGATCATAGCAGTTGACCAGCAAAAAAGCAGAGAGTGGACTTCACAGAATTAAATAATGAAATAATGGATGAAGTGCAAGAGTACTGTGCAAATTTTCAGTTAGAGGAGTCATCAGAGAAAAATCTGCTGTCGTTCTGGGAGAAACAAGAACGCTTATTTACACGACTTCAGCGCCTTGCAAGGAGAAGCTTGTGCATTCCTGCAACAAGCGGTGCGCGTGAACGCTCATTTAGTGCAGCTGGCTGTGTTTTGGAGGCGAGGCGGAATCGCACGAATCCAGGCACAGTAGATGCTTTTCTGTTTCTGCACAGTGCACAGAAAAAGGCCAAGTAAACATAACATAGCTGCTGTTTAGGCTGAAGTGGCACCATTTTTGTTATCTTTTTCCTGTATATGTAAAAGCTGAATCTGCTGTTAATAACGAACGATCCACGGAGACTTATCATCATGCTTAAAACAAAGAGTTAGAATTATTAAAGTGTCGATGGGGTGCGGGTATGGTGCGGATATATATATATATATATATATATATATATATGTAAGATAAAACAATATGTGCGGGCGGTTGGATTAGAATGAAGGAGCGGATTCGAGTAATATTTCAGCTGATCCGCTCATCTCTACAGTGTACATTTAACTCAATTTGAGTTTAACTTAACACTCATTGGCTGTACATATGACTCCCTCCATTGGAGTTAAAATAACACTTTTTAAAATGTGAAATCTGTACATTACTCTGAGTTCATTTTAACACATTAAGAGTTTATTCTTACATTGAACTGGAGTGTGTGTTATCCTTCAAAGTGTTAATATATTACCTTTTTTCCTATATTATCAATTGGTGTGTGTGACAGATAACAGTGATCAAATATGTTTAAAATTGTTTTAATTTATTAATTGTTCAATACTCAACAAGACATGTTTCATTACGATTTAAGTAAAACATACTGGTTTGATCACTGTTTGTCTGAAAGAACCAGTTCGAGTAAAAAAACTAGACTTCCCATCACTAGTGGGACATACACTGCCTATTGGGTCAAAAGTTTAACACTGAAAGAAAAACTCTTAAATATACGCTCTTTCACACTCGTGGATTAAAATGTACTCCGGTTTTAACACTGAACAAAAAAAAATCACACAGTATATTTAAAAGTGAAATATTTGCTGTGATATGCGCACATGTTTTAATGAAGTGTATTTATGTATAAAAAGGCTCATTTTGCATGTCGCCTTGTAAAACTGACAGTGTAATTCAACTCTAATTCAACATTCAAGAGTTCACACTGAGCTGATGATTGATTATAAAGCTTGTTTGGCATGCTGTCCCAGGAGAGAGCCCTGAGCTCATAAGATACTCGAGTCTGGGGCTCCCTCCCGTTTGCAAGGCGAGAGGGGAGTTTGAGCACAGGTAGATCTCGAGAACTCCCCTGCTGTAGTAGCTAATGAACACATAGTGGTTGCTCTTAAGAGATAACTACACTCTCAGAAATAAAGGTACGCGAGTTGTCACTGGGATGTTACCTTTTCAAAAGGTACAAATTTGTAGCTAAAAGGTCCATATTAATACCTCAAGGGTACATATTGGTTTGCAAAAAACTACAAAAGTGTTCCTCTTAAAATTTGTAGGTACTAATATATACTTTTGAGGTACCAATATGGACCCTTTAAGTACAAATGTGTACCTTTTGAAAAGGTACCAGCCCAGTGACAGCTCTCGTACCTTTATTTCTGAGAGTGTACTTACTAGGAGCATGTCTATGGTGCTGATTTGGATTAGTCAATTAACTTAAGTTGCATGTTTTTGGATGGTGTGAGGAAACCGGGGAACAGGGGAAAACCCACGTGAGCATGAGGAAAATGTATAAACTCCGCACAGAAACGTTGCCTGGCTTGGTAAGGACTAGAACCAGTGACGTTTTTGCTGTGAGGCAACAGTACTAACCACTGGGCCACCGTGCCACCCATCTAGGAAAGGAGGAAGGGAAAGGGGGATTCTTCAAAATGAAGATGGCTGTTATATGAAACCTAGGGAATTTATAGTGGCTTAGGAATCGTCTGATTGGTGAATCATAAATTGAATAATGCAAGCAATCATAAGCACATGATCCTCTCGAAATTAGTTTATAAATAAACTTCACTTAATTCAACAGTTCATTTTTTAACACTGTTGACCAATACTGACTAATTAAATAATTGTATCAGAAATACCTTTAAGTTAATTACAGCTAAGAACAAGCTATATGTGCATTCATCATAACATAACATATCTGTATGTGGTACAAAAATAGTCATTACTCGAAAACAACAGTGCAGAGCATGCCTGGAGTTTGCTAACAAGCATACAATTCTAGACAGTGAGAGAAAGAGAGGAAAAGCAATTCAACATCCACCTGTATTTGCCAACACTATGAGGTTGCTGGACAATCCTTTTTATTAAATGTATTAATCACCCCCTTGGGAGATCCAGGTGAAGGAATAACTACTAAACTTAGCTCTTTAAAACTTTTATCAGTCTCAAATAAAGAGCAAAAAAGAACTTTGCTTGGAGTATACCAGGATCTTTTGTCTAGAGGCATCCACTGCAAAAGGATAATGTGTTCAGTCCGCTTCCCTGATTTGTTATGATCCAAAGATACAGGAGGAATTGGTTGTGTTTTCATTTGGTGTTTGGCCTGTATTTTGTGCTTGCTTGTACAGAATGTGTAAAATTTGTCAGGTTTTAGGATACCAAATAATAATGGATTGGTTCTTAACCCCAACCCCTCAACACTGTATGTTTTGCATGTCTCCTTATTCAAACACACCTGATTCTATGGAAGCTTATCAGTAGAAAACTTTATTTTGAAATGTAATATGCAAAACGGCAAAGTAAAATGTAAAATGGCCATGTATTTCTGTATTTGAATTAGCATTTTTAAGATATATGAATTTTGATACCAAGACAATGAATTTTGCTACTCGTATGCTTCTATATGATTCAACTTATCTGCTCATTCGCAGAGACTGAAGGATCTTAAATGGTTGTGTGAGACAAAGGAGACATACAAAATGTGCAGTCCAGCAGGAACAAGAAATGTGGTTAAGAACCACTGCCACATACCATACCGGGCCCTACATTTTTTATGATAAACTTTTAAGCAGCAAACTTTAAAAGTAAGTTATTTAAAATGTTTTATTCATAATCTAATAAAAAAAACAAAAAAAAAAAAGAGGAAACGTTTAGTTTTCTTGTCATGGTTCGCTATGCATGTATCTCATTAATACCTGACATTTGAACTGCTCTTTCTGTCACTCATGTCTGCACCTCTGCTCACTGATCGCAGGTACATTATGCTACTTTATGTCTACCAAGGCAAGCAAGGCAAGGCAAGTTTATTTATATAGCACATTTTATACACAGCAGTGGCAATTCAAAGTGCTTTACATAAACAAGAATAAAAAAAGACAAGTATAAGAAAATAAAAAACAAATAATTAAAATGTGTTAAAACAGGTTATAAAAGAATGGAAAAGTAAAGAACGACACAATAGTGCAATCTGTCGGACATAGCACAGTGCTCATTTAGTAAAGGCACAGCTAAACACGTGTTTTCAGTCTTGATTTTAATGTGCGTAATGTTGGAGCACATCAGATAATTTCTGGAAGCTGATTCCAGCAGCAGGGGGCGCAGTAGCTGAAAGCCGATTCACCCTACTGTGACTGATCCTAAAGATCTGAGTAATCTTAGTAATCTTAAACAGCGGTGAGTTTGATGAACTGATGACCTTCACAGCCAATCATAGTGATTTCTGTTGAGCATGTGAACACAATGGCAAGTCAGCGCTGTTTAAGAACTTCATGAACAGTGTCTTAAATGTTAACGACATATGGGCGTTTTTTTATTTCATTACAGAAATTTTGTATCATGACAAGTCTAATATAGTGAAAGAATCAGTTCATTAACTTGAGTTTGATGAATGGCATCTAAGATGTGTGTTTGGGAAAGAAAATGTTAGCTAAGTAGTGTCATTTCCCTTAAATTAGCTGCAAATGAGGTCAAAAATCCCTTTTTATTTTCACTATTCATTTAGACCGGACCTTGGGGTAGCTCGGAAGGCGGTGAAATGATAAATTTGTATCACTTTCTCTTCGCTGATAAGATATACAGCCAGGTACACAACATTCTTTTGTCACTCAGGCGATACTTCTGGGTTTCTATTCATTTCTGCGTATGTCTATACACAGCTGTCAATCAATTTGGTGGGTGGGGGAACCACACTCCTACGTCAAGTTGCGGTCGGTTTCAAAACTGCTCCAATTGGTCCACTGTTTTTTATGTTGTTAAATTGAAAAAAAAAGGACTGGGTGTGTTTATATCATCCTAATATGACATTCTATACACCATACCTACACATATGTCTGTCCAAACAGCTTGAAAAGTAGATTTTTCACCATAGGTGCCCTTTAAGAATTGTGCTGTTTAAGCTCATTTTAAATAAGTAGTTCGAACAATTGGCAAATGTCATCTTTTGAGCGTAAATTGGCAGAGAAAAACATAGCAGAGATCTTTCTTTAAGCAATATCATAAACATAACTTTATTAGGACTGTGTCTGTGACTTCATGCTTTTTATTTCTCTCTGATGCTCTGGATATCTACACTGTATTTTTGGATGCACTAAAAATGATGCATGCAACACATTTATGTTCCTGCCTTCTATAACTTTTTAAATTTTCCTAAGTTAGTATCTTAATATTCAGACATGTACAATACAGCTACTCTTTTAAAAGATACCACAACTTAATGGGTTACGCATCAACGGATGGATTATTGTGGGTATGTCAGGCTATCATGACTTGTGGCCAAATAAGGCAGGTTTGCTAATATTTCTATAATATTGCATGAGCTAAGTGACCTTAGCATATGCATTTTTTTTTAAGCAAGACAGTGGCTAACAAAAAAAATAAGGGTGAAATGTCTGTGCCACAAGCATCAACAATCAATGGAGCACCTACGAAAGACCATTTTCAAATGGGTTTTCTCCAAATGTTGTGTGTGATTGCAAGTATATAGATTGATAAAAACCATTATAATCTCTGTAAGTACATTATGAACCACTCATCGCTCCAGAGGCATGATTAAAAACATGGACATATATGGTGCTTACTTCAGTGTGTGAACATGAAGAATTTAGCATACAGTATGTCATATGAAACTCATTAAAATTCTGAAATTCAGTAGGGGGGGTCATAATATTTCAAACATGCAGTGCTTATAGAAAAATCATCATAGTCATTTGAAATAATTACTTTATTTGTCATACAGACTGAAATCAAATCACATTCCAAATAACTTTTCCAGCCTTTGAAACATTTCTGTGCCTTTCTACAACTTTATCCCAGAGGTCTTTTGAAAGCAGTAAAGATATAGATTTTTACAGGGTATGATGATTTTCTATAGCACTGTGTATATATAAACTACCTGACAAAAGTCTTGTCGCCTATCCAAGTTTTAGGAACAATAAATAATAACTTGACTTCTAGTTGATCATTTGGTATCAGAAGTGGCTTATATGAAAGGCGAAAGCCTCTAGATTATTTTAGGCTTTATTTTACCAAAATAAAATATGATCATGCCTTGATTTATAATTATTTAATTAGGACAGTAAGGTCTGACTTTGCTCAGACAAAAGTCTTGTCACTGAACAGAAATAATGTCCAGTATAGAATACTAAATAGAGAATAGAAGTCATGGTGAAGTGAAAAAATAATTAATATTGTGTATGACTCTCATAAGCTTGGAGGACTGCATCCATACATCTCTGCAATGACTCAAAGAACTTATTAATAAAGTCATCCGAAATGGCAAAGAAAGCGTTCTTGCAGGACTCCCGGAATTCAT
The DNA here is from genome assembly GCA_903798205.1 of Danio tinwini. NCBI lineage: Eukaryota > Metazoa > Chordata > Actinopteri > Cypriniformes > Danionidae > Danio > Danio tinwini. The sequence goes on along the minus strand of CAIGQZ010032451.1, from coordinate 1,163,023 downwards.
CAAGATTCTTTGGAGTCATCTTCAATGCCTCCTCCATCTTACCTCAGACATGTTCAATAATGTTCATGACTGGTGACTGGACAGGTCAATCCTGGAGCACCTTGACCTTCTTAGCTTTCAGGAACTTTGATGTGGAGGCTGAAGTATGAGAAGGAGCGCTCTCCTGCTGAAGAATTTGCCCTCTCCTGTGGTTTGTAATGTAATGGGCAGCACAAATGTCTTGATACATCAGGCTGTCGATGTTGCCATCCACTCTGCAGATCTCTCGCACGCCCCCATACTGAATGTAACCCCAAACCATGATTTTTCCTTCACCAAACTTTTTCTGTGAGAATCTTGGGTCTATGCTGGTTCCAATAGATTAATTAGGCAAGTTAGGGTAACTAGGCAAGTTATTCTATAATAATGCTTTGTTCAGTAGACAATCAAATAACATATATTGCTTAAGAGGGCTAATAATATTAACCTTAAAATGTTTTTTTATCATTACAAACTGCTTTAATTATATCCAAAATAAAATAAGACTTTCTTCAGAAGAAAAAATATTATAGGAAATACTGTGAAAATTCCTCAGTTAATCATTGTTTGGGAAATATTTTTAAAAAGTATAATAATTGTGACTTCAACTGTATAATTGTTATACACACTACAAGTAATTGATGTATTTAAAATTTATTCATGGGCTCTTTTCGAAGAATATATATTATATTTGTTTATTTTATTTGTTCAGATGTCACATTTTCTTTCTTTATTTTCTTATAGCTCAAAACCTGACATAAAACAATGCTTTTTTTCTGTCTTTGCAGAATGATGGCCGATGTTCAGTGTGTTACAGGATCTCATGTCTCCAAGACAGCTCTGACTCTGGGACAAGGTTCCCCCAGCAAAGAGCCCCCCGTTTTTACCCTCCCGCCCCGCAATACCCGTGTCTGCCAAGGGGGAACTGCGCACCTTGAGGGGAAGGTGAGACACATTCTTCATAATCATCCTGATCCAGATCCCCAGTAGTGCAATAAAGCAGACACTGCATCTGCCAATGAATTTCATTCAAGTCTCCCAAAAGTAATCTATTTTAGACACTAGCTCCAATAGCCAAGCGAACTGCCTTTGCTGTCTACAACACACACACACACACACACACACACACACACACACACACACACACACA
>CAIGQZ010032451.1:1139559-1161845 GCA_903798205.1 Danio tinwini | reverse complement strand
ACACACACACACACACACACACACACACACACACACACACACACACAGGCATCAGGCAGTTGTGAAAGAATGGCCTTGTTTTGCTGAGGGTTTACAGAAATATGTAATCCTTTTTTTCGAATGTCAAGCCTTCCTCCCTTGCCTTCAACTGATAGAAGAAACATATAAAATATTATGTAAGATTATATGATGAGTTTTTCCTTGAAAGATTCTTATCATGCAAACATCTGCATTTTATTACGTCCTGTGAGTGTGGAAGAGGTGCGTTTAGACACTTCCTAGCGGCCTCAGACAGACACAGCAGGCAAATATAGCAGAGGTTCCAGTAATATATGTGTCTGTGGAAGATCAGTGTGTGCTGTCTAAGGCCAGAGAGAGAGGAACATTTTCAGAGAGCCCGAGAGACTGAACTGCAGGTTTCAAGTATCTGCGCTAAATATGTGTCACCTTAAATCTTATAGAGAGGGGGCTTTTTGCAGTTAAACTGGTTAACCCAGGGACAGTGTGGGTTCATACCATTGTGAATGCATGATCATGCTCGGTAAGCTATGCAGGGAATTTCAGGGTAACACTTTACCTCAAGGGGTGTTCATAAGACTACTAGCATTATGCATTCGTCATTTACTCGGTTATGTCAATTTAATTGCAAAGATGACATGATTTGTTATGACAACTTGACATGAACAAGGACATCACAACCTGTTTTTATTTTGGTAATTTGTCTTGGTCAACTTGATACTACTAAAAAACTTGTCATAAATCTGTCATAAACATGACTGTCATAAATCCATAATAAATGTGTCAAACTAAGCAAAATAATCTGGGATATTCTGGGAAAACCACCGTTAGCCAACTAAGGTTGCAAGTTCCGTCGTTACAAACATAGTTCCTTGATTTGGTGTTTCCCAAATCCGTCGTTTCAACGAAAATTTGTAAACTGCATCGCAAACTTCCATGCTTGCAACTACACCTCTGGAGCTGTAGTTAGAATCATAGTTCCTGGCTGTGTTCTATTGCCAGTTACCCCCTATGCCCTATTGACTTAGAACATTCTAACATTTAAACTTGGAATGATTTTTAAAAAGCATTAAAGTCATCTCTCTTAGGTGTAATTTGCTTTTAAAGCATTTTTACAGTTCAGTTTTAGCGATCTTCATGTTTACAATTGCGCTCCCTTCGCAGTGCACTTTGAAAACAATGATGTCATTTTAAACACAGTCATGGCTCATGATGAAAGCAATAGGTGACCTATTATTTAAAAGTGGAATTTACGTCTCCAAAGCTTGTGAAAACAAAAAACATAGCATACGTTAATCGTTTGAATTTATAGTAGGTTATTTATTAAGTATCTGTACTGTATATGACATGGGCCTGTTGGATAAAACATTTCTGCAATGGTTTGCATGTGTCAAATTGTAAAAGTAGCCGTTAAAATAAATAAATAAATAAACAATATCCTACCTATATAATAATAATCGTCATCATCATTAATATTATTAATATTAGTGTTAAAGTATATTTTTTTTCATTTCCTAATAAATAATAAATTACATTTCATTTCTAAATAATTACCCTCATTATTTATTTATATGATTTATATATGATATTAGATTACGTGTTAGCTTTTGTAAGAGATTTTATGTTAATTAAAAATAGAATATGAAATATTCTCAATAATATTTGTAAAGCAAACATAGGGCCATTTACACATATTTCAATTAATATTGAAAACGAGTGCATGTTTTTAACAAAACTAATATTGGATTTTTTTTTAATGCGTGTGCGTGTAAAACAATATAATTTGCACAAAGAAATTATGGGGTTCTTCTCTAAAGTTGTTACTGTTAAAGTGTTACCCTGTTTAGAGCATCATTATGGGTGTTTTACGTTATAACTAACGTGGTTCAAACGATGGATCTGCGATAGAGAAACTATAGGTTTTGGGAAACACTCGTCACTACATCGTTCTTTTCCCAAAGATGCATCGGATAGTTCAGCCGCGAGTTACACCGTTGTTTGGGAAACGTACCCCAGAACAATTGAATTTATCAATTTTTTAACAAAGGGCCTGTTCACACATGATTTCTTTACCAGGCATTTTTCTGTAAATGTCTATGTGTGAAAGGAGGTAATGCTTCAAACTGTAAGTTCAGTAGTTCAGTTCTGTGAGAGGTTAAAACCCTCAAGAGTGACCTATAGGGTCACTAGCATGGTTTAGAATCATAAGTCATTGCAAAGCTTACGAATATTTGAGTGGAGGCATCATGAGGCCTAGACACATGGGTAAAGACCCCTCCCACTTGTAATTTGGAGAAATTTATTGACATGCAGAATACCAGACATTCCACTTCAGGTCACACAGTCCTAAGTAAAAAAAAAAATGTTTTTCTACCCACAGAGCTTCCATATGGCACAAGTGTTTTAAACAAGTATAATTCACCATTGCTCCGCAAGCATGAAGTGTTTTAGCAGAGACAGGAAAGCCCTGAGCACAGGTACAGCTGCTGTATTGGAGCGAGTTTGTTACAGCCGTCAGTGGAAAGTCTGACAGGGTCTCCTCTATCTTCATATGTTAGCACTTTGGCTGAATTCACACATTCTGAACACAGACAGTGGCTGTTTTAGCTATTAGTAGACATACACAGGTTGAGAACACTACAGCTGCATCTAAAATCGAATACCTTGCTACTATATAATATGTCAAAAACCTATGATATCTCATGGCAGTTCATAACTTTTTGGTTTAGTGGCTAATTCATATGAATTTGTATGATCTCAGTCGTACAATTTAGTATTATTTGCTTATCCCTTAATGAAGGTTGAGTTTAGTGGTGGGGTTTCGTGCTATCACCACTTTTAAAAAACATACATTTTTTATATGACTGAACTTGTACGAATTCCTATGAACTAGCCATTAAACTTACAAAATGTAAAATAGTTACGTTTCCCCATAAGATCAGGCTGCAAAAACAGTATGTGGCTAAGTAGGATGTTCGAATTCATAGTATTAGAAAACAGTAGGTGAGAATTACCCGGATGACGGAATACTTCTGGCGAGATTCTGTAGTGCACATCCAATGTATGCTACGCTATCCCATGATGCCATGTGAGAATTCATGAACTGGAGTGAAGTGACGCAACTAATGAAGAGTAATCCATCGATGCGCAGCTCTACAGATCCTGAACTATGCAAGCCAGTGGCGACAGCGGCGAGGAAAAAACTTCACCAATTGGCGTAAGTAAAGAATTAAAAAAAACCTGGCTCAGTTGGGCACGACCATTTCTCCTATGGCCAAACTTCTTGTGCAGAGCTGCAGTCTAGGCGCTGGAGGCTGGAGAATGCTAGACCTCAAGACTCGTCTGTCCCTGGAGCGTCACAGGAATCAGTCATATGCTCTCCACTCTTCCATGACCACCACAGCAGCTGCTCAGGATACGGCCTGGTCCAGGATTATGAATACCTTGGGATCATCTCGTCGCTGGTCTTGGATCGCATCAGTGGCGCTGCATAGTCTGAGGGCCTCGGAATGAGTACCCCCAGGTGGAAATAGAGAATAAAGAGGATAATAAGCGTAGCTGCTGTTCATAGTGTATATAAACGAGATGCAAGAACCTGTGTGGGGCACACTCATGCGTCATACCACTAAGTGAGTGTATGCTTTGCTAAAAAGATACATTTTTAATCTAGTTTTGAACTGTGAGAGTGTGTCTGAGCCTCGGACATTATCAGGAAGGCTATTCCAGAGTTTAGGGGACATAAATGAGAAGGCTCGACCTCCTTTCCTCGACTTTGCTATTCTAGGTACTACTAGAAGCCCTGTGTTTTGAGATCTTAAGGAGCGGGTTGGATTGTAGAGAGACTGAAGGTTGGTTAGATAAACAGGAGCTAGATTATTTAACGCTTTATAGGTAAGCAGCAATATTTTATATTCAATACGAAACTTAACAGGCAGCCAGTGTAAAGAGGATAAAATTGGGGTGATATGATCATATTTTCTAGACCTGGTAAGAACTCTGACAGCTGCGTTTTGTACTAGCTAAAGTTTGTTAATAGAGGATGCTGGGCAACCAGAAAACAGAGCATTACAGTAATCCAGCTTAGAAGTCATAAAAGCATGGACTAGCTTTTCTGCATCTGATATGGATAGCATACTTCGTAACTTAGCAATATTTCTCAGATGAAAGAAGGCAGTTTTTGTGACATGGGATATGTGATATTCAAAAGTTAAATTGCTGTCTAATATGACACCCAGATCTTTTATAGTAGAGCTAACGCTAACTTTGTATCCCTCTAATTGCAGATTGAGTTGTGAGAACTGCTGTGTACAGGATTTAGGCCCAATAAGTAATAATTCTGTTTTGTCTGAGTTTAAGAGAAGAAAATTGTTGGTCATCCAGCCTTTAACATCTTCAATACACTCAGTTAGCTTAGACAGTTCAGACATCTCATCATGTTTAGTTGAAACATATAATTGAGTATCATCTGCATAGCAGTGAAAGCTGATCCCATGTCTTCTAATAATGTCTCCCAGGATCATGGAAACAAATTCAAACGACCCTTCATGAGCAGTTAAATACTGCGTTCCGTGTACTGCCTCACAGCTTGGCAGGTCTGGAAAGCATGTGCAGTCATGAATAATTAATAAGCAGGCTCTTCTCATAGGGTAAGAAAACGCAGCTATGAATAATAATGAGAAACAGACACGTCATCTTTGGACAGGCAGAATTGTATCCCACCTCAATAATGATTTTAAACAATTTAGCTGACAAAAAAATTATCCAGTTTTCCCCACAATTAAAGCTGAATCTCACATTCACACACACACACACACACACACTCATCCACCTATAGCGCATGTCTTTGGACTGGGGGAAACTGGAGCAGCCGGAGGAAACCCATGCGAACACAAGGAGAACATGCAGACTCCACACAGAGATGCCAACTTAAACCAGCGACCTTCTTGCTGTGAGGCGACAGTGCTAACCACTGAGCCACCATGCTGCCTACTAAAGGCTTTCATTTTCTCATATTTGCAACCAAAAGAGCAATAATTAATATTAAATTTCCTATGTTATTTTTGTGTTTCTGAAATCATTTTTGCACCTAATTTCGATAAACGTCCTTTTAACTTTTTTTTTACCCTTTATTCAAATCCTTTTACAACATTTGACTTGAGGTTATGAGTTTTCAGTGTGCTGTGGTCCGCTCTAGTCATTCTTTGAGACAGCAATAAGAGAACAAACAGGGATTAAAATACCTTTGTCTTGTGACTGCTAGTTTCCTGTTGTACTCTTGTTTTCTTTCAGGCTACTGAGAGATGAAGTCAAGCATCAGACATTACACTGAGACATGAGGGTTCATTGCAGTTTTTTTAATAAGCTTACTTAAAGGGATAGTTCACCCAAAAACGAAAGCTTACTCACCCTAAAGTGGTTTCAGGAGCTTCTTTTATACTGTTGATCAAAAAAGACATTATGTAGAAAAAAAATAGAAACCTGTAATCATTTACTTCTATAGTAGGAAAAACAGGCTTTCCATTTTTTTTTCTAAATATCTTCTTTTGTGTTCAACAGAAGAAAAAGACTCATTAAAATATTCATATACAGTTGAAGTCAGAATTATTTGCCCCCTTGAATTATTAGCCCCCCTGTTTATGTTTTTCCATGATGACAGTAAATAATATTTGACTAGATATTTTTCAAGATACTTCTATACATCTTAAAGTGGCATTTAAAGGCTTAACTAGGTTAATTAGGTTAACTAGGCAGGTTAGGGTATTAGGCAAGTTATTGTATAATGATGGTTTGTTCTGTAGACTACCAGAAAAAATATATAGCTTAAAGGGCACCTATTTTACCCCTTTTTTAAGATGTAATATTAATATTATGGTTCTTCTGAGTGTGCCAGTTTAAGTTTAGTTCAAAACACAATTCAGATTTTTTTATTATGATGTGTTAAAAAGTGCCATTTTGGGGGCGTGTACACAGTTTGCTGTTTTAGGGGCGTGTTGCTTCACATGAAAATTAGTTTCGACTTCCCGCCCAACTTAACAAGGGGGCGGAGCCAAGAGCTCCCCCGCTTAGTGCATTGCACTAGACAGGCAGACAGAGAGAAGCAACATGACTGAGTGTACCACCCAGCTGTACATGTACGACTCGGACACAGACCAAGCAGAGAGTACAAAATCATTTGTGTCTTTGTAGAGTTTTACAGCCAGCTGTGTGCTAGTTTAAAGCTCCGAGCCTGTAGCCTACACCGAGACTAATAAAGCACACTGAATTTACTTTGACTGAAGGGCATCACACACCGGATGCACCGCGACACGGCGCGCACATGACAGTTGAAAGTATTGCACACTTGCAGCGTCGGTGTGTCACCTGTTAGAAACTTATGTTTAGAATTCAAAAAAGCATGCCGCTGCGTGGCGCGACACTGCTTGTCGCCGAGCAGCACTTCTGGTGTACGACCTGCTTGAGGCTAAAACTAAAGGGCGTCATAAACCGGGCGCGCCGCTCAGAGCCACGACGCGGCGCACATTCGCATGTTATTTAAAATGAAACTATTCAGATAACGCTCTGTGGCGCGGCAGAAATATGAACAGTGTCCTGAGCAGGGCCAGCGCGTCCATAGAGGCGACCTAGGCGGCAGAATAGTGAGCAAACCCCCCAGTCCTTACTTTTATCCGCGACAACGCTAAATGCATGGCGCTGCGCGTCGTTAGTTCGTTATTTCCAATGGAGGGACGAGCACATGAGGCAGCGCGCTCGCACTTTTCAGCTGCACCTAGTTAAGATGACAGGGAGCTTCTGTGACCGCGGGAAATGCAAACCGCTGAAGTTTAAGGAAGACACAATGAAAAGTACACATGTATGCAAACCCACCAAAACTCACAAACACTGGCGGCAAGGAGAGCAATAATGTGGTGAATGTTGAGCCCAATGAGCCTTACATCTAAAAATAGAGCAAGGGTGTTTCTTTGGTGACGTCGCTTTGACTCACACGCTGAAAATGGTGGACGTGAAACAACATACTGAGGATATGGTAATGCACACCTGTCAATCAATATTGGTGGGCGGGGGGACCGCACTCCTACGTCAAGTTGCGGTCGATCTCAAAACTGCTCCAATTGGTCCACCGTTTTTATGTTGTTAAATTGAAAAAAAAGCACTGAGTGTGTTTATATCACCCCAATATGACGCTCTATACACTATACCTACACATATGTCTGTCCAAACAAAAGTAGATTAAAAAAAAGTAGATTTTTCACCATAGGTGCCCTTTAAAGGGGCTAATAATTTTGACCTTAAAATGGGTTTTAAAAAATTAAAAACTGCTTTTATTCTAGCCGAAATAAAATAAGCTAATATAATAAAAAATATCATAGAAAATACTGTGAAAATTTTCTGAGTAATATATATATAAAAAAGAAACAACATTTCAAAGGGGGGCTAATAGTTCTGACTTCAACTGTAGATCAACCAAAACGTAAAGGGATAGTTCACCCTAAAATGTAAACTGTCATCATTTTTGCTTGTTACAAACCTTAAGTGAGTTCTGCTGATGCTGGGTGAAAATAAGAGGAAGCCACAACAAACAGATACATGCAACAAAAATAATAGTTTATTAAACAACGATTAAGGGTGGGTGGTGCGGCGGCACAGTGTATGGCGCTGACGCCTCACAGCGAGAAGGTTGCTGGTTCAAGCCCCGGCTGGGTCAGTTTGCATTTCTGTGTGAAGTTTGCATGTTTTTCCCGTGTTAGCGTAGGTTTCCTCGGGGTGCTCCAGTTTCCCCCACAATCCAAAGACATGTGGTATAGGTGAATTGGGTAAGCTAAATTGTTTGTAGTGTATGTGTGTGGATGAGAGTGTATGGGTGTTTCCCAGTGATGGGTTGCGGCTGGAGGAGCATCTGCTGCGTAAAACATATCTTGGAAAAGTTGGCGGTTCATTCAGCTGTGGCGACCCCAGATTATTAAAGGGTCTAAGCCGAAAAGAAAATGAATGAATGAATGAATGAATGAAGGGGCAGCACGGTGACACAGTGGGTAGCGCAACCGCCACACAGCAAGAAGGTCGCTGGTTTAAGCCCCGGCTGGGTCAGTTTGCATTTCTGTGTGGAGTTTGCATGTTCTCCCTGTGTTCGCGTCGGTTTCCTCTGGGTGCTCTGGTTTCCCCCACAAGTCCAAAGACGTGGTATAGGTGAATCGGGTAAGCTAAATTGTTTGTAGTGTATGTGTGTGGATGAGAGTGTATGGGTGTTTCCCAGTGATGGGTTGCAGCTGGAAGGGCATCTGCTGTGTAAAACATATGCTGGAAAAGTTGGCGGTTCATTCAGCTATGGTGACCCCGGATTAATAAAGGGACTAAGCCGAAAAGAAAATGAATGAATGAATGAATATAGAAAGGGCAGCACGTTGGCTCAGTGGTTAGCACTGTCTCCTCACAGGAAAAAGGTCAATGGTTCGAGCCCTGGCTGGACCAGTTGGCATTTCTGTGTGGAGTTTGCAAGTTCTCCCCGTGTTGCCGTGGGTTTTCTCCGGGTGCTCCGGTTTCCCCCAAGGTCCAAAGACATGCGCTATAGGTGAATTGAATGAGCTAAATTGGCCGTAGGGAATGTGTGTGAATGGATGTGTATGGATGTTTCCCAGTACTGGGTTGCGGCTGGAAGGGCATCCACTATGTAAACCTAATGCTTGATAAGTTGGTGGTTCATTCCGCTGTGGCGACCCCTGATGAATAAAGGGACTAAGCCAGAAAAAAAAAAAGTTTCTGTTGATGTTTATCTTTGTGCCTCTACATATGTGTGTTTGTGCAGTCAGTGCCACAGGCTGCCCGCAAGCAGTTTATGGATTTATGTGAGGCACTTGCCAAAAGCACATGCTAGAATCAGTTTTTAATCATCATAATTGTGGCAGGTCTTGGACAGGATAAACTTCAGTCGAGCGTCTGACTCTGTGAGACAAGGTCACAGTGTGAGTTCACAATGTAGCATTTTCTCTGACGCTCTCATGAGAAGCAGATACATTTCTCAGCACAACAGTGCCTCTCAACTTTACACTCCTCTATATATCTTGCCAAAAGTGGGGAAGTGCTCAAAGCAGACAGCAAAAACGTTTAATACATAGGGAATATTTTGTGAATCATATAAATTACATTATCAAACATGGATGCTTTTACTGAAATGGGTTGGATTGGAGAAATGAGTGAAAATAGCACAGTTGATTTATGGTTCTAAAAATGTTCCCCTAAAGTTCCCATTTAAGTTATATTTTTGGAATAACAATCAAAACGTCCAGTTTTTTCGACTATACATTCGTGTTTTATTGTAATGATCTCATTCTAAATTAAAAGTAAAAGTAAAACTTTTCAGTCTCATGTTAAATTAATGTTTTCAGAACATTATATCAAACATCATTATCTTTACATTATAACAACGGTCTAAGATTGTTCTCAGTGAGCCAAATCAAATTCTTCATAACAGGTTGTTGATTGTTATGTTAGTAGCTAAGTTGTTTTTATTGGCTGCATAACGATCTGTCAAAAGAGCTTACTCCTACAGGCTGGTTTATACTTCTGCATTGAGCGATCGCCATGATGCCTTGCACATAGTCGTGCATTTATACTTCTGCGTGCTGTTTGTGTTACTCTGCAATAACACTTCGGAAACGCTGGCTGGCAGTATGTTATGTTATGTTCCTCTGTATCAAGTTTCTTCGCTACCTTAATGTACAAGTAGCTAAAACTCGCTCATTCAGCGGTGGGAACCGGCAGACATGCAACAACATTAATCTTAAGGTAAGCACCAAACAAAAGTTTCCATTCGGAGCTTTCCATCTTGGGTTCGTGGCTCTCAGCACTGCCCACACTCGTCACAGCTACCAAGCCAACCAATCATAGAGCTTGCGCTATGCGTCATTGCAATGTGTAATATCTTTTTTTGAGAGGTATGAGTTAGTGTCGGCCATTGGTGTCTATAGCTATGTTTCCATCCAAAGACGGATTTTTTTTCATCAAGGATTTCTGAAAAGATATGTGTGCACACTATACTGCTGAAAACATACATCACGTGACCATTCTGTTCTGTTGCCAGTTCTCAAGAACAACTACTTCATTCACAAACATAGCCCACCAGGCACTGGCTCTTTCTGGTCTGACCAAATCCAGTATTCTAAATAGGGCTTACGGTTGGTGACCACTATAATAATAGCTTGCCCCTTCCAAATGGACCCAGCTGCTGTATTGTAAAATCCAATGTTTAACTTCACAATCGCTCATAAAATGGACAACAATGTGACCAAAGCTTCCATTTCTGTGTCCATGTTATTATTTACAGGTCATCAGGACAGGTTTGTCATTAGCATTATAGTTATGAATAAAGGAAGGATATGCAAAGACCCCAATCAGGGATTGAATGCTGACCACTCCTCTGTTTTCAGATGTCTACACTGACATAGAGCATTAGCACTGCTTTGCTTTAGCCCTTTGGAGCTTTTGTATCACCCTGTCTCGATGCGTGCTTCCCAGTCAACTCCCTTGTTGAGTAGTTAGGGCACTGATCAGGAAGCCAACACATTTTAAGTGTCGTCTCTATCGCAAAATTTGTCCAGTTCACTGTAACATTTGCTCCCTGAAAAGTCTTACAATCCACCATTAAAATCAGAGTGCATCAATGTGCACTACGTTCCCTTAACAGAAGCGCAAAACATGAATCCTGTGAACCAAATAATCTTACAAGAGATGTTTATATTTAGCAAGGATGAACATAGCTAGACAGGTTAAGAACATCTAGCAAACCTTTATAATTGTTTAAAAAGGTAGAAATGATGTTAGTGTATGAAACAATCACAGTATCCTTGTTTATTTCTATAACACTTTTAGAATGTAGATTGTGTCAAAGCAGCTTAACATAGAAGTTCTAGCAAATGTAAACTGTGTCAGTCCAGTTTTCAGAGTTGAAGGTCAGTTTAGTTCAGTTCAGTGTGGTTTAAATTTAAATCCAAACACTGAAGAGCAAATCCATCGATGCTCAGCTCCACAATTCCCAAAAACAGGCAAGCCAGTGGCAACAGCAGAGAGGAACAAACTTCACCAATTGACAAAAGTGAAGGAAAATAAAACCTAGAAAGAAACCAGGCTCTGTTGGGCACGATCATTTCTCTTCTGGCCAAACGTCTTGTGCAAAGCTGCAGTCTAGGCACTGGAGAACACTGGACATCCATCGTGGAGAAGCTGCAGGTGTGTGTAGGTCACCAGCAGGTTTTCAGGCTGGTCCACGGGATCAATGCGGAGACTCTTCTGTCACTGGGGTCTTTCTAGAATCAGTCTGTCATACTTGTAGACAAGGATGGTTATCGTTTATCAGTTTTATTCAAAACAAGTCACTGAATAAAAGTGAGGAAGCAGAAGAGTAGTGTCAATACTGTTTTCTACAGCTTGTAATGTAAACATCTGATGTTAGCGATCTCACACACAGTTCGTTCATGGGAACATCAGAAGGTGAGTAAACAAACACACAGTTCAGCAGATCTTTAAGTAAACACCATATAAGAGTAATCACTTCTGTACATCAGTGTGAACGATTCAAAGGCACATAAGGAACATCCCTGGAAGAAGCGGAGGAGAGGACGAAGGAGTGAAGGTGAGGACAACCATCCGACTTCAATACCGGCCGATGAGTGGAAGAATGAGGTGGGTTTATATAGTGTCCTTGATAATGGGGCACAGGTGCAGGTGATTAGAAGGCCGGCGATGGTTCGCAGGATTGGATAGAGTAGGTTTGTGAGGAAGAGCTGTGATTGGTGGAGCAGGAACGAGCCGAGGGTGTGACACAGTCCCATGCTCTCCACTCCTCCATGACCACTACAGCATCTGCTCAGGATTATGGAGACCTCGAGATAAAAAAAACAGACTAACATAAGCGTAGATGGCGTTCAAATTTGTCTTTTGGGAAGTGTTACTAGCTTCGGTTGTATCAGATTTTGAACAGATTTTTGCTGCTTGTTCAAACTACTTATTTAAAATGAGCTGAATCCAAACAATTCTTGAGTTTTTTGGGCGACAACTTAATTGTTTTATGTTCAATCCACTTAAATTTGTAAAAACAATTAAGGTAACAATTGATTTGTGTTGAGACAATACAATACAGTGTATTATTTGCTTTTAAAAACTTTGTAAATGTATTATTCGAAAAATATTAGTTCTGCTATTGTTTATTATCTCATGATTCAATGTTGTGTAATGATGATGTTCTCATGATATGCTTCCAATGTGTAGTAAATCAAGCTCACCATTGTCCTTACCACCGCCTGAATTAGTGTACAACCTAATGATCCATGACCTGGGAAGCAATAGGGAACTGATTAAGACGCACCCTATCCCTCTACATCTTCACCATGAGCTCCTCTTTTATTGGCTCACCTCTGTCCATAATCCCTGGTTTACACAGTCAGTACACAGCCTGTCTATAGTCTGGGTCCCTATCTAGCTCTCAACCCCATCCTTACCACCTGCTCTCTCCACTCATCATTTCACCTGGATTCCTTTACACCTTATATTCTACAAAATCCTCCAAAGCCCCCTCCCTCCTCAGTTGGATTATTCAGGTTATGAGAACATGTTTTCCTGGTCACGGTTATTGATTTTTATTGTGTCATTCTCTTGCTGATAAGGTCTAGCTTCCCTAGTTTTGTTGGTTGAGAATTATTTGCAGCTGTCTCTGATTATATTTGACGTTTTATTCCTTTCTAAGTTTTTGACTTTGTTTATTATTTACACTACATTTACTCGTGTGATCTCCTGTTTATTCCTTGGTGATTAATTATTAAAGGCAGTTTATGTTTTCTACTCCATTATACAGTATAACATACTCAACTAAAAATAACGTTTGAATACACACACTGGCCACTTTAATAGATACACCTTACTAGTACCGTGTTGGACCCCCTTTTGCCTTCAGAATTGCCTTAATCCTTCGTGACATAGATTCAACAAGGTACTGTAAATATTCCTCAGAGATTTTGGTCCATATTGACATGATAGCATCTTGCAGTTGCTGAAGATTTGTCGGCTGCACATCCATGATGCGAACCTCCCGTTCCACCACATACCAAAGGTGCTCTATTGGACTGAGATCTGGTGACTGTGGAGGTCATTTAAGTATAGTGATCTCATTGTCGTGTTCAAGAAACCAGTTTGAGATGATTGGCGCTTTATGACATGGCGTGTTATCCTGCTGGAGGTAGCCATCAGAAAATGGGTACACTGTGGTCATAAAGAAATGGTCAGCAACAATTCTCAGGTTGGCTATGGAGTTGACACGATGCTCAATTTGTACTAATGGGCCCAAAGTGTGCCAAGAAAATATCCCCCACACCATTACACCATCACCAGCAGCCTGAACCGTTGACACAAGGCAGGATGGATCCATGCTTTCATGTTGTTGATGCCAAATTCTGATCCTACCATCTGAATGTGGCAGCAGAAATCGAGACTCATCAGACCAGGCAACGTTTTTCCAAACTCCTATTGTCCAATTTTGGTGAGCCTGTGTAAATTGTTGCCTCAGTTTCCTGTTCTTAGCTGACAGGAGGTGGCACCCAGTGTGGTCTTCTGCTGCTATAGCCCATCCACCTCAAGGTTGGATGTGTTGTACATTCAGAGATGCTCTTCTGCATATATTGGTTGTACTGAGTGGTTATTTGAGGTCCTGTTGCCTTTCTATCAGCTGGAACTAGTCTAGCTATTCTTCTCTGACCTCTGCCATCATCAAGGCATTGTGCCCACAGAACTGCCGCTCACTGGATATTTTTTCTTTTTTCTGACCATATGATATGGTTGTAAATCCCAGTAGATTAGCTATTTATGAAATACTCAGATTAATTTAGATGTGTGATCAGTCATTTTTTTTGTAGTATATTTTATTGCATACAGGTAGTACTTACATTGTAAACAGTTTGAAACATAGACAATTCTTATAAGCATATAGTATATTGTGCTTTATGTTTTCTATATACACTGACTCTTAAGATTTCAATTGTTCATGCAGAAGCAAAAATGTTGTGCAAAAAATGGTTTGCTGGTCCTCAGCATGGGGAAAGGAAGTGCCTGTGGATCAGCTACACCAGCTCAGTTTTGCTTAAATGAATGGAATTCATGTAAGTTTATGCGTTTTAGCAGCATTTTTCAACTTTCAAAAATGATGTGCTTGCAAGGGCATTCATGTCCGTATGTTACACACACAATAAGAGTTTAATACTAGGGTTATTGGTTTGTCATTAACTTGTACTGTATGACTAACAATAACAGTAAAGTAATGTTACACCCACACAGCATTCTCTCTCTGTTTGTGAGAGGCAGTCATTGACTTTATGAAAAATTGGACACAACAGGAACTTATTGGATACAGATGTGGTACACTTTTACTTACACACATTTACGGCTCACTTTTCGTCTTTCTCTTTGTCTGTTTTGTCTTTCTCTCAGTTTAACATTTCTCTGTCTACTTTATTTTGACCATCACATCAGTCTTGTATGTGCAGACGAAATTCATGAACATGAAATAGCTAAATCTGGTGCCATTTACACTAATGCATTTTATAAAACACAAGTTTTATTATGGTTACATGTGGCTTCCACACTATTCCAGCATCTTTGACCCATGAAAAAGTAGCTTTTAAAAAATGCTAAAGACTCATTTTTAATTTGAAAATGCTGGTGTTGCATTTAAGTATATTGCTCTCTTACCCCACCATGCAGCACAATTTGTATGATACTCTTTTTACTTCAAATATTGGTTCAAATTTGACAATCAAAAAAAAAAGGACTGAACTGACATCATTCAGAAAAAAATCTGGCCAAAACAAAGTACTTTTTGAGTTTGTTTTGGCAGTTTAAAACAGCTCACTTTTTGGGAGAGTTTGTTTTGGTCCTAAATTCCTTTGAGCTAAAATTGGTCCATGATGATTGCGCAATCGGTAGGCATATTCTAGAACAGGGATGGGCAAACTTGATCTTGGAGGGCCAGTGTCCTTGCAGACTTTTGCTCCAACACTAGTCAAACACGCCTGAACAGACTAATCAGTGTCTTCAAAGCTACAGGCAGTTGTGTTTGATTAGGGTTCGAGCAAAAGTCTGCAGGGACACTGGCCCTCCAGGATCAAGTTTGCCCATCCCTGTTCTAGAACTTCACACCGGAGCGGGTTACTGATGTATCTGCACCTGCATGGTGCAAATTACTTAAAAAATTGTCAAAAATCTTTTTTGAAATTGACTTTTCAAAATCCCCCCTCCCACAGGAGCATTGATGTGCATGACTAGGGCCTGTGCACATGAACACAGGTATTTTCAAAACCACACTTTTTTTCTACGCGGTTTCAGTTTGTCCACACGAAAATAGAGTATTGGGTGACTGAAACTTTAAGAAAACTCTAGTAGGTGTGATGTTTTTTTATGATGTCAGTGCACACAGTTTTTTCCTTTCTAATTGGCCAATACGGCTGTGTTCACACGAAACACGTAAGTGTCAGACTCCCGTGTTGTGTCATGTGATCTTCCCCCATGTTTCCATGCTCCATGTGTGTTTATTTGTATCACGTGACCCCTTTGTTTTAGTTCCCGCTGTTTGATAATGTTCCATAAGTCTCACCTGTGTTCCTTCCCTGTATGTAATCACTCCTATCATATCCCTTGTATTTAAGTCCTTGTGTTTGGTTTAGCTCCTTGTCCACTATTCTAAGTGATGTCTGTCTACACCCCATGTCGGTACTGCGTCTCCTGTGTTTTACATGTCTTCTAAGTGAGTGCTTATAAATAAATCTACGTGTTTGATAAACCAGTTGCTTTCCTGAAATAGCCCAGGCGTGACAGTAAGATATGAATGAGGCAAATTTATGGCAAACATATCCACCTCTGTTCTCATGTTTGCATTGATTTGTATGCAATTTACTAGTGACATACTTGATTCGTCTTTGGTGTGAGTATTAGTGTCATTATCTCCACTTGTTGGTTTGGCGTGCAGGGAAAACCGTTTAAAACAACCCAAGCTCATTCTGAAAACATACCTCTATTTACATTACAGGAGAGTGCCAAATATGTCCCAGGAGGTACACTTATTAGCTTTTTTTGTTTTCACAAATCCACTAGAGGCCGCTGTGTACACTTTTTGAGATCTCAAATTCCTCTTCCGAGGGCCATTTTCACCTGCTCTTTTCATGTAAATCCACCAGAGGCCGCTGTCGACTGACTGACTGATTGACCGACTAACCAACTGATCCCCGCATCCATCCACTTACCTAAACCCAACCAATAGTGTTTTAAAAAGCAATGATTAACCAGTGCCCACCCAAACCCAGCTAACAATGTTTTAAAAAGCAATCCAGAAATGAAAAGCCCCCTGATTTTAACCACGTTTTCAGATTTTACCACATTCTCACCCTGTTATTTGCTTATTTGTTTAATTTTTTGGCTTTTGTTTTTGTTTTACCTGCTTTCTGGAACTGTTCTTCATCAGTTAACTCCTCTCTGCATATCAAGTCCGCCAACGTATCTGGCGAACTACTGGGCAAGCTGGTAACTGTGAGGCAACAGTGCTAACCACTTAGCCACCATGATAAGTTTAATATATGTTATATTCAATATAAAAAAGTACATGGTAGTCGGTGCTAATATCACACTGTGCCCACGGTGAACTGAGTTCAATTCCTGGCTCGAGGTCATTTGCCGATCCATCCCTCCTGTCTCTGCTCCATATTCATTCATGTATTCCTTTCTGCTGTCCTTTACAATTAAAGGTGAAAATACAATAATTACAGGGTGGCTGAGATAGATGACGATTATTCACTTTCACATTAGCATCCCTATCTCTCTTTTTTTACCGGGTTATGTTTATTCATGTTGTAAACTTTAAGAGTAAGGCTTCTAAAACATGAATATCTAAAGGTGCGATAGTTAAATGACAATTCAAGAGTTCACACTTAGCTGATGATTGATTATAAGCAAGTTTGGCATGCTGTCCCGAGAGAGAGCCCTGAGCTCAAAAGGTCCTTGAGCCCTGGGCTCCCTCCCATTTGCAGGGTGAGAGGGGAGCTTTGAGCTCAGGTAGATCTCGAGAACTCCCCCCTTTTGTAAGAGTTGATGACAGAAAATAGTCGCTACGGAGAGATATGCTGATGGATAAAAGTTTGACTATTGCTAAATTTAGATTGTTCAATTAACTTGTAGTGCATGTTTTTGGAACGTGGGAGGAAACCGGAGAACCCGGGGGAAACCCACTTAAGCACAGGAAGAACATGCTAACTTCACACAGAAATGACAGCCAGTCTGTTAAAGGACTTGAACTGGTGACGTTCTTGCTGTGAGGCCGCAGTGCTAGTCACTGGGCCACCGTGCCGCCCTATGAAAGGAAAAGAGGAGGAGTAGGGGTGGAAGGGGGGATTCTTCAAACGAAGATGACTGTAGTAAGAAACTCTGGCTCTTTATAGTGGGTTAGAAATCGTCTGATTGGTTGGTCATACATGGTTAATGCATGGCCAGCCGTGTTCAATCATAATCACGTGATCCTCTCGAAATTAGTTTATAAATAAACTTCACTTGTTTTCAGTTGCCACATTTAGTTGTATGTTGATTTCTGTGCAACTTGCTACTTTGCACTTCTTACACATCTAGTTGTAAGTAGATTTTTGTACTTGGATCTGTGCTCCTTTCTACACTGGATTGATAAATGAGTTCCACTATGTCTGCTTGCTGATGTTAGTGTAACGTTTAGGAATTTGTGCTGCACAGACAATTAGTACCAGGAATGTAATTTATTATTATTATTATTATTAACTAAAGGTGGTAGTTTATGCATAAAAGAAAATTATTAAAGTAATGTTCAACATTTTCATAAACATCTGTGTATCTGCAGTTTATATTACATAATAGTGATTCAGCACATTTTTTTAAAGGTTAGTTTGAAATTACTTTGTTTAATCAACCAAATTATTTCCTGGGTTTTGTA
Source organism: Danio tinwini (assembly GCA_903798205.1). Lineage (NCBI taxonomy): Eukaryota > Metazoa > Chordata > Actinopteri > Cypriniformes > Danionidae > Danio > Danio tinwini. The sequence goes on along the minus strand of CAIGQZ010032451.1, from coordinate 1,143,847 downwards.
TCACCACAGTTGCTAAATGTATCTAAATGCAGAAAATGGAAATCAAGTCAAACGTGGTATGTATTATATTCATATGTTAAATTAATATATGTCATGAGGTGAATCATGGCATGCTAACAGTATTACAATAAACTGCATATATGCTGTTACGTTGACAGATGTTATTGCACTGAATGCTCCAAATTAAAGTACTAGTTTGATAAAATAAAGAAAAGATGATGATAAAACATAAAGGCACTGGAACAGAACAGGTTCTGTGCAGTGGAGAGCAGCATGTGTTAATGGTATCAGTGTGTTTGAGTGCTCTGGGAGCCTCTGAACTGATTGTGCTGCAGTATTTCAGGTACATGACCTCGCCAGGTTTTAATGCTGAAGGTGAAGCCAGGAAAAAGTGATAACAGGAAAGAAACGCAGGGAGAAACATGAGGTTGAATTCACAGTAAAACAACAGCCTTATGTTTCGGCCCACTACCCAGTGGAATGTGAGTGGTGCGTATCAGTTTACTGTGTAAACGTTCTTGACCTGAGGGACGTTTAGAGCAACCGTGCACTGCCTGTTAAAGCTACGATAGTTAATTACAATGCCTTAAAGCATAGAGAGCACAGTGCAGAAATTCATCTCACTTCTGTCTGCCTTGTCTGACAATTAATTTATCCTAAAGCCACAAAATGTACGATTTGTTTCATTAAATATTCATAAACCACTAGAAGTGTTGTATATTTTGCTGATTATGTACTTACAGTACATTGTCCTAAATGTTTAGAACAATGTTCAGATCCAGTGAAACATACAATTTTAACTAGTGACATAGACTGTTTTCTGTGTGGCCTTGTTTACTCAATTCATTTAACCCTTATTTCTGTGGCGTTTTTTTACAATGTAGATTGTGTCAATGCAGCTTAACATAGGTGAAGAATATAGAATAAAAAGCCATAACAATATGCATTCCATCAAGTCAGAGAGACAGGAGAGTAGTGGTAGAATCCTAGCGTAGTTCTAGGTAAATTATTGTTTCAGTTCAGTTTAGTATTTAGGGCACTGCCAAAGTTCAGATTAGATTCATTCGGATCATTGTAATGCAAATATCACTGTTAAAGGCAGACACTAGAGAGCAGCTCCAACAGTCCCAACCAAGCAAGCCAGGCCAGCAGGGGCAAGAAAACAAATAGCCACCAACTGATGTAAGTGAGGAACAAACCTTGTGAGAAACCAGGTCACCTTGGCCAAAACTCCTGGACAAAGCTGCAGTTTGAACATCGGAGACTTCCGAAGGATGAGCGTCTATCATGGAGGTCCAGATACAGATAGGTCATCGGGCAGGTATCCAAAGGGATCAATGCAGAAACTGGTCTGTCATGGGGTCTTTACAGGAATCAGTTTTGAAGCTCTCTATGCTTTCAGGATCAAAGATTATGGGAACCGTGAAATAAGAAGAAACAGATTAAAATATCTAATAACCTCACAGACCCTTGAATTCTGGTTTGGTTTTATATAAGCAAGGAAACACTCTGCCTTTAAACCATTTTTAACTTGTTTTGTTTGCTGTGTGTACGATAAAGTCTTGTTAGTCATACTTCTTCAGTTGTATGTCTTAATCCCATCCACTCTATTAAATCAATGCCTTAAGTGAGGAATAGCGGCATTGCAAGTGTGGTGCGACAAACAGGAGGTTATTTTGTCTATTAATTTCTTTATTCATTGACCACACACTAAAAAGAATAGCATGTTTAAATGTACGCTTTAATAAAAAAACAAAAAACAGATGATGAATAAAATGTAACGTGGATCAATTAGTAACCTACGAGAATTAATCTCATTCTGAAGAGCACACGTCATATCGCTGCGTCATAGTGCAGATGTAGAAAGCTGAATGCTTTCGTCATGTTGACATTACTTGAAGAGGATGTACTTTCACCCTCACTGACCTTGTTTTTACTAATATGTGAATTGTTTTAACTTATAATGAACTTTAATTCAAATTGGACAGTGCACATTTAATTTCTAAACTGAAAGCATCTCCTGCATTCACAGTACTGGCGACACCACCACTATATTACTCTCACTTTCAATTTTGCTTATGAATTTCATACATTGAGCTTAGAAATTAGAATATGTGCTTAAACACACCAGGATACACATTGCCTGGGAGAAAATATAATGTACTTAGTAAACCAACCCTGTGTAAAACGTATGTAATGTAATTGTAATGTAATAAGTGTTTGAAATTCTACAGCTGTCTTTTGTGTGCAATATTAGGCAGAACATATAATTTTATTTAAATAGTGTAAATGTTATTTAAACAAACATTTTACAATAATTTATAGTATTTGTCTTGCAGTTTTTATTGTGCATTTGTGCTTTTTTTTCAGGAGTTTGCATCTAGATTACTAGTTTTGCATGTTGTTTGCTTAAGCAATTGCTATATATGTACACATTTTTTATTATTTTTATTTATTATTATTTATATTTTTCAATATTGTGCACATCCCTAATGAATAAATTACATGAAATAAATTTAAAAAAAGTTAAAAGCAAGACTTCCAAGGGGGAGAATTGACGAACAAGTTTGAGAAACAATGCCTTAAATAATCAATGTTGTGTGAAATTATTTATGTAATGCAGCAGGTTATACTTTGAGCTCCTCATATAGGACTGATTACCTCAGCATATTATTGAAAAGCATGAATATAAAACAATTAAAATGGCTGAATTAAAATAAGATGGGCAGTATTACAATAAATAACCCAATATAAGGAATGGTATTGTGATGTGTATTGTATGTAGTGATTGCACTTTATTGTACACTGTATTAAAACGTACTAGATATATTAATCTGCTGTTGGATCAAGCAGCTGCCTTCTGTAGAGTTCACGATTTCTGGCTAATCCATTCCAGTGTTTCTCAAATACCTTTTCCACTTCTTTCTGTCAGCAGTCTGGGAGATCGGAAGTTGTAGGGCCACTAAAATGTTGTTTGAGTCATCCGACAGTTGTCATCTTGTCGCTCCACGTCTCCGTTTCTTTCTGCCCCAGTCTGGGAGATGTACTTGTGATCAAGTCATAGGGCCACCAAAATGTTGTTTGAAACGTCCAACAGTTGTTGTTGTCTTGTCGTGCCACGTCTATCTAAGCTTTCGATTTCTGGCATCTTCATAGGCATCCTTCAACTTGGTTCTCTGTCGAATGTGCTTGTTTTGCACCCTGTCTCTGAGTCAGATCTTCAGGATTTGCAGCTCCATCGCTGTCTGTGTTGTCTGCAGCTTCTTCTCTTCTGTTCCCCACATCATCCACATTTCACAGTCATCATTAAGTGCAATTAAAACGGTGGAGTTAAAGGGTTGGGTGTGGACTTTGACATCTTTCATTTTTGTTAGGACTTGTATGCTCTTGAAGCTATTCCATGTGTCATTCTAATATATTATAATATAATATAATGGCTTCGTTTGTTAGTGTAAACATAAAAACATTGTTACATTAAAACCATGAAGCACAAATCAAAATAAAAAGAGCTCAAAGACTTGCTCTAGCAAATGTGTTTATCGAATATTTGCTTTTATTATAAACAATATTGGATATAGTAGATGGTAATGTAGGGGGTTTTCTAACACCACTCACAGGACATTTATTTCAGAACTGTTGCGATGCATACAGCAACCAATATAATAAAACATCACCAGCATCACAATAATCTGTTGTAGATAAAACAAATTAACTTATCTTATTGCACATTTTAAATGAAACAATCTGTTCATCAAGTAGCATAATATAATTGTGAGTAAATTTACTTAAAACAAATCTTTTGCTGCCTTATGAGGTTCAGTAGATGCAAGTTTAGTGTATACACTTATAGTCAGATAACACTTCATTCATAAAGTGTGTGAGTGGATTGTTTATCACAGTGTGAGGCATGTATACATTACTGAACGCATAGTTCAGAATACAGTAAATTGAGCATAACATGCATATTTTATAGAATGTGGTTATAAGCTATGTAAGTATGTGCTTTGCAAAGTTTTGGATGGCTTTCAATAACAGCAAGTCATTAGTGAATATTTGTCTGAGGCCCCGTAATGAGAGCCAGGTGGAACATCCCAAAACTGACTGTAGATCAGCTCAAAGAACCTCCAAAAATCTGCATGTGATGTGAGTCTGCACAATTTTTTTTTATGAACTCAACATTGTTTTGGTCAAGCAGCTGTCATCGTGTTTAGATGACAAACAAGCCATTGCCGTCAATGAAAACCAAATTGTATAGCATTAAAAAGGAAAACATCTTAATAAATATATA
>CAIGQZ010032451.1:1119519-1139159 GCA_903798205.1 Danio tinwini | reverse complement strand
ATATATATATATATATATATATATATATATATGCTTCAGAGCATGTCTGATGTTTGCTGGAATAAGTTTGTTGGCAGCAGTTAAAAGGACTCATTGAAAGATGAGTAGATTTGAATTGCTAGTAGTCTTGTAAAATTTAAAACAATATTGATGTATTAGTAAAAGCCAGATGTTTTGTTGTTGTTGTTTTTGTATGTGGACATACAGTACCAACCAAAATATTTGTAATTTCGAGCCACAGTTTATTATTACAATTGCTCTAACCACTGTACATCTATTCATATGCACTGAGAGAGTATTTAGTGTTTCTCTTGCACTATTGGTATAATTAAAGAATAATGACGACGAGTCATGTTAAAAAAAATAAAGCAGAGTGGTTGTTACACCTCAGGCAACCCAGACTAATTCTAAAAACATACAATTATATGCATTTCCAAATACGTCCCAGGAGGTTTTGTTCATAGCCATAGGCATCCTTTAACTTGGTTCTCTGTCGAATGTGCTTGTTTTGGACCTTATCTCTGAGTCGGATCTTCAGGATTTGCAGCTCCATCGCTGTCTGTGTTGTCTGCAGCTTCTTCTCTTCTGTTCCCCACATCATCCACATTTCACAGTCATAGTTAAGTGCAATTAAAAAGGTGGAGTTAAAGAGTTGGGTGTGGACTTTGATATCTTTCATCTTGCTGTTGTCATCGCGAGTGCCGTTTGCACCTGATGTTCTTGCGTAAATCCATCAGAGACTGCTGTCGACTGACTGACTGACTGAATAAACCCAACCTCCTTCCCTAAACCCAACCAATAGTATTTTCAAAAGCACCGATTGACCCGCCACCCACTTCCCTAAACCCAAGCGACAGTTTTAAAAAGCAATCTAAAAAAATATAAGACCTCAGCCTAATTTTAACACGTTTTTAGATTTTATCACACTGTTATTTACTTGTTTTTTATTTTTTGGCTTTTGTTTTTGTCTTGCCTGATTTCTGGAGCCCTTTTTCACCAGACTCGAACCCCATCATCGTGGTCAACTCCTCTCTGTGTCTCAAGTCTGCAGACATACATGGCAAGCTACTGGATAAACTGGTAAAAGTAGGAAAGCCGTCCATACAGAGGTAGGCTGTCAGCTGTTAAGCATGAAAATGTATGGTGTCATACCACCCCGTATCTTTAATTTTAAAGACGTAATGCAGCCATGCAAACTTCCGGCTGCAATTCGCGATCTCCAGAAGTGTGTATACAGGGCTAGAATGAGAATGAGCCGAAGTTGACCTCAGGTGTGGATTGTTTTCTAATAATACAATGGCCATCGTCAATTATATTTTAGGTATAACAACTGTGCTAATACTGTAACAAATTAAAGAACAAGTTAAATCTCTTGAGATCACAGCATATGATGAATAAACCAATTCAACCACAGCATTGCCATCTTTACTTTTTACAAGAGACTTTATTTTTGTTTATTACATGGGTGTCTAGAATACTTGATTCTGACTGCTCAGTTGCAACGTTCTGAGGTAAGTTATTACCAGATAACAACCTCTAAATAACACAGGTTCATCCAGGGGGTACTTTTGAATCCTTCAGTTTGGCCAGAGGAGAAATGGTCATGCCCAACTGAGCCTGGTTTGTCTTGAGTTTTTTTTTTTTCATTTACTTTCTTCATTTGGTGAAGTTTGTTCCTTGCCACTGTCGTGGTTTGGGACTTGTGGAGCTGCGCATCGATGGATTTGCTCTTCAGTGTTTGGACTTTCAGCAGTGATTTTTAAACCTCACTGAACTGAACTAAACTGAACTTTAACTCTGAAAACTGGACTAACACAGTTTACATTTACTAGAACTTCTATGTTAAGCTGCTTTGACACAATCTACATCATAAAAGCTCTATAGAAATAAACGTGAATTGAATTGAATCAGTGAATACGTCCACATCCGTATAAATGCTTGTCTGTCAAGCCATGTTTTTGATTGTTTGGCATCTTATTGTGACTGAATAATACTCAGGTTAGTGTATGCTCCAGGCAAGTTTAGTTTCTGTCATCTTTGTGTTTAATTAAAGGATTAATAAACCGTTACAGCTCAGAACAATGTTTAGTTTCAAATTTTTACATTTTGTGGCAAGTAGCCATGTGAAAAAGCAGGATGAAATGCATCCAGGTGGTTGTTTTTGCAGAGTAAAACCTTCCAGTCTTACACAACAGTGTAAGTCCAACTGTCTTATGATCTCACGAATAAACGTAAGTATTTTACATTTTGTAAGTTTAGTGGCTAATTCGTACGAGTTCAGTCGTATGAAAATGTATGATTTTAAAAAGGAGGCGTGGCACCTAACACCACCCTTAACCCAAACCGTCATTGGGTGATGAGCAAATCGTACTAATTCAAGAGTTCACACTTATCTGATGATTGATTATAAGCAAGTTTGGCATGCTGTCCCGAGAGAGAGCCCTGAGCTCAAAAGGTCCTTGAGTCCTGGGCTCCCTCCCGTTTGCAGGGCGAGAGGGGAGCTTTGAGCTCAGGTAGATCTCGAGAAATCCCCCCTTTTGTAAGAGTTGATGACAGAAAATAGTCGCTACGGAGAGATATGCTGATGGATAAAAGTTTGACTAGTGCTAAACTTAGATTGTTCAATTAACTTGTAGTGCATGTTTTTGGAACGTGGGAGGAAACTGGAGAACCCGGGGGAAACCCACGCAAGCACAGGAAGAACATGCTAACTTCACACAGAAACGACAGCCAGTCTGTTAAAGGACTTGAACTGGTGACAATCTTGCTGTGAGGCCGCAGTGCTAGTCACTGGGCCACCGTGCCGCCCTATGAAAAGAAAAGAGGAGGAGGATTTTTCAAACGAAGATGACTGTAGTAAGACACCCTGGCTCTTTATAGTGGGTTAGAAATCGTCTGATTGGTTGGTCATACATGGTTAATGCATGACCAGCCGTGTTCAATCATAATCGCATGATCCTCTCGAAATTAGTTTATAAATAAACTTCACTTTGTACAAATAAATGGTACGAATTTATACGAATTAGCCACTAAATCAAAAAGTTACAAATTGCCTATAGATTGGGTTGGTGTAACACATTACAATTAGCATAAATTAGGTAATCTGAGTTACTTTTTTCTCCTATATTGAATTATAGCTCTCTGGTCCCCATGTGAGGAAAAATTAGTAAATGCAGATGTGTATAATGTGTAAACCTGATAAACATACTGTAAAACTGTGGAATGCAAACTCTATATTTATATTTATTCATTGCTGAAGAGTGCTTTTATTGTGAAGAGTGCTATCACTTCATGCAGTCCAGAAAGTTTTGTTAGAGCTGCAACCCAACTGTACACTTTACTCAATCAACCTAGTGCTATCAACCTAGACACAGGCTTGACACTTCAAACAGTGGTAAACCTGTTTGTATGTTCGGGTTTGCCCGTCCTTATGTGGCTGATCATCTTCCTTGGTGAAAACACTATTGTCTTCTCTGCGCCCTTCTAGTGCTGTTAGTATGAGTTGTGTGTGCAAAAAAAAAAAAGAAAACAGCAGAGGTTTTGTGCAAACAACCCTGTGTTTTTACTTCCCTCAGCTTCGGATGTGAGTCCTGCTGGATTTTTGAGGTAGAGCCTTGACCACAAGTCTCAGAGTACAGACTTCAAACTGAGAGCGTGTACACGACAAAAAAACAGCAGCAGACACAGAGGAAATACCAGCACTGCTCTGATTTAATAGAAAATTCAGACCTAATATTGCTATTTTTGGGCAAATCTGCAGTGAAGTGGACCTGTCACCGCGAGGCAACATTTTATGGAAAAGAAGAGAGGCCAATCTTGACACACTCCTAAAGAGCCTTGCTGTACGGTAAAGTTTTGCTCTCATTTTAGCCTTGGAATTTTGGAAGGGCATCTGGAATCACTCTGTTGTCTACTAGCCATCGAGCCGTATAAATTTGTATATTCGATCTGAAATCCATTGCAGCTGGCAGTAGTTAGCAGTTTCCTCTGATTTTTGTTTTATTTGAAGTGAATGTATGGCTCCGCGGGTTTGCAGGCAGCATGAGAAAGATTGTGTTTCATGGTTTTACTCTGGTTTGCCTCCAGTGTACAACGTTAGACCAGCTTTCTGAAATCTGCGGAAATGAAACATGCCTACACTGGTATAAGAGAGGTTTAATTTGGGGAGGTCATCCATACTCTGTCCTTATTAGACATTTTCAGACTAGATAGAAGATTTTAATAGTTTCTTCTCAGGATGAGTAAAAAGACTGCATAATTTTGCTTGCTAAGGCAAGCTGTGCCTTAATTTTGCTGAACAAGTTGAATAACGTGGCAAATCCTGCCCTCAGAGAGTCACTTCTCTGCAGAGGTTAGCTTTAAAGACTGGGAAACACCAATGTGACGGTTGGCCTTTGGGCAATGGGTCCAGCTAGTTGGTTTAGTGTGCTCCACACATTGCCTTTCGTTGGGTTCACATTAGACCAAGTTGGCCTGATTCAGCATGTAGAATTGGTATTGGCCATAGGCTAAAGAGAGCACTCTGATTGGTTATTCAGCAATTAATTAGAGTGCAAGAAAAAAACTGAGTAACATACCCAAGTAAGCAATTCGTGTCAAGAAAGAACACAAACAAGGTTGCTGTGAGTTCACTACATTTCTCAAATATTTGCAAACGATATGGATTATTAGATCATAAGACATCTTTGCACAAGTTTTTTTTTTCATGTGATGTCTGACAAGTACTGCGATGATGGTACTAAACTTTTTGTTTGTGCTTTGTCTGCACATTTCATCTTCTTGATTCCCTTTATGGAATGACAAGTCAGACTACTGCCACCTTCACGCAAGCACAGAATGCATACTCTCTTTTTAGATGGCTGCCATTCATTTGGTGTCTTCATATGCAGCTTCTTGGTCCAGACGAGACCAGAAGCAAGCTGACAAAACAGTTGTTTTTTTATTGGTGCTAATGGTTTGCCATCGGCTTGGTGTGTCCCGGCTCTTACACACCTTCTTGGAATTTTCTAGTAATTCTTTTGACCTGAATTCATTGGTTTAAGTATGTCTATAGGACGAAAGCTAAATGTTGCTGGAAGATGGCTCCAAGGACTAAACAACATTTCAAAATAAAAATGCTCTTTGTCAAGACTGGCATTTTTATTGCATTTTAGAAAAAGCATTTCACTCTCTACACTATACAGAGTAAATGCCTGATACTTGACCTCTACTTCACTGGGCAGGTGCATATTTTTCCAGCATCCATATTTGATGTTTACCATTTGCATGATAGTAATTTAAGAGGAGCTTTACCAATCAGGGAATGGTACGCTATAGTCTGGAAGACCAATTTGAGAGTGATTTAGGGTAGCCATTCCTCCATTTTCAAAGGTTTGTGTTTCAGTCTGTCTATACTTAAACAGAACTCCAGTGTTTCCAATATAAAAAGGGGTCTTTAATGTTTTTTAAAACACTTTAAGCTTGTGGTTCAAAAATGCAAGAGTAATGTGGGTGCCAAGCAGCAACATTCACTTAAACATTTTAAAACAAAAACACACTAGTCTAAATGGCATCTAAACAATTAAACAATTTAATAATCAATTAGTTATAAAGGAATTTCTGACTCATTGATTATAAATTGTACACTACTTACACCACTATACCACTTGAGCTGCTGGTGGGAATTTATTCAAAATAGCCCTGAAAATGTACAATTTGAGTTATATGCACTCAATAACTATGTTTTCATCCAAAGTTTCCACTCAATTTGATTTTTATAATGTAACATGTTAGAGTAATGGCATAACAGTAATATTGGTAACACTTTATAATAAGAAATGAGTAAAGTCGTTTAAGTTTTTTTCTTCCTGAGCATTTAATTGTCATTTATACAGGATTTATAAAGCATATATATATATATATATTTTATAACTACATATAAATATATGTAGTTATTATAAAGTGTTACCGTAATATTATTACTGAAATTGTATTAGTAATATGCTAGGTTACTGGGAAAGAAATGCATTACTACACACACTCACAGGAAATAGCTCACAGCTCTCTTCTTGGTGTATAAGCAGTGATAAGCAGTTACTGAGTAACTAATAATGAAAGCTGATACAGATTCTGTCCACTTTAAGCATTTCCAGAATGCTGTTCATATTTGTCTCACTGAACCATTTAATTACGGAGCACACTCTTGGCTTGTTTCACACACCAAACAGCTTCCTTTTGGCAAACACAAGAATACTGGTCAATGGCAGAATTCTTGCAATACATTTGTCCCACACTTGTTTGCTTGGACTATCTTGTTAACTAATTGCTGCTGAATTGCTGTGTTTATGTGATCGACAGTCTGTTTTATGTACGAGACTCTCAACACCGTATGTGATCTCTGTCAGGTACGTGGTTTCCCAGAACCTCAGGTATGCTGGTTTAGGAATGGCAAGCTACTGAAAGCAGGAGATCATTATTCTATGGAACAAAGTGTTCGTGGAACATTTAGTCTGGTGGTCCAGGAGGTACAGGATGCCGATGGAGGACGTTACACCTGTGAAGCTGTTAACGACGCTGGGAGCTGCCAGGTTACTGTGGAGATCATTGTGGAAGGTAAAGCACACTTTAATTAGCTTAGGTTTAATATTATTGGCTCACACTGTGCAAATGTTAATAATTCTAGATAATTGTAGCAAGTCAGACTGCATGAATGCGATTCCCATGTCACACTGTAAGATCTCAATTGTAATAATGTCAGACTGATAGACAGTGAAGATGCCAAACACAGCCACATCCAAGAAAACTCACTCGGAGTTTGATGTCATCCATCTGTTATACGCTAAGTATCCCACATTCTGATGTGATACCTCATGGTAAACATAAATATCTGTAGCGGTAACTTTGCTCACAGCTGGTCTCAATAAGACCAGAAAAAATAGTTTTGACATTTCCCATGGTGGTTTTAAAGTGGTTGTGCCGATTACGTTATCCGATTTGATGCTTCAATTAGTTTTTGGTTTGACGTTTGTCGTAGTTGAAGTGACGCTGCAGGACAGTGTCTGAAATCTTCTGCCACTTTCAGAACTTCCTCAGAGAGAAAATCTGATCATAATGGGCATTAAGCGTTATTGGTAAACATGTCAAACCAATGATAAATGATCACAGCTATAAGCCTAGGATTTCTGGAATCTTTTAGAATTTTCCGAATTTGTTTTAAGCTCTGCTGACACTGTGGGATTTCAGCCACAATTTGGTGTTCTAAGACAAATTTGGGAAATCCTAAACGATTCCTGAAAGGATAACATTTGTGATCTTTGATCTTTGGATTGACATCTTCATAAAAAGCCACTTAATGGCCATTGTGATGAGATTTTTTCAGAAATCTTCATATTCTGTCTTGCAGTGTGACAAGCGTCAAACCAAGAACCGAAGGGGAGTACCAAATCTGATGACACAACTTCAATTATTAAAAATTGATCATTAAAAATAGCACAGTGTGAGCCAGGTTTTAGATGACCAAATTGTGGCTGAAATTGTGAGCAGGGCTTCAGATATGTTCTTAGGTCAACATATTTTGTCTGGAAATTTAGTCCAAACGTAATCCCTACCCCAAACCTGACCCTAACCATAAATTATTCCTATATGTCAGAGGGAAATTATAGATGAATAATTAACCCTGATTTGAAGCTTAAACTATATTTAAGAGATGAGAATGTTTATTGTGTATTTTGATGTTGTAATTTAAAATTACAGAACTTAAATGGGGCCTAATGGCATAATGGCAACATAGGCTCATTCTGAAAACGTATCCCTATATACATTTCTGGAGATCATGAATTATGTAGCCAGAGGAACATATGGCTTCTTTAAAACGAATGCTACGGGGTGTTATGATGCCGTTCCTTTTTGCGCTACCAGCTGACCACTTACCTCTGTATGGACACTTTCCCGCTGTTACCAGTTTGTTCAGTGGCTCGCTGCATATATCAGGGGATTTGAGACTCAGAGAGGGGTTGGCCGTGACGATGGGGTTTAACAGGAACAGTTCCAGAATGCAGGTAAGACAAAAGCAAAAGCCAAAAAAATAAAACAAACAAGTAATTAACAGAGTGAGAATGTGGTGAGAATGTGGAAAAAACTGGCTGCTGCGAGGGCTTTTCTTTTTCTGGATTGCTTTTGCAAAAACCTTGTCGGTTGGGTTTAGAGAAGTGAGTGGGTGCTGGTCAGTCGGTCCTTTTTAAAACACTATCGGTTGGGTTTAAGGATGGTGGTGAGTGAGGGTATTCAGTCGGTCAGTCAGTCAATCAGTCGACAGCGACCTTTGGTGGTTTTACATGTGAAGAGCAGGCACATATGGCACTCACAAGAGAATTTGAGATCTCAAAAAGCGTACACAGCGGCCTCTGGTGGATTCACAAAAACTGCAAAAAAATTACCTTCTGGGATGTATTTGGTGCTCTCCAGGAATGTATATAGAGGTACGTAATCAGAATGAGCCTGGGTTGAAGGTGGGGAAGCCTAGAATGAATTTGATATGATAAAACAGTGCTGCTTTTTCTCCTGTGTGATCACAAGCAGAAGAACCCAAAGTGGTGGATTGTGGCATAGTAAAAGCTCTACCCATCAGCAATTGATTCAGCACTCTTGTTTTACTCTGATTCATACTACCATGATAATAAGTGTTGAATACTTCAGCTCATCTATCAACATGATTTCTGTAGTAGGAGTTCTATAGTATGCAATACTTGTTTGTTGTGAATATGCTCTTGTAGTGGATAAAATTACATACTATGTATTTAATAAATTATAGTCATTTCTAGATCTCGTCTCTTTATAATTCATCTTTCATAAATCCCAAATCAGTATTTTAAAGTTGTGCTCTGAAAATCTCTATTCTTATTCCTGCCATGCGTAAATACAGGAAATTTATTTTATAGCCCAAAGAAACATTACAACGTAGAATAAACACTAGTTTATATTGCATTCCTAAAACCTCATCGTTTACTTTGGAGTGTACTCTACTGTATAGTGCCTATATTATAGTGTACTTCTTATTTTATATTCTCTTTTTACCTGCAGTAAATGTATTTAGAGACAGAGATGCGGCACAACATCTGTGCTGATTTATAGACTGAATGCTTAATAAACTTCCTCCAACATACTTCACAAAACACAAGCATGTGGAACTATTCAAGACTTTTACAACTAGCGGCAGATAATTGCAGCTCAAGTCAGGTCTGTGAAGGAGGGGATGTAGATGAGTGTATACTTTCTGTTTGGTGCTACACAAATAACCGTGTCCATCCCATACAGGAAACACAGGAAAAAAATACAGTCTTCCTTCCTCGAACAGAACAGGGTGAGATGCATAACGTGCAAAACATCACATAATTATGAAATACACAATGTGACATTATTTTTAAGCTTATAGTGGGCTTTGTTTAAAGGTTAGTTAACCTAAAAATGGAAATTATATTATAAACTACTCACTCTAATCTTGTTTCAAATACCCTGATTCCTTTTTTCATCTTTAAAACACTACATATTTTAGATGGAATCTGAGAGCTCCCTTATCCTCCATTGAAAGCAAGTGTCTCGAGAAGTTCAAAGTCTAGAAAACAAGCCAAACATTTTGGAAAAACTCTCCATGTCACTTCAGTGGTGCAAATGTAAACATACGAAGTTCCCAAAACGCTTTTGCGCACCAAAAAAAAAATATGACTTTGTTTTCCAATGTATTTCTTATCCTTGTCAGGTTGTCAAGGTGCGCATTTACTATGGACAATATGATTTATTGTCATATAAGCAACATCATATTACTTCCTTTTCTGGAATTAAAATGTCTCAATTCTTTGGAGGATCAGAGAGCTCTCTGATTTAATCTAAACTACAGTATATAGGGATATGCCAAAAGGAAAGTTGTGAATCAAAACAGAAAGTGCATTGTAATAATTATTATTTTGTTGAATTATATCTAGTAATTTTGAACATTTAGGACTGATATTATACAGGTTTTAACAAACACAAAGATTGGTGGAAAAGTCGAACGGCATAATTTTATCAGCGTTGCCACAACAGCACAATAACACTATTGCAAGCAGCAGAGACAAGTACTCTACATAAATGTCATATTGGCACCTATTGAATGGGAGTCCATATGGGAAAACCAGGTTGCTGTTGGTAGTGGTGTTAGTGGGGCCAGCAGGGGGAGCTCAGTCTGCGGTCTGTGTGAGTCCTAATGCACCAGTAAAGTGAAGGGGACACCATACTGTCAGTGTGAGCCGGGAGCGTTCTGACTCTGTGGTCATTAAAAATCCCATGGCACTCCTATGTAACTCCGGTGTCCTGGCCAAATTCCCTTCATTGGCCCTTACCGATCATGGCTTCCCAATTATCCACATCCACTAAATTGGCTCTATGACTGTCTCTCCACTCCTCCAATATCTGGTGTGTGGTGAGCGCACTGGCGCCGTTGTCCTGTGGCTGCTGTCGTATCATCCATGTGGATGCTGCACACTAGGGGTAGTGTGGAGAGACCCCCTCATAATTGTGAAGTGCTTTGGCTGTATGGCCATACACGATAAATGCGTTATATAAAAATGCACATTACTGGTCCTTGCATGGCACAAGCCACTAAAATGAATGGAATTCTTAGTGCCGTGCAGCACTTTTTTGCATCTGGTCTGAATGCTATTTCACCCTGCACAAGAACTACTAGGGGTGTTGGATTTTTTTAGAGTTGACTTCAATTCTCGACTCCTAATTTTGGAGTAGGTGGAATCGACCCCTCAACTCTATTGGCAGATCATCTTTAAAACCAAATTGCACAATGGTGTGCTTCATAGCAATTTGAAAGTGAACGCAAACTACATCCTGCTGCACTGTTTATAATAGCTTACAGAGCTCTTGTGGTCACAAAATAGTGAGCACACATTTAAATCGGGCACCTTTTGTGTTCATCATGCTTGAGAATGAGCAGTATTTCTGTAGCATGCAACTGCTTCATTCAGGAGGCTTGAAAAAAGTTGATTCTCTCTTGTTCCGGCGCTAGATCCATTGAGAGTTGAGGAATCGACTCTTTTGGAGTTAATATTTTCAGCTAATATTTTGGCAGAGAACTGAAAATGTATATTTTGACTGATAGTTTTCAGAGGCCAAACATTTATCCATAAAATTATATAAATTTTGGTTGATTCTGCTATGGTGAACCTTGATAAATCAGGGACTAAGCCAAAGGAAAGTGAAGGGTTCTGAAGATTAACAAATGTCTCATGTGATTGGAACGACATTAGAGTAAGTTATTTATTTATTAATTAATTTACATTTTTGGGTGAACTAACTCTTTGACTTGTTATTGATTGATTCTTTTCAAGTGCTGCTGTTATGATTATATGTGCTGTAGGATTCAGTGGTGTTACATCTTCCTCTTTTGTTATCAGCAGTTCTATGGGAGCTCCTGCAGTAGAAAACAGAGCCAGTATCTGGGGTGAAAGCCCCCCAAAGTTTGTGGCTAAACCTTCTCGCCTGTATCTCAAAGTGGGACAAACTGGCAAATTTTCGGCTAAGATCACAGGACGACCCCAGCCACTGGTGCAGTGGTACAAGGTAAGACGTTATTAGCTAGTATTTGAGTCAGATATGGTAAGCATGTCCATATTTTAATTTTTTTATCTTTCAGGGAGAAGAGACGATCCAGCAATCAGATCACTATAACATGTTTGAGAGGTCAGGAATGCATTTCCTGGAGATCCGCAATGTGTTCTCTGAAGATGCTGGCATGTACACCTGTCTGGTGGCCAACAGTGCTGGGAAAGCCTCTGCAGCCGCTGAACTCATTTTGCAAGGTAACAGAGAAAGATGAACTTATAGACTCTAGACCAGGGATGCGCTTCCCAAACAACAACATAACTCATGGCTGAACTGCTATAGTACAATATATAGTTTGAGAAAGTTTCCCAAACTCTGTCTGAAATCCATAGTCTGATCTCACAAGGAAATTTAACTATTTTAGTTTTTTTTTCAGTTTAGTGGCTGATACTCTCAGTTTAAGTGTCTGAATTCCTGATTTCGGTCTAACAAAAATATACGATTTTTAAAGAGGCATGGACCCAAACCCCAAACTTAACCATAATTGGGGGATGAGCAAATAAAAAAATGAGATTGTACAAATTCATATGTATTAGTCACTAAATCATAATTACAAATTAGCATGAAATAGCATTGGAACCATGAACCATGTTAGTTAAATTACAAATCTTTAATAATCATGCTCCTCAAAAAAAAGTGGAATAACTTCTTTAGATAAAAGTTGTGAGTACTAAACATTTAACTTGTTTCATTACCTTGGTTATCTTATTACCTGCATACTTAATCGAAACATGGCAATTACTTTCTTTTACAAATATCATTCTGAAAGTTCCATATTTTTCAGGAACTGTTAACAAAGCATAAAATTACTCAATAACTTTTAGCCTAATCCCATATACAATCATATGACCATACAAAGAAATGTACACATAAAAATCTTCATGTTGTATGCAAAATTACATTTGGTTTCAGAGATGACTTTTTTTAGTACTTTAAACATTTTTTTATTGTATTCAACACACCGCATACATGTTATATATGTAGACTACAAAAAAATAGGCCTACTTTTTAAAAAATAAAATAGAAATTAAAACCATGTGTATGCATGTACCATTACGTATGTTTTGAAATCTTCAGAAATGTAACAGATTTTCACTTGTATGTCAATAATAAAGGTCTTCATGCACTACAAAATGGCATAAATGTTTTTGGAGTGCACTAAGGAGGCACCACACTTGTCACTATGAAGATTGCTAAACTAAACTTTAGTAAAAATAAGAGCAAATTACATAAAATGTGAGCAAGGCAAAACTTTAGAATATCAAAATCTTTCAGAGTGGATGGTTAAATGTGTGAGAGGAACAGGGCATAGGGGGGATAACTCAGAATAGAACACAAGCAGGAGATCTGCTTCTAACTACAGGTATAGAGGTGTAGTCTCAAGCACACAAATTATTAATCGAATCGAATATTCCTTGGAACAACAGATTGATTGAACTTGCAATCTTAGTAGAATTATGATGGTTCTGCATCCCAGGATTGTGTTTTACTCGCATAAACTATGTGCAAACTGGCAATTTCTGAAAAACCCTATATTCTCTTTTGTGAAGAGCTTGGAATTTAACAATTCATTCATTTTTTGGGGGGGTGGAGGTGGGGGGGGGAATTACATAAGAATAGTGTGTGTTTCACAACATCAGGACAATAATTATAACAGCAATGGTTTCAGGAATTTCTTAATATTGTCATGTTTGGGTAAAAATCTTACAGTTTCAAATGGTTTATTCTGCTCCTTTTTTGCAGATGGAGACACTGAGACTGCCATGTAAGTAAAGATTATTTCCCACCATATTTCATAGATAAGTTTTTATTTTAAGATCTAAGCAATGAACAAAACTTTTGAATGAATAAAATGTCAAATACTGTAACTGAATCAGCACAAGTCTATGAATAGCTTTTACTCTTGTGTGATTCTCAATTATGTAAATCGGTGTCTTTATAAAAATTAGCCATTATAAGATGGTTAATTGATTAATTGATTTCTGCAATGACTCTTCAAGTTAATATTTAGTATTTTCTTTCCATAGCATGGCCAAACCATCTCACAATCTCTCTAAGCCATTCATGGTCAAAAACACTTCCAACGCTCTTGCCAATGTACAGAAAACTTCTAGCACATCCATCCAAAACATAATCACAGAAACACGCACACCCTTGCCCACTACTACTGTTCCCACTGTTCCATCCATGATCAGAACAGACACAACAAAAATAACACCATCACTTCACTCACAACCTATCAGCAGGTCCACAGATGGAAGACCAGCAGCTGGCCAAAATACTTCAAACTTTGTCAATTTAAGAAGCCAAAACATTGTGAAGAATGAGATGCATGGCACAAAGAGAGTTTTGGGTATGTTCAGAGCTCCAGGACAGATGCCTGAAACATCACATTTAGAATCCAGCAGAGACACTCGCCAACACACCAAAGAAACCAGAATGGACGTCCTAGAAACTCCACCCAGTTTTGACTCGCAGCCTCAGAACCAAGAGGTCCTGCAGGGCGAACAGGTCACTTTCAGATGCCAAGGTGAGTTGAGTGAATATTACTAATTTATTGCGTAAATATCACGTTAGAGATGATGTTGCCTTACAGCGATGCTTTGATTACTAGTTCCAGGATTACTAGGTTTCCTCCAGGTGCTCTAGTTTCCTCCACTGGTCAAAGACATAGTATATGCAAAATGGATTAAGTAAATAGGTCATAGTGTTTGAATTAGTTTAAGAGTAGCTCGGTTGCAGCTGGAAGGCATTCACTTCTTGAAACTTAATTGCCAGAGTACAATAAGAGACTAAGCAGGGACAAAGTCAAACTGAATGATAGAGTGGAGGAACTATGACGTCAATTTGTATGCAAAAACCCGGAAGCGAGTTAGCATTTTAGCAGTTCCAGTCTCCTCGTTCCAAAGTCAATAGGTTTTTTGAATGGGATTTCAGTTAAATCGCTTAAAAAAGGTTTGTGGCTAACACAAACTCAAAATACTTTCACGTTTTATTCTATAACATAAAACACATCAGTTACATCACACTCATGATTTTTAAAATCGGTTACGCTTCTTTAAAAAGACGGTTGCTATCAAGTTGCTAAACCGGACTACAGCAGGTGTTGGAGATATTATACGTCGTCAAGCTGACCTGGTCTGGAACACAGCTCGCTTGCGTTGGGCATTTGGATTTGTCTGCTATTGAAGTATTTTCATGAATAGTATTTTATTGTTTGTAATATTTTTCTAAGTAGGAATTGATATTGTGTAGATAATGCCTTCACTTGTAAAGACTGTCAAGACAGATTCATTGGTTGATCATTTATTTTAATTAAACAATATTATGAAGATACTGCTTACCAGTGCAGCCTGTCTCTTTCCTGCTCTCAGTAATGCAAACGTGTAAATAAATGTGTAAAAATACATACATATTAACTGTTATTTCATTTCATCAAATGATTTTTCGTCTGTTTTTTTCTTCATCTGAACACGTTGTCATATCAGCAATATTTACACTCATTAAAATGTATAGCATATGTGACAGTAATTGGCTGCTTTTTGCTGTACTTCGTGACAAAAAAAATAATAATATTGAATGTTGTTCTGTGTCCATGATGGCAGGCATTTGACAGACTTGTCCCTCACGCCTCATTAATGTCATCCGTTACTAAGTGGGCTGTATGCACGCGAGCGATACACTTATTTAAACATGTCTTATGATAATACTATGTAGGCACATTTATATGTACAGTTTTAAAACTATTTACAACTGTAAAGCAAAACAAAATGCATTTCCTACATAAAAAACTATCTAAAAGGCACGTAGGTATATGTGTTTTTGTGTATTCATGTGTTTATAATATTTAGTGTGGATTATAGTATGATAAACCGAGAGATTAAATCTTTGTCATGGACCAAATTTCTAAAAAAAATAAGCTTGAAAAGTTGTCGTTAGCAGGGTGGTGCTTACATCACAGGCGAGCGCCCCAGGCGCTGTAGTCCATTTATAGCCTAATGTTAGCTTTTCCATTCTTGCGTTTGCATTTAAGATCCAAAAGTGCTAAAAGTTATGTTTTCGTGTGAGGATTATCCGGTTGGACAAAACGTGTAAGTGTAATGAACAGTGTTTGAACACAGAGCTTATTATTTGCAATCTTCGAAAAGCCTATGGAAAAAATACTATGGGGATTTTATCGAGGGAACCAGATTTATGCTAGCAGCCGATTGGCCTACAAGGTGACGTCATAGTTCCTCCACTCTATTGAGATTAGTTTAATTCTTAACTGTAGCAGATTTAAGATTTCTATTGTTTTGCTTGTGCATTGAGCTGACAATATAAGAGCCTGTACAAATATTGCAGCTAATACCACATGGAAAATGTGAGGCGTGTTACTTCCTTTACCAATTTCAATGCGCTGCTGAGCTCTTGTGGGGTCTGTTATTGCTACTATTGCTATTACTGTTATTGCTATCAACTGTCAGCTGCGTTTCCAATCTCACAGCAATTTGTAACTTTTTGATTTAGGGGCTAATTTGTATGAATTCATATGATTTAATTCGTACTATTTAGTACGATTTGCTCATCACCCAATGACGGTTGGGGTTAGGGGTGGGGTTAGGTGCCACGCCTCCTTTTTTAAATCGTACATTTTCATACGACTGAACTCATACGAATTTGTACGACTTAGCCACTAAACTGACAAAAAATAAAATACTTACGTTTCCTCGTGAGATCAGGCTAAAGTAACCATCACAGACAAACCCTTGCTGCAGTTTTATTTATGGAGAAAATTAAAAAGAGCCGCATTGTGTGGGTGCTCTGTGTTTGTCTTATATAATTAGTCTACCATTATTCCTGAAATGTGTATCTGTTCAAAGTGTGAAGCTGATTGGTTGGTTTTTGCCACATGATGAGCGGTACACTTTGCAAAAGCTTGCTCCTAACGATCCATTAATTCTAAGACAAATAATTGTTTAGATTTTTTTCAAAAAAATATTAACATTTATTTAGCTTGTTGCAATATCTCGTTCTGGGTTTAACCGTGATGTAAAACTTACAGTATGACCTATGGTCATGTACTATATAACATTGGTTCAGAAATTAAAATAGGGGGTTCATCTAGACCAGGGCTGGGAGGGTCCTGGAGGGCCAATGTCCTGCACAGTTTAGCTCCAACTCTAATCAAACACACCTGCTTATAGATTTCTAGTGATATTGAAGACACTGATTAGCATGTTTAGGTGTGTTTGATTAGTGTTGGAGCAAAACTGTGCAGGACCGAGTTTGCCCATCCCTGGTCTAGACTGACTTCAGGCAGGATGAAGACACTTTCCCCTTAAAGAAAAGACAGAGTACACTTTCAATAAAATAAATGTTCAATTCTAATGAAGCTTGATTTACAATTATAACTGTAGTAATGTACTATTTATTTAATGTTACTATCATTTAAAATTTAAGCTATATTTGACATAACTGTAAATTCACTACAATTAGCGGTATAAATGTATTTTGTTACTCTAGTTCTCTGGACACAAATAAAACATTTAAATTAGACTCATTAAACTCAGAAGCCACCTTAATGTCAAAACGACATCAAACGACAAAATCTTGATATTTATTTGACATCCGCACATTGATAATACGACCACTAATATAACAACAAAAAAAGTATTACAATATAAGAAAAGTTTTACTCATTAGGATTCTGAAAGCTTTGATTCCAAATGACAATTTTACACTGGATTTTGTATTCCTACAATGCATGTAAACTACATTGATACCAAATTAAAGTCTAACATTGGCGTCAAAAACATGTCAAATAATGATTACAGGACAGTTCTGAAATACATTTTTGATATGTTTTTTTGACACCAATATAAGATGCCAATATGACATCAAGGTAGTCAATTAGCATTAAATTGATAAGCATTTTTGACTTATTTGTGATATATTTTTAACATAAAGGTGCCCACCAGAAAGGTTGCATTAGCTAGTGCAGATGTTGTTAAATGAGTGCTCTGATTGTGTGCTGTCAGTGTCTGGGTCTCCAGTCCCTGCAGTGAGCTGGCTGAAAGATGGAGCTCCTCTCAGACAGAGATCAGGTGTCAGCACTCGACAGGAGGCCGGTCTGCATGTTCTGTGTCTGGACAGCGCTCACATAACTGATACGGGACAGTATGGCTGCACTGCTGCCAACAGAAGAGGAAAGACCGCAGCCCACTGGAGTCTGACCGTCAAGCGTAAGTTTCCAACAGTGACTTTATCTACATTTGTTGGATTGTTGTACTAATCATGAGAAGTTGATGGATTTTTTTTTCTTTCTATTATAATTGCATGTTTTTATAAGCAGTTAATTCAGAGACTGCATGCATTCTACCGTTCAAATATTTGTAAGAGGTTTTAAAGATATTGAAAGCTTTTTTAATATATATTTTTCACAGAGCTGCCACATGAACCTGTAGCAAATCATTACAATATGCTACACTATAGGACTACACAATATATCATCTCAGCATTGATATCGCAATATACGAAACTGCAATAGTGACATTGCAGGAGTTATAAGGGTTATAATAACCAGTTACAACAATTCAGAACATGTGATTTGTGGAGTCATCACAAAGTTTATCAGTAGAGTGGCAGATTTTCAATTGGATGTGCTTTTAAAACCTGCGACTGTCATGCTGTGTCCACATCAGACGCGGCAAGCGCAGATAAATCACGATATTTGCAAGTAAATAGACGCTGAACATTTTGAGTTCACTCGATATATTCACCTGTCAAATTCACTTCACAACAGATGCAGATTCGCGTGATGGGCAGGGCTTTTGTCTGCCCGGTGACTCTAGCGTCATTGCTAAATGGCTAACATGGATTTTATTAAGAGAATAGCTGTGTTTATACCTATGTGCTTTATAAAGGCTGAAAAACAGCATTGATTCATTCGGCACTGTGTCTGAGTCCACTAGATCATTTCAGAGGTGCACCCAGCTCTGTGAGTTCATAAACTCCTCCAGAAACTTAACCTGGATGATGGAGGCTTTCAGCCTTCAGCTTCTAACTGAGCCTAGCCCAGTTTGATGAACTGTTGTCAGTGTCAGCAGGAGGATTTTTCCCTTTTCCCATCATAGTCACGCCCACACAAGAGCAAGCTCCTGATTGGTTAATGCAGCGTGAATGTCCACTGAAGTTCAGATTTTCGAGTTCCAGCGCTTTGCGCGAAACGTGATACATGCATCAATCGCTCAAAGTGCTTAACTCCCACCGCTTTATTTACACCACAGGATGTCTATTCGCATCTTTGCATTGACTTAACATGTAAATCTCTTGCGCTTGATGCTTCTTCCGTGTCTGGTGTGAACGCAGCATTAGAATTCAGGTGAATTTAAACCAACAAGGTATAAAGTTAGAAGTTTAACAAAGATTAATTGTATTTAATTATTTATACAATAATGTCTAGACATTGGTATTTTTGAATATCTGTACCTCAGTACTGCTAGATTTAACAGAAAAGCATTAAGCATGGTTTATTTCATGTGTATTTTGTTCAGTTGAATTCACCTATGTGTGAAAGGTTTCTTATATTTTATGCAGATGTACTCTCCTACAAAAAATCCCAATCAATCTAAAATAATAAACTCTTTCCAAATACAGAATAAACCTTGTAAAAATTATAGAATAAATTAGAAATAAATAAGAATAAATCTTGTGAAATTGTATTCATATCACAATATACTGTATAGAGTACCGTAGACAAAAAACATCGCAATGTCAGTTTTTTCCCATGCTACAGTCAAACAAATTTTCTTGTTGCAATTAATTGCTGAAGCTTTAAGCTTGATATATTGTATTACCAAGATATTGACCTACATGAAATCTGCAAAAATAGGTTACTTTAAGAGGTACAATGACAAAAAAAATACTTTATTGTATATATTCCCTGCTGAAAAAACAGCATATGCTGGTATATGTTTTGATGCTGGTATGCTGGTCTTGCTGGTTTCAATGCTGGTTTTGCTGGTCTCGATGCT
>CAIGQZ010032451.1:1107344-1119509 GCA_903798205.1 Danio tinwini | reverse complement strand
AGCATCGAGACCAGCAAAACCAGCATTGAAACCAGCAAGACCAGCATACCAGCATCAAAACATACCTTACCAGCATATTCTGTTTTTTTCAGCAGGGTGTTTATAGTAAATAGACATGTTAAACAAATTAAAGTGCAAAAGGATGCCAAAGTGCATTAACTAAACGTTTTACAATAAAGGTTTGTTAGTAAACATTAGTGAATTTGTTAAAATAAAATGTAAAAGTAATAGCCATATTATATGTAGTTATATATTAAAATGAAGAGAAATACAACTGAATTTTATTAGTTATAAACTCCATTTAATAAAATGATAACGACTTTAGATTTAATTGATTATCAACTATGCAATTAGCAGCACTTAAGATTATTCATTCATTTTCTTTTCAGCTTAGTCCCTTTATTAATCTAGGGTCGCCACAGCGAATGAACCGCCAGTATTTGTTTTACGCAGCGGATGCCCTTCCAGCTGCAACCAAACAATAGGAAACATCCACGCACACACTTACACTATGGACAATTTAGCCTACCCAATTTACCTGTACAGCATGTCTTTGGACTTTGGGGGAAACCGGAGCACCCGAAGGAAACCCCTGCAAACGCAGGGAGAACATGCAAACTCCACACAGAAACGCCAACTGACCCAGCCGAGGCTCGAACCAGCAACCTTCTTGCTGTGAGGTGACAGCACTTCCTACTGCGCCACTGCGTCGCCCACTTTAATAAATGCTTTTTTTAGTTGTCATTACATTGACTTTGGGTAAATTAACTAATGATTACCAATGTAGCCTTACTGTACAGAGTTAATAACCTATAAATAGTCAGAGAATTTTTTTCATAGGCCAGATTAACACATGGAAATATTCATGTTTTAAAAAGTCACCTATTTAGTATTTGATGAACAACCGCTAATACAACAATCAGAGCTTGGTTTCTCAAAACCTTCTTAAGGTTACATCACTCTTAAGTTGTTCCTCAAACTGTACCTTAGCGTTAAGCTTAGTGTTATCTCAGTCAAGTATACACTCTTCAGTCATAGTTTCATGAGTTATACCTTTATACCTCATCGCTGCTTTTTAACGTCTACGTCTATAAAAATAACTCTTTAAATTGTATATACACCCAGTGTTTATTAAGAACATAATATTTCCGAAATGTGTACACATTTTAATAATTTAACTTTAAAATTAAGAAATCAATATTTCCTAATTCTCTAACATACATCTATGAGTACACCCCACACATATCTCTCTTTTAAATGAATATTTTCTATAAGATTTTCTGTAAGCTTTACAATCATATATTTGTGCATACAGTATACATCGGATTACTCAGTACCAAAGACAAAACTGGATAGAACACCCAAATTAATAAGTTGGGGGAAAATATGAAGCTTAATTTTAACAAACAGGAAAAATCAAGAAAAACATAACCAAATATCAAATTTAGTTGAAAAGGTTGTAGTTTGTAATTTTTTGCAATAACTTGTTTGAATTTAAATGTATGATCTTTCTATTCCTAAAGATGTTCATTGACTATTATGAATGTCTTGTTTAAACTCCAAAAATCTTTATTCACTGGGAAAATTATTTTAAAAATTTAAAAGATGCCCTGCTGAAAAAGACAGCTTAAACCAGCCTAAGCTGGTTGGCTGGTTTTAGCTGGTGGACCAGCCTGGTTTTAGAGAGGTTTTGGCCATTTCCAGAGTGGTTTCCAGCCATTTCCAGGCTGGTCTTAGCTGGTCAGGCTGGAATATGACCAGCTTAAACCAGGTTGGTTAAGCTGGTTTTAGCTGGTCAACTCCCAGCCTGACAAGCT
Source organism: Danio tinwini (assembly GCA_903798205.1). Taxonomy (NCBI): domain Eukaryota; kingdom Metazoa; phylum Chordata; class Actinopteri; order Cypriniformes; family Danionidae; genus Danio; species Danio tinwini. Next base: position 1,117,692 of record CAIGQZ010032451.1, on the reverse strand, counting down.
AAGACCAGGCTGGAAATAGCTGGAAACCACCCTGGAAATGGCCAAAACCCCTCTAAATCCAAACTGGTTGACCAGCTAAAACCAGCCAACCAGCTTATGTTAGTTTGGGCTGGATTTTTCAGCAGGGGTGTTCTCATTTATGCTGAACACTGTATATACAGTGTCCTGATGAGAACAGTTCATGATATCTTATTTGTCAACAATAATGTATGTTTGGTTTTTGGTAGTAGAATGAGTATTCTGACAGTGCCACCTGTTGGTGAAATGATTGCAGATGCTGCATGGTTTCAGTGTATTTGTATTTGTATTTGTATTTGTGTGCGTGTTGTAGGTGTGCGAGTGGATGTGAAACCCCCAGTGTTCAGCTCTGCTCTGAAGGATTGTTCGGTGTGTGAAGGACAGGAATTTACCCTGCAGTGTTCAGTGGAGGGCAAACCACAGCCTGAGCTCTCCTGGCTGCACAACGGTGAGAGAAAATCACTGCTGAACATATACATGGTATTTACACAGTAGGCTAATTTATCTGAGAGTTCAGCTTAGCCCAAACCAATCTGAAATGCAGGGTAACAATACTCTCTTAACAGACTAGTCGGTAACACTTTAGTTTAGGGACCAATTCCTACTATTAACTAGTGGCTTATTACCTGACTATTTTACAATATTTGCTGTTTAAATCCATTAAATAAACCCACTATCTTACTATTACTAAACAGCAAATTAATAGTTTATTGAGCTAAAAGTCTTAGCTAGTGGTTTGTTAATGGCGTGAATTGTACCTTAAACTAAAGTGTGACCGACTAGCCTTCATGCAAACCTGTTGTGTTTGTTTATTTGTCCATTTTATTAATGATTCATAAAGCTTGGTATTGTGTACTAGAATATAAATTTAGTTGCTTTATATATACCGCTCATTAGCAAATTACATCAGATAAAAATGTCTTCTATATTCAAACGTTTATTATATGTATACAGTCAAGCCTGAAATGATTAATACCACAGGTGTATGAATAATTTCAGTTGTATTAATAATTTCAGGCTTGACTGTATGTGTGTATTTATAATATATTATAATTATAATACTATAATATAATATTAAAAAAGAATACAAATAATATAAAAATATATAAAGTTATAATAGTACCAAAAATAATTATGTACTATTATAATTTTTAAAAGATTATCGTGCATTCATTTTCTTTTCAGCTTAGTCTCTTTATTAATTAGGGGTTTCCACAGCGGAATGAACAGGCAACTTATCCAGCATATGTATTTCACAGCGAATGCCCTTCCAGCTGCAACCCAACACTGGGAAACACACATACACTCTAGCATTCACACACATACAGTATGGACAATTTGCCTTATTCAATTCACCTATAGTGCATGTCTTTGTACTGTGGGAGAAACCGGAGCACCCGGAGGAAACCCACACGAACACGGGGAGAACATGCAAACTCCACACAGAAATGCCAACTGACCCAGCCGAGGCTCGAACCAGTGACCTCCTTGCTGAAAGGCGATTGTGCTACTCACTGCGCCACCGTGACGCCCCTTAAAAGATTATAAGTTATAAAAATTAAAAAATGTAATAATACCAAAAATAATAATAATAATAATAACAACTAGGCCTGTCACGATAACGAATTTTTGCTATGCGATATATTTTCACAGAAATTGTTGCGATAATCGATATTATTGCCATTCTGAGACCATTATATGCCACTGTTTATACAACACTGTTTATACAAACTCATTGTGAAAACGTACCCCCGTATACATTTCTGGAGAGCGCGAATTGTGTAGCCAGAGCTATGCATGGCTGCATTTCTTCTTTAAAACAAATGCTACGGGGCGGTATGACACCACCGACAGCTTGTGTTTCTTTTTACGCTACCAGCTGACCACTTGCCTCGGTGTGGATGACTTGTTTGCTGTAACCAGTTTGCCCAGTAGTTCGCGACGACGGGGTTCAAGTCTGATGAAGAACAGTTCTAGTATGCAGGTAAAACAAAAAAAAAATAAATAAAATAAAGAAGTAAATAACAGGGTGAGAACGTGGTAAGATCTGAAAACGTGGTAATTTTCTGGATTGCTTTTGAAAAAACTGTCGGTTGGGTTTAGGGAACGGGTGATCGGGTCAATCAGTGCTTTTGAAAACACTATCAGTTGAGTTTAGGAAAAGGGGTGGGCAGGGGATTATTCGGTCGATTTATGCGAGAACAGCAGGTGTGAATGACACTTGCGAGAGAAATTTGAGATCTGAAAAAGAGTAAACAACAGCCTCTGGTGGATTCACGAAAACAAAACCTCCAAAAAAAAATGTCCCTCCTGGAACGTATTCCACGCTGTCCAGAAATGTATACAGGGGTACGTATCCATAATGAGGCTGGGTTAGGTGAATTTGTAAGTATATACTGAAACCATATGGTATTGAGTTCATGTCCAGGTATTGCACGATAAGTTGATATATTGATTATTGTGACAGGCCTAACAACAACAAAAATAAATAATAAAATAATCATAATCAAACAAATAAATAAAAAATAAAAAGATAAATACATAGATAGATAGATAAAAAATTAGCTACACATTAAAAGGGTTGATGATTGGACTAAATAAATTAATGTTAATTGATTTTTATAAGAGTGTACTATATTACAAACTTATGAACTAATATTATAAAGTAATACAAGTATAAATAAAGTAAAAAAAAATGGCTAGATGTCAAAGAACTAAGCAAAAAATCTATAAGATGTGTAGGCAAATGATCCAAATATGAATACCATCAACTATAGCAAATGTGATCTATTTAAATACTTATCAAAATAAGAAAATGTGCTTCTTTTTACCAGTAGAGGGCATACATGTTGTTTTTACTTCCCCCAATGCATTGGCTGAGTGTTTTGTTTTTTTTTTTGCTATAATTTCTGTCCATGTGACACTAAATGCAGCTGTCTTAGAAACAATTGCATTTACAGGGAATATTTGTTGGATTTTTTTGTCCCTCCACTTGTTCCAAACATATTGAATTTCTTTCTTCTCTTGAACACAAACGAAGAATGCTGACAAAAAAGCTTCCATTAATGTCCATAGTATTTTTAGTTCCTTCAACGGATGCCAATAGCTGCTTCATCCAACATTTCTTCAGAATATCTTATTTTGTGTTCAACATAACCAAAAAAAATATACAAGTATGAAAACATTAAATGCAGTATATGGTGAGGGAATTTTCATTTTTGGCTCAACTATTGCTGTAAAAGTGCTGTAAGTTGACCTTCTGAAGGTCATTTTAAATGACCTTTCATACAGTCTGCAACACAGCTCTAAGTGAATGAAATCATCCAGATGATATTTAAATCTGAAAGTGCATCTTGTTTGAAAATATTGATGTTTTAATAAAAGATTCATTTAAAGAGTTCATTTAAATGATTCGTTGTTTGTCCGGATCTTTTGCCTATTCGTATTGACGTTGACGTCAAACAAAACCTAATATGAAATGCCAGACCTGGTAAAGCGTGAACGTGTCTTTCCCTTCAAACACTAGCAGCATGTGGATGTGTGGAACTCATAATGACTGTAGACTAATGAAGATTAGTGAACACTAATAAGTGAACGTTCTAGTGATTAATGCTATAACCTACACTGCAATGAGGGAGTCTTTGGCCGTTTTGTTAAAGGCTCAGAAAAGACTTGATAGATGGGACTTGGTCAGAGCTTGATAGGAACTTTACAGTACACAATTTGTGATTCAGTTTCTTCCTCGATTTCACAAATGTAAGTAAAGGTGCTTTCACACCTAGACTGTTGTTCTGGAACCTGGCACGTTTGCCCAGTTAACGCGGTTCGTTTGGCATATGTGAACAGGGCAATCGCTCTGGGATCCACTCCAAAGCAATTGCTCCGAGACTGCCTGAATGAGGTGGTCTCGGCTCGATTGAAACAAACTCTGGAGCAGATCAATTGTAGTGAGAAAGCGATACGATTTTCTCGATCTGCTAAATTACAGTGTTTTATGAATATGTAATAGTCATATGGCTATATGAAGAGAGAATTATGAGTAGGGCGGGAGGTTATTCCTGACATCCCAAGTCTCCCGCAAGTTGCATTTGCGGGAGACTCCAGGATGCCCGCAAACGAGTGATAATTTCCCGGAAAATGCTCGTCTACATCCCAGTCCTCAAATACGACGCGCATCCTTCTCATCACCCCTCCCCACCGCATTCCTCCTCGCTCTTCAGACATGTCACACGCACCCTGTCAAACACCACCAAACCACCACCTCGACAGCTGAGCGGGACTCATTGAAATAAACCGTGAAACTCTGACCAATGTGAGGACCGTTTACTCACACGAGACTTGTTTTAGCGGTTTTGGTCCGTTTAGAAACTTTGCAGTGTGAAAGCGAACCGCACCAAGAACAAAGAGCAACAATGTAACAATTTAAATCCCTGTTTCGGAACAAATGAATCGATTCACAGGTGTGAAAGCACCCTAAGTGTGATTTAAAATGGTTGCCTTCTTGTTTTCTGTAGCTTGTAAAATATGTATTTAATTGTAATAGCTTAATGCGGCTTGTACTGTATCTAATAAACTCTTTATATTCATGCGTGCCGCATTCTTTACCGATTTAAATGAGTTTGTGAGCTCGCGATTTGCTGTTTGTTGTTGCTTTACAATTTCAGCTCAGCTTTTGACACTGTGTGGATTAATACTGAATGTGTGTTGTTGTTTTTACTTATGGTTAAGAATAGAGCTGGTGTTTAACTGCATTGCTTTTAATGCACTCTTGCATTGGGTTCACACTATAGACTGTAAAAGATATGGACGTAGTATCTGTGACGTCACCCATAGGTTTCTGAACACTGCAAAAGAAGCTACAAGTAGGCACAGCCAATCGTCGCTATTTTGTTAGCATGTCATTGCACCAAACGCGGGATACCAAATAAGGGCACAGAGGCGGAGAGTGAGCGGAGCTACAGACGCATGCTTGATTCTCAGCATTTTTCTTAGACCTGGCTTAGACAGACTTTTTTTCTTTGGGACAACGCTTAATACTTTATTACCTGTGACTCGTTTGTGTTCTGACCACACGTGCTTGGTTGTAGACTATATCAATAAAGTGTTTAGACTTTTAAAAACACTGATGTAACACATTGAGCCACTAAACATTGTTCTTATGACGTTTTTCGACAGGAGGAAAACGAGAATTACTATCAAACACCTCAGATATAGTCTGTGTTAGTAAATGCAAGGCTGTCTATAAAAATCTAGCACTAACACTGTATGACAACGCTTCAGATGACTGTTTTATAGCCTACAGCTAATCAGTCAGATTCTGGAGTGCATTACAGGTCTAAAGAACATTTAAATGATAAACTATCTTAAATAAAACAAATACATTTATAGAGATGGTATATAAGTATAATTTCACTCACATGGGAACTGGAGGCAACTTGAACGGTTTGTAAGTCCACACAGCATACCATATCATCTGATAATTGCAGGAAATAATTCCAAAAGCCAAATGACTGTGTAAAGAAACATTAACCAAAACAAAAATACGATGTATATGCCGAGATCAGCAGCTAATTAGCCAGAATCAGCTGAGGTGACGAGACAGTGACCAGAGAGGGCTAGCTGTCACTCAAGTGACCATACCCCCATAAAAACGAAACGGATGAGTTATAAAAAAATTCACCCCCTCACAGTTGTCATGAAGGGTAATCATAGCTATATGCACCAAAGCCATCTTTTGTACCAGACTGTAAACATTTATCAGCTGTAAAAATGGCCAATTTACCAATGCAGAAAGAAAGCACTTGGACTTCCTGGAGCCAGCCCTCCAAGGCGAGTCGATGAATTGCAGTTTTAGTTACTTCCGTATTGGCTTCCCGAGGGAGAGTGGTAGATTGCCGCTTGGTTCACACATACACTCTGCACTCTGGCTACTTCAACAATGTTGATTAGCCACGGTGGGCATTACTCTCTGTCTTTTTCTGAACGCAGTTGACCAAGCACAATACACTGGGTCATCAGACCAATCCTTATCAGCACAGATTAGCATCGTGCTAAGGAGGGCTTTGGGAACAAATGAATCACTGAACAAATCAAATGGGAGTTGTTAGGATAATTAGGTAAAAATAAATGCATGTTATAAGACAATGAAAGTGTTTTTTTGACCCTGCATGCACATCAGCCTGTTGTTGGAAACCCCCAAAGCCAAAATATGAGCTTTTATAATGCATAATAGGGGTTCTTTAAAGCATAATGTATCCTAGTGTCTGATTTTTGTTTTAAATATATTAGGCAACATTTTTTGGTATGCAATCTGTTGTTTTTTGAACAACATTTGGTAAGACTTTACTTGAAGGGGTGTTCTTAAGACTGTCATGAAAGCTTTATAATCATCACAATGCGAATGAGATTTTATAGATGCTTATGACAACTGATATTAAGTGTCATTTTCTCAATTATGTCATGTTAAATGTAAAGATGACACTGTTTGTTATTACAACCTGACATCAAACATCACAACTTGGGTTTGTCTTTGTCATGACAACGTGACATTACCAAGTCAACAAAACTTGTCATAAATCTGTCATAAACATAATTGTCTTGGGGCAGTTATAATTGTGTTGTGTGTCATAAAGGTTTAATGACATTCTTATGAACATCCCTTGAAGTAAATTGTTACTACTTTGGTCAATATCTTATTTAATCATGAGAAAAATATAATATAACACTTTTCGTCTTTGACACAGAAACTGTAGAAACTGGAACAAGAATCAGACTGTCATACATTGTGGTTCACAGCAATCCAGCTGAAAGTCTCTAGAGTTTGAGTCTGGGTTTCCCTGAGAAACTGCGTCTCTCAGCAGGGGCCTTTGAGCAAATATGAGACCTTACAACCATATAAAGGAAAAACATGCATCACTTACCCTGAAATATTACACACAGATGGACTTGGTAAGTTGGACATCTATGAGAGGGAGAGAAAGAGTAAGAGAGAGAGAGAGAGAGAGCGATTGAGAGATGGCTGATTTTACAATCTTAGGGTAAAAGAGAGTCAAAACAGCCTTTTCCTAATATCAGCTATATGAATTTTAGTGGGTTCATTTAACTGTAAAAACATTTGCAAGCAAAACATTTACAAGTAATGGCAACAGACAGAATGGCAATATTATTTCACAATACATTCACACAGCAGTCCCCCCAGTGCTCGCAGAGACAACCGTCAGCCTTTTCTTAACAAAACTTCATCACATCTTTGTTCTTATTCTTACACATAGTAAAAAATGCTGGGTTTCACAACACAAATTGATTAAGTTAACATTAATAATTTTTACAAATTGAAGTTGATTGAACATAAAAGCCCCCCCCACCCCCCACCCCCACAAAATAAAAAACATTCATTCAACTCATTTTAAATAAGTGGCTTGAACAAGCAGCAAAAGTCATTTTTGGAGTGTACTACAGTTGAAGTCAGAATTATTAGCCCTCCTGTCATTGTCAAAAAAAATACAACCCCAAATCAGAACAAGTTGGAACAGTATGGAAAACACAAATAAAAAATAAAGTAGGAATTTCTAAATGACATGTATTTCATTTCCAAAAATAAAACATAAAGCAACAAAGCATTTTAGGCCTCAAACAACATCACAATCTCTTTTAGTGTCCTCCTAGGCTTCCGTTCATGGCAGCAGGTAAACACCCTCGGGACGCTTCAGCCTATGTAACCCGGTGAGCAATAAAACAATGCAGTCCTCTGTAGCACATCTTCATGTTGTCTGTAGTGTTGTCACGATACTAAAGTTTTAAAAACATCCATTTCCCGCTAACATTTAAGCGCTGCTGAGCACGCTCATAAACACATATCTTTTGCCGTTGTATTCACCAGTGCTCAGCAGAATGACTGTGAAGGTTATCAGTTCACCGCTCTTCACAGATTGAAAACACACATAGACGGACATTGGATCGTTTTAAAGCCGTGAAGATTAGTCGATCCATCAGCGGATCGCGAGTCTGTGTTTGCACTCACTAAACAGTGGTGAGTTTGGTGAACTGATGACCTTCACAGCCAATCATAGTGATTTCTGTTGAGCACGTGAACACAATGGCAAATCAGTGCTGTTTAAGAACACCATCAACAGTGCCTTAAATGTTAACGAGATATGGGCGTTTTTTTATTTCATTACGGAAATTTAGTATCGTGACAAGTCTAATATAGTGAAAGAATCAGTTATTTAACTTGAGTTTGATGAATGGCATCTAAAATGTGTGTTTGGGAAAGAAAACGTTAGCTATATAGTGCCATTTCCCTTAACTTAGCTGAAAATTAGGTCAAAAATCCCTTTTTATTTTCACTCTTCATTCAGAACGGACCTTCGGGTCACTCGGAAGGCGGTGAAATGATAAATTTGTGTCACTTTCTCTTCGCTGATAAGATATACAACCAGGTACACAATATTTCTGTGTGACTCAGGTGATACTTCTGGGTTTCTTCCCACCTCAGCCTTGATTTCGCTGTTAATAATGGCGGCCGCTTGAAATCAGTCTATATCATGACAGACTCTGGCTTTTGGACTTGTTGCCAGTCTGGACGATCCTTTTCTTCTTTGTTCTGTAGCACACATCGTTCATTTATCTCAAAAAATACCTGAAATACTGATTAATCTGACCACAGTACACGTTTCCACTGTGTGATGGTCCATCCCAGATGCCTCCGAGCCCAGAGATCTTGACAGCACTTCTTGACACTGTTAACATAGGGCTTCATATTGGCACAGTACAGTTTTAACTACGTATTGTTGTACTTGACAAAGGTTTGACAAAGTAGTCCTGAGCCCAAGTATTAATATCGCTTATAGATAATTGATGATTCTTGATGCAGTGCAGCCTGAGGGATCAGAGGTCACAGTTGTCCTGCTTAAGCTTGTCCTTAATGCAATTAAATTCCACCAGATTCCTTGAATCTTTTAATGATGTTCTGCACTGTTGAAGGTGAAATATCCAAATGTCTTCCTATCTTTCAAACATATCAATAATTTGGCAAACTGTCCTATCTTTGCTTCTAAAGGACTAGAGATATGTTGGATGCTACTTTTGGACCAAATCAAAATCACAATCACCTGCTGACATTACCTGTTTCAAATCACATTATTATTTAACCAATTTACGTAATTTCTAGCCTTAAATTGCTCCTGTCTTAACTTTTTTGGAATGTGTTGCAGGTTTGAATGAAAGGAATGGATGTACATTTACAAATGAAATGAAGTTGACATGACGAAACATGAAATATTTAGTGTCCATGTTGTCTGCAATGAAATATAAGTAAAAAAAAATAATTGGAAATCACTACTTTTACTATTTTTTTATTTTTTTTTTTCCATACTAGCAAAACCTTTGCTGATTTGGGGTTATATTTCCCAAATGATGTTTTACACAGCAAGTATTCTTTCATAGTACTTCCTATAATATTTTTTTATTCTGGAGAAAGTGTTATTTGTTTTATTTTGGCTATAATTAAAGCAGTTTTTTATTTTTTTTAACCATTTTAAGGTCTAAAATCTAAACGGTGGAAACATTGATTGTGCATAGGTTTAAATGACACAAAGGAAGATATACTGTAGATGATTGAAAGAAAAAAAAACTGCTATAACCTTTCATAGTATTTGTTCCTACCATGGATGTAAATGGCTGCTTTTTTCCAACATTCGTGTTCAGAAAACCTTGTTTTGAGTTTGACAGAAGAAAGAAATTCATAAACGTTTTGAACCACTTGAGTGTGCATAAATAGGACATTTTCATTTTTGGCTGAACTATCCCTTTAAAAATCATCTCCATCCAAGCCTCAGCGCTAGATTTAAAGGATCAGTACTTGAATCTGTTGATCAGTTACTAATGCAGTCTTTGTTTCTATCTTTCAGATAAGCCCATTCCATTCTCCCACACCATGTGTGACAACAGTAAAGCTCAGCTGAGAGTTCAGACGGCTGTATTGGAGGATGCAGGCGTTTATTCGTGTGTAGCAGTGAATGAGCATGGCAGAGCGGTGTGTACAGCCCATGTGCTGGTTAAAGGTAAGACACATGTTTGCTTTTTGCATTTCATCCTCTCCTACAGACTGCAGAAGTTTGCTGTGTGCTCTGTTATTAAGTGAATATTGTGAATGCGTTTTTAGATAGTTATTTTAAGGTCCTCAGAATTAGAAAAACATCTGCTCTCATGCAGACTGTGAGGCTGTCTGAAGGCGGAGGTTCCATGTTCAAGTGGGTTAAAAATGTAAAATACCAGTCTTTTCCCACACACACACACACACACACACACACACACACACACACACACACAC